>SKCR01032078.1:0-185442 GCA_019454045.1 Zanthoxylum bungeanum | reverse complement strand
TCAATCTTAAATTAAACATACTTTAAGCATTCTCATTCATCCAATTTCACAAAATATGCTCAAAATAAAGTTTACCCAAATTGTCACTTTATGCCAACACAAAAAATTGGGGAAATTTGTTCCAAACATAATTTCATCAAATTGATCCAATCAATCATTAATTCAAAAACATTTAAGCATACTTAATCAATCAATTTAATCAAATCATGCTTCAATTGATTTTACCCAATTTGTCATGCCCAAAATTTGGGGAAAATTGAATCTAATCCAATTTCATGAAATTGATCATGCACAACTTCAATTCATCAACATACAAGCATACTTAATCAACCAATTTAACCAAATCATGCTTCAATTGATTATCCCCAATTTCAACCCTAACTTTTTCATGCTTGATAATAGCTCAAGATACCATTGTTGGTTTCTAATATAGGTCCCATGAATCATGAAATCAAGCAAGAAAACACATGAATACATCAAGGAGTAAGGCGGAATTCATACTCACATTGATGGGTTTTGATGAAATGAAGAATACAAGCCTTCAAGCTCCCTCCATAAGCTCGCCCAAGGCTTCTCCTTGCTATGGACTGCTCGGTTTTGGTGGTGGTGGTCTCCTCCATGATCGGCCATTGATGACTCCATGGAAGCTCAAAGCTTCAAGCTCCAAAAATAAATCCAAGCTCATGAACACTTCCCTATCACCTATGTATCACTCAAGGTGTGCTAGCACATCATCTTCTTCCTTGCTTCTCATAGATTCGGCCATCACCAAAAATGAGAGAAGAAATTTGGCTCCAAGCCGTGAGGAAGAGAAGAAGAAAAGAGAGGGAAAAAGGTTTCAACAAAAACGTAAAGGGGAAGAGAGAGTGAAAAAGTGTAATAAGTTTTATATTTAATTTCCAAAATTAATTAAAACCATTTACCACTTTTATTTCTAATAATCAATTCATTTTACTTTTCAAAAAAGCAAAAGTCAAAAAGCAAAAGTGCTTTTCAATCAACTATCACTATTCACATCAAGTCACTTTATTAAAGTGACAACATGTCATGTCACATCACTCAAAGTGACAAGTGATTTGACAATTGATGCGACTAGCGATTTGACGCTTAATGTGACTTGCGTGCCGCGTTCGAATTCGAAATGCGAATGCGCTCGCAATCACTCTCGGGCTCGGGGTCGCTAATTCCAAATTAACGAATTTCCGTCGCGTCGTAATTAAGTGATTACGCCTAGCGAATTCACTATTCACGTCGCTAACGAATTAATTCTAATTAATTCGTTCGCCCGAATTAAAATCCAATTTCAATTCCGCGTCGAAATCTAATTTCGTATAATATATCGAATATATTATTTTACCGATTAATTCCAAATTAATCGTTCTCTCTCTTTTAAACGATATTTTATCCCAGATAAAATATCTCCGTAATTAATCCCAGATTAATTTTCTCTCTCATCGAATTAATCCCAGATTAATTTTCTCTCTCATCGAATTAATCCCAGATTAATTTTCTCTCTCATCGAATTAATCCCAGATTAATTTTCTCTCTCCAATTAATCCCAGATTAATTAAAGTGTGAGTCATACGTCATCGGTGAATCTTCAGGAAACGACCCATGAGATCCCCAGATATGTTGGCAGTAAATACGGTCGTCGGACTATCCGAACACGTAAGTACCTCGCACTACGTTTATACCGATTTACAAGACAAGGTTGGCTTCTAGCAAAGCGCCATGCCTACCCAATTCTCCAGAAATATTCTTACAGGAATATATAGATCTGTATCAAGCGTAGTATACCGTAGTATTGTGTATATCGGCCCCAGTATCGGATAGGCACGTGCTAGGGCTGGGGCTGGATAAGTGTCTGCCCCGTCCGAAGCACATGTCTGATGTCTAACTAGTCTCTATAATCAGATATTCATGACCTGGTCATAATATCATGATTGGATACGCATCACTCAAGAGCACTAGTACCGTATCCTGCGTGACATCATCTTCACTATGACTGAAGTGATACTTCCGTCTTGACATCACACCCAATACACTACGACTCTCTGATAAACCCAGAAGTGGTGTACGCAGAACCGGTTAAAGCCCTGTACCACCAAGACCAAAGTCTACCGATTATCGTAAGTATTAGCGATGTAAGTCTCAGGTTAAGACTATACACACCTACCTTGATTTCGGCCTCCCATAGATACATAGTCATAATACCAATGGGATTCCGAGGGGTCTATCCAGAGCGAAGCTGTTTCCCGTACCATCGGTGAAACACGACCTCCTATCGCACTTGCATAAGTATCCGATACTTATATATATGAGAACTATGCCGTTGTGCCCTCACAACGCACACAAGTGCAATACTAGCCTATTCCGCATTATCGATGTCCAGTCTCGATAATACTCCGGCTAGGGATATTTAATGATTAAACCTTCGGAGACTGATACTGTCTCATATCATTCTCAGTCCAGGAACTAATCATAGGGACCTCTCTTCATTTATATATCTATGGTGATCTAATCACAAATGATGAGAGTGCAATTTCCTTGTCACGTAGTAATTTGCTACAACAACACAATGATCTGTCCAATAGTGACGCTATGGGTCATTTTGTCCAACATCGCTTCCAGAAGATTCACCGATGACATATGACTCGCACTTTATTAATCTGGGATTATTAAAAGAGAGAGAAAATTAATCTGGGATTAATTACGGAGATATTTTATTTGGGATAAAATATTTTTTAAAGAGAGAGAACGATTAATTTGGAATTAATCGATAAAATAATATATTCGATATATTATACGAAATTGGAATTCGACGCGGAATTAAAATTAGATTTTAATTCGGGCGAACGAGCTAATTTAGAATTAATTCGTTAGCGACGTGAATAGTAATTTTGCTAAGCATAATTATTTAATTATGTCACAACGGAAAATTCGTTAATTTGGAATTAGCAAACCCGAGCCCGGGAGTGTTTGCGGACGCACTCACATTTTGAATTCAAGTGCGACCCTCAAGTCACATCAAGCGTCACATCACTTGTCACTTTAAAGTTGCTTTAACTTGATGGGTTTTGGTGGAGTTGGTAGAGACTTGAAACACACTCCAATTTGAAGACTATTACCAAAATCCACTCTTGGTATATCATTAATTGTTTTTTGGAAAATCATAACCAACACACTTAACACATTTTCTCTCTTCTCTCCTCTTCTCTCTCACGCCCAATGGGCTGTTTTCTTCTTCATTTTTCTGTATTTTGCCGAGAATACAAGGAGAAAACGACCTAGGGTATGGGTTTCTGATTTCACCTCATAAAGATGTCAATCTTATTGAGGTATACGAACTGAATACGTATGAGGAAGTGATACAAGGTATCGACTCCCAATTATGGCAAAGTGCCATGAAGTCCGAAATGGATTCCATGTATACCAACCGAGTTTGGACACTAGTTGTTGTACCGAAAGACATTGTGCCTATTGGTACTATATGAGTCTTAAAGGAAGACACACATGGCAGGCAACATACCAACATACTAAGCTGGGCTTGTAGTGAAAAGGTATCGTTATCAATATTGTGTCGATTTTGACGAAACTTTTTACTTGTTGCCACGGTAAATCCATTTGGATAATGCTTCCTAATGCTGCATGTTTCATTCATGAAATATGGCAGCTGAACGTCAAAATCGCTTTCCTTAAATGGAAACCTTTCGGAGTATGTTTATAACATCCTGACGGTTTTATCGTACCATAACTAGCAAACAAGGTTTGCAGGTTATTCGATCCATGTATGGATTGAAGCAAGCATAGGGTTCTTGGAACTATCGTCTTGATGTAATCATAATGGTATATGATTTAATTCAAAACGAAAATGATTCGTGTATATAAGAAGGTTAGTGGTAGCGCACTGATAGCGAAAGTCCTAAATAATGATGATATGTCATTTCTTGGAAATGATATTCCCATCAATATAATCGGTGAAAGCTTGGCTTTCAAGAAAATTCTCCGTAGAATTCTTGGGAGAAAAAACCTTTATTCTATGAATAAGATCTACTGGGATAGATTTAAAAGTTGTTAGCACTCTCCGAGAACTCGTACATTGAAATAAATGTATGCGACCTGGTGTCTCATACGCTTTGAGCATATGGATTCACAATCAGGCCAATCCAGGTGATGGTCACTAGATTCAAGTTAAGAACTTCCTTAAGTGTCTTAGAGATCTAAGGATGTTGTCTTAAATTATGGAGAAGGAGAACTTAAAGTGACTGGGTTCACTGCTGCAAGTTTCCTAACCTATAAAAATGACTATAAGTCGCAAAACGGTACTATACAGTTTGAATAATGGAACAGTGAGCTGGAAATCTTCCAAGCAAGATACAGTTACTGAATAAAACAAAAGTGGAATATTGATGCAGCTGAGGCAGCAATAGAAGCCTTCTGGATTGTTAATAATCCTAATTAGATTAGGAATAGTTCTGTTAGCAGCTGAGCTAGGCTTCAGCACAGCTAAAGAATTAATGGTCTCATCAACGATCCAAATATATACTTCAGATATTCATGTGATTAGTTCGGATCATAAATCGTGGTGATGTGATGATCGAATAAATCGCATCAGATGATAGTCATGCAAATCCACTGACGAAAGCATTTCCTCAGCAGAAGTTTGAGCGAACCGTACATAGTTCGTGTGTAGGACACTTGAGTGATTGTATAGTGCCAAGTGGGATATTGTTGGACAGTTATGACCCATAGTGTCACTATTTATACAGATCATGGTGTTGTTGTACAAATTAACTATGTGACAAAGGAAATTACTCTTTTATCATTTGTGATTAGATCAACAAGATGTATAAATGATGAAAGGTCCATATGATTAGTTCCTGGATTGAGATGATATGAGACAGTATCAATCCACGAAGGTTTAATCATTAAATATCCCTAGTCAGAGTATTACAGAGATTGGACATCGATAATGCGGAAAAGACTAGTATTACACTTGTGCGCGTTGTGGGAGCATAATGACATATTTCTCATATATTTGGGCATAGGATACTCATTCAAGTGTAATAGGAGGTTTTATTTTACCGATAGTACGGAAAACAGCTTCGCTCTAGATAGACCCCTCGGAATTCCATTGGTAGTATGACTATGTGTCTATGGAAGTCCGAATCAGGGTAGGTGTATTTGGTCTTAACCTGAGACTTGCACCGCTAATACTTGCGACAATCAATGTACATTGGTTTTGGTCATCGAGGGCTTTAACCGGTCTGTGTACGTCTCTTCTGGGTATATTGAGAATCGTAGTGTATTGGGTGTGATGTCGAGATGGAAGTATCACTCCAGTCATAGTGGAGATGATGATCATATAGGATATGGAACTCGTTCTCTTATGTACTGCAGTCATCGAGATAAAATGACTATGACATGTTTATCCGATTATAGAGACTAGTTACCAGAGATCCGATATGTGCTTCGTATGGGGCTGACACAATTCCAGCCCCAGGCCTAGCATGTGACATCCGATACTGGATAGAGATACGCAATACTACGTATATTACGCCTGATATAGATCACTTATTCCTGTAAGGATATTTCTGGAGAATTGGGTAGGCATGGCGCTTTGCTAGAAGCCAACCTTGTCTTGTAAATCGGTAAAAACATAGTACTAGGTACATACGTGTTCGGATAGTCCGACGACCGAATTTACTGCCAATATATCCGGGGATCTCATGGGTCGCTTCCCGAAGATTCACCGATGATCTATGACTCGCACTTTATTAATCTGGGATTAATTAATGATGAGACAGAAAATTAATCTGGGATTAATTGCGGAGATATTTTATCTAGGATAAAATATTAATTAAAGAGAGAGAACGATTAATTTGGAATTAATCGATAAAATAATATATTCGATATATTATACGAAATTGGATTTCGACGCGGAATTTAAATTAGATTTTAATTCGGGCGAACGAGTTAATTTAGAATTAATTCGTTAGCGACGTTAATAGTAATTTTGCTAGGCATAATTATTTAATTACGACGCAACGGAAAATTCGTTAATTTGGAATTAGTGAATCCGAGCCCGGGAGAGTTTGCGGGCGCACTCGCATTGAGAATTTAAGTGCGGCCCACAAGTCACATCAATCGTCAAATCATTAGTCACATCAAGCGTCAAATCACTTGTCACTTTGAGTGATGTGACAACTTGTCATTTGATTGATTGATGGAAGTAGTTGGTTGGCTTTAATGCCATTTACCAATTTTGAATTTGGTAAATCAATTAATTGATTTTGGAAAATCAATATTGTGTATTAGATACACAAACCAATTAATTGATCACTCTCTCTCTTCAATACACACGGTTTTGAGCCATTTCCCCCCTCTCTCTCACGGTCTTGGACCACATTTCTTCCTCTATTTTTCTGCTACTGCCGTGAACAAATGAGAAGCAAAGTGAAGATTTTGTTGCAAAATCATGAGTGCTAGCACACAAAGGAGTCATCCTAAGGTGATAGGGAAACCAACTTGTGAGCTTGGAATCACCATTTGAGAAGCTTGGAGCTTGGAGCATCAATGGAGCACAGTTGGAGGTGATGACCGAAAATTTGGAGGCCAAATTTCTGCCCACTGTCGAGAGCTGCATCACCTTGGAGGAAAAGATTTTTCTTCATCGCATCGCTCAACCGATCAATGTAAGTATTCCGCAACTTCCTTGTTGTATTCGTACATGGTTTGTTTGCTTAAATCGATCCCGGTTAGACTATAGAAACCCAACAGTGACTTGTGGGCCCCACTTTAATTCAAAATCCGAGTGGGCATGCAAACACATCCCGGGCCAAGTTCGTTAATTCCGAATTAACGAATTTTCCGTTGCGATGTAATTAAATCAAATTTAATTAAATAATTATGCCTAGTAAAATTACTATTCACGTCGCTCGTGAATTAATTCTAAATTAATTCATTCGCCCGAATTAAAATCCAATTTTAATTCCGTTATGAAATCTAATTTCATTTAATATATCGAATATATTTTTTATCGATTAATTCCAAATTAATCGTTCTCTCTCTTCAAATAGTATTTTATCCCAGATAAAATCTCTCCGTAATTAATCCTAGATTAATTATGTTTGAATCATACGTCATCGGTGAATCTTCGGGAAGCGACCCATGAGATCACTGATATGTGTTGGACAGTTATGGCTCATAGCATCACTATTTGTACAGATCATGGTGTTGTTGTACAAATTAACTATGTGACAAATGATATTGCTCTTTTATCATTTGTAATTAGATTACCAAGATGTATAAATGATAGAAGGTCCTTATGATTTGTTACGGATTGAGATGATATGAGACAGTATCAATCCATAAAGGTTTAATCATTAAATATCCCTAGTGGTAGGATTATTGAGATTGGACATCGATAATGCGGAATAGACTAGTACTGCATTTGTGCGCGTTGTGGGAGCATAACGACATAGTTCTCATATATTTGGGTATATGATACTCATGCAAGTGTAATATGAGGTTGTGTTTACCGATAGTACGGAAACAGCTTCGCTCTGGATAGACCCCTCAGAATTCCATTGGTAGTATGACTATGTGTCTATGGAAGTCCGAATCAGGGTAGGTGTATTTAGTCTTAACCTGAGACTTGCACCGCTAATACTTGCGACAATCAATATACTTTGTTTTTGGTCATCCAGGGCTTTAACAGGTTATGTGTACGCCTCTTCTGGGTATATTGAGAATCGTAGTGTATTGGGTGTGATGTCGAGATGGAAGTATCACTCCAGTCATAGTGGAGATGATGATCACGTAGGATAAGAAACTGATGCTCTTATATGCTGCAGCTATCGGGATATTATGACTAGGTCATGTTTATCCGATTATTAAGACTAGTAACTAGAGATCCGATATGTGCTTCGTACGGGGCAGACACGATTCCAGCCCCAAGCTTGGCACGTGACATCAGATGCTGGATCGAAATACGCAATACTACGTATACTACGCCTTATATAGATCACATATTCTAGTAAGAATATTTCTGGAGAATTGGGTAGGCACGATGTTTTGCTAGAAGCCAACCATGTCTTGTAAATCGGTAAAAACATAGTAATAGGTCTGTACGTGTTCGGATAGTCCGACGACCGAATTTTCTGCCAACATATCCGGGGATCTCATGGGTCGCTTCCCGAAGATTCACCGATGACGTATGACTCACACTTTATTAATTTGGGATTAATTAAAAGAGAGAGAAAATTAATCTGGGATTAATTACAAATATATTTTATCTGGGATAAAATATTATTTAAAGAGAGAGAACGATTAATTTGGAATTAATCGATAAAATAATATATTCGATATATTATACGAAATTGGATTTCGATGCGGAATTAAAATTAGATTTTAATTCGGGCGAAGGAGCTAATTTAGAATCAATTCGTTAGCGACGTGAATAGTAATTTTGCTAGGCATAATTATTTAATTATGTCACAACGGAAAATTCGTTAATTTGGAAATAGCGAAACCGAGCCCAGGAGTGTTTGCGGAGGCACTCGTATTTCGAATTCAAGTGCGGCCCACAAGTCACATCAAGCGTCACATCACTTGTCACTTTAAAGTTGCTTTAACTTGATGGTTTTTGGTGGAGTTGGTAGAGACTTGAAACACACTCCAATTTGAAAGGTTTGAACGACTATTACCAAAATCCACTTTTGGTATATCATTAATTGTTTTTTGGAAAATCATAACCAACACACTTAACATATTTTCTCTCTTCTCTCCTCTTCCCTCTCACGCCCAAGGGGCTGTTTTCTTCTTCCTTTTTCTGTATTTTGCCGAGAATACAAGGAGAAGCTTAGGTGATTTTGAGGCAAAAATTACCGAGTGCTAGCACACATTCGGGGTCTTGCGAAAGTGATAGGGAAACCAACTTGTGAGCATGGAATCACTACACAAAGCTTGGAGCTTGGAGGACATCCATGGCCGAAAATTGGAGCACAAATTTTGGTGATTGTCGAGAGTTCAAGGAGCTTAAAGCTTGAAGATTTTTTGTTATTCCTCGCATCGCATAGCCATTCAATGTGAGTATGATTCCGTCATTTTTCATTGTTGTATTCGCACATAATTTCTTGCTTGATTTGATCCTTGGGACTTTGAGCATGAAACAAATTAGGGTAAAATTAGGGTAAAATCAATTTGAGCATGATTTGATAAAATTAATTGATTGAGTATGCTTGAATGATGTTGTATTGAAGTTGTATATGATCAATTTCATGAAATATTGATTGGATCAATTTTTCCCCAAATATGTTGGCTTGGCCGAATATGAACAATGCCCTAAATTCATGGTGATTTTTGTGTTTTTGATCATTGGATGAGTTGGAAAACATTGGGTAATGTTGATTTGAGATTTAATTGGATTGAATTTTGAATTGGACAAATAATCCCCAAAATGCCGTGAATGAGAAGCATGTAAAATGATGTGATTTTTTGATTCAAATGTGTTGGACATATGTTGATGATAATAAGCATAATTAATTGTGTAAATTAGTGTTTTGGAAATATTATTTGAGTAATTAATTATGGCATACACTTTAATTAATTAATTGTGAAATTTGGAATTTTGTAAGTTAATTAATTGGGCCAAATTTGGAATTGGTATTTTAAAGTAGTAATTGGCTTAATGGGCTTGGTTGGGCTAAGTTTGGTTTAGGCTAATTGGTTGGATCCAATTAGGCCCAAAACCATATCCATAAAGTCCAATTATGACTTAATGGACCTTTAATTTTAATTGGGCCTAATGGGCCTGTGGACAACAGAACCTGACGACGCTGTTCTAGGCTCGCGGCCTAGTTGGGAGTACGAAATAACATGGAGTCGCCACCCGGTGTGAACCGGGACAAAGATTTAAGGCCGCACTCACCCCTCGCAAGGGAAGACCTCAAACCGTTGGGTTCGGAATGGTCCCTTACTTATGTCACTTGTGATGGTATGATTTGTGCAATAAACTAACCGAATCTATTCCACATTCATGCTCAAGGGTAATCTATGCCTAAGTCCGCATGCATAATAATAACAATGAGAACCTATATCCAAGTTCGCATACTTCAAAGTAAGTAGTCATAACGGCGAACACGCAATAACATATAATCATCACACAAACATGCTCAATTATCTAATGCGGAAAATAAATAAGAATCTAAGCACAAATATAAATTAAATCCCTAATGTGAAAACAACCTAATCATGCATAAAGAGATAACTTTCTATCGACTAAATCATGCATAAGATAAATGACATGCTAACAACCTAATCGTGCTTTAATAACAAATAAATAACCTACGAACTACAACATGCTTAAACACAAGTTTGGATGAGACGAAATACGTGTTTCTTAAGTGGTACGTGGCGTTGTATCCCGAGTACAAACCGCACTACCGTCCATTCGGATTCGGCTACGGAATTTACGTCCGGGTTTCCATCCTATGTACCATAAAAGGGAACACATACCCCGCTCATCCAACAATCACATCATGCCTCAAACGACTCTCATGCAATAATATTTTTAAAGTAAATAAAATAAACAAAAGATAATAAGTAAAAAAGGTGCCCTCAGGTCTAACCTCTTTTGTCGTCTCACGAAAGCGCGTTACACGGCCGTCGGAAGGGTGGATGATCCGCAAATATTCTGGTTCACTAATTCAACGTCTTTCCTCGCTGTTTCATTGTTCGGGTTGTTGTTTTCACTCCGTTTCACTGCCGTTTTAGTTGTATTTTCGGGTCACTGTTTTTGGTAATTAGGGGACTGTTTTGAGGGTTATTTAGACTGGTTTGGGGGCAGTTTTTGAAGGGTTCGGGGGTAGTTTTTGGAGCTGTTTGAGGGACTATTTTGGGCAGTTTTTTAGATGCTTTGGGCGTGTATTTGAGGGCTGCTGTGAGGGGAGTTTTGTCACGTGAATCCAAGGCCACTGTGAAGGCTCTTGTACGTGAATTTAAACTATTTTTGTGGGTGCTTTGTTTGAGTGTGCAAGTGGCGTGAAGGAAGTTGGGTTACGTGAAGGGTAAGGGTTGTAGAAGGCTGAAGCGTGAATTGAGGCTTTGTGGTCAAAGGGTGCGTGAAAGCAGGCTAAGCGTGAGGCAAAGGTGCGCTGTTTATGTTTGATTTGTGAGTGCTGAAGAGTGATGTGGCTACAGGCAGGTCATGTGGCAAGATCGTGGGCGTGAAGGCTGGGTGCTAGGTTAGAGTTGGGCTGAATTGGGAAATTGCGTGGAATGTTGTGAGGCGTTGTGTGAAGGGTGTTGGCGTTGTGTGAAGGCAGAATGTTGGCAGGTGGTGCGTGAAAGAATGAGAGGCTAAGGGATTATGGCGTGGATTGAAGGTAGTGAGTAAGGGGGCAGAGGACGTGTGTTGAAGGGCTGTTCCCAGAAGGGTGTTCAAGGTTTTTAGGTTTGTTTGTGATTTTGTAAGAATGAGCCAGCCATCCAGGGTTTGGAAAGATGAGTGAATGGTCCTTTTTATAGGTCAAGGGAGGGGGTTTTACATTGTTTGGGTAGGAGAAGGATTTGTGTGTTAATTGGGGATATCTTTTAATTAAAATGAGATAGGGAAAATCTTTTAATTAAGGGAAGTGATTTGATTTATTCTTTTTAGTTAAGGATATGATTTATTTAATTTAGGAAGGTGATTAATTTAATTTAGGAATGTGTTTTATTTAAATAGGAATTTAATTTAATTTAATTTCAAGTTCATTAATTGGTGAAGTGATTTAATTTAATTAAGTTTAATTTTAATGGTTTTAATTATTTAATTTGTGAGATGTGTTTTAAATATTTTTAATTATTTATTTTGTGAGATTGTTTTATGGGTTTGGTGTGTTTTAAAACAGAGGTCCAACAAGCGAACCCGAAGCGAACAAGCGAGTTAAATCTGAAAAAATTCAATTTTCCAACTTTACCCTTCCAACGTTCCATTTCCGCGGCTTTCACAACTAAAGAGGTAGTGTTCCATATGAGACTCATCATCGGGCTGATATGCAAAAATGCAATGCCTACAGGGCCTAAATTGGTTTCTTGGCAAATAAGGGTGATTCCTTAAATGGGCTTTGGTATTTGGGTTTGACCCATATTGACCAAAAGTCCATGCCTTAAGAAATTAATTAAAAGCCCATTGGACTTTAATTAAATTAACATTGGATGTTAATCGGCCTTGAGACCCGTAACGATTAGATTTAGAATCTAAGTCGTAAAGGCACATTAAAAAGTGTATTATTTAATTTGGAATTAAATATGGAATTAGTATTAAAAACAAATTAAATTAGATTAATGTTGTAGTTTAATTTAATTCAAGAATTCGTACTTTGGTACTTATTCGTAAAACGAGTTTGACTCGCGCAAAAAATCAATCGTTGTTTGAACATTGGATGGTCATTAATTTTCAGATTAATTAATTGGATTAGATTGATTTATAACATTCTTGTGTTAATACATGGATGCGATGTGTGAATAATGTATATCGGATGGATATTAGATGGGTGAGAGAAATTTTGGAAATTATTGTATAAATTTGAATTTATTAATTGGACCTGCGTGTCCAGCCTATTACCTATTGGCTCTGTGTATTTCTCTTCTCACCTATTCCCCTCAATGTAAATGAGGTTTCTTTAGAAGTGTTATGTAATCAGGTAGAAGTAATACTTGTGCTAGCGGGAGAGAGGAATGGAGAGATTTGTTCTAAGAACAATGTGTTAAGTATCCATCCGTATATCATTATTATATTTATTTACTTACGCGCCTTATTATGTGTTTAGAATGCATGTTTAAGGGTGTATGATGACGAGACCTTAACAAAGATAATTAATTGGTTGCCAATTACGCGAAAAAACCCTCACTACATATTAAGCGTTTTTCCTTCCATTGAGTGATTCTTACTCAAGATCCAAGAGTGGCACTGGTTTGTTGGCCAAAGTCAAGACCTTTGTCCGTCGCGGATGTGTTTTAATCATGAAGGCTTTGTTCCATATTGGTGTCTTGTCCAAGTTGTGATTTGTTGGCCAAAGTCAAGATCACTTCTTTTCCATCGACATTGATTACGAAGCTTTCCAAGGTCAATGGGTTCCGCTTAACTGGGATCACTAAGTTTGTTGTGCCAAAGCCAAGGCTTAGTTGATTTAGAGGAAAAGGTTAGGCAATATATTGGATATATTGGCATATATAAGATATATGTTTCGGACTTGGATGTCCACCTACTGGATCTAGGAATTAGATGGGATCCAATTGATCTTAGAGATCTACCTAGTTAATTATCATACAATTTGTTGGCCAAAGTCAAGATTGTGTGTTATTTAACGGGATCCTAGCCCACTAGGAAACAATGTTTCCCGAGTACTCCACAGAGGGTTGAGGCTCGCCGAAAAATAGTGGGAGGCAAGTATTAAATTTGCAATATTCGTTTAGTTACTTGCCATTCGTGCTCATTACAAATTTTTCGTCAATATAAATTAATAAATTAGTTGGACTAATATTTAATCGTTGTTTTAATTAAACAGTTGGACTGTATTCAAACTATTTCATTTATAGTTGATTATATAATTGGATTATAGTAATCAATATATTTGAATTAACCATTTCAATTAATAGTTGATTTTATAATTGGATTATAGTAATCAATATAATTGAATTTAATCAATTAAATTATAGTTGATTATATAGTTAGACTATAGTAATCTTTATAATCAATAGTACCTAAAATCGCTGATTAAATAGTTGGACTATTAGAATCAAGATAATTGAAAGATTGGTGTTTAAAACATAATCCTGGGTGAAAATGTATTTAAACGACTTTAATTTTCAAATTTGGAATAAAATCTCAGGATAGTCCTAGGTGACCGAGAAGTTATTTATTTGATATAGTGACGTCTCGAGCCTAAGCCCGGAGTTGAGCAAGTAGTAGAACATGATATTTGGAATATCATGTGATGATAACTTTAGTGCTTAATCCGTTATACTTGCCAAATAGACTCCTTAATTTCTTAGTCAGAACTAAGAATTAGATCCTTATAGTATGATATTGAAATTGAAGGATCTTCATAGATCTATCCTTAGATCTTAGAAGTACAAAATGCAATAGAAAACTCTTGGAGAGTTAATGGCTATACTTAAGGAGACAAAGCCAGAGTTTGCAATAGTGCAAGAAGCGCAGGCGCATCTACTTCGATATTCTAGAAGGCCAGGGCTTGGCCAAAGGCTTCTGGAGTGTGAAAAAAGGGCAAAGGCAAAATCAGTATAATCTTCTCGGAAGACAATGGACATATCCCAGATGTCTGCCTAAATTATGGCAAACGGGGTCACTGAAGCGTGACTTCCGTATGGACAAGGCAGACATGAAGGAATTGAAGACGGGAAAGGCTCCGACTTCAAATATGTTTGCTATAAACATGTTCACTGCTAGTATTAAAATTGGATTTTAGATACTAAATATGGTACATAAATATGTACTGATTTGCAGAATCTGCTGACAAGCAGGATACTGACTTCAGATGAGATTGATCTGCGAATCGGAAACGGGACGAGAGTCGTTGTTTTAACCGTAGAAACCTAAGTTTAGGAAATACCCTTCAGGTATGTACTTGAATTAGGAAATTGTTAAAATGTAACTAGTTTGACTAGAATATTATCTTTATATCAGGGTTTAACCCGTGCGGGTATACATTTATATTCTAGAACACTAAAGTGTTTTTTTTTATAAAGATGATATTGAGATAAACACATTAGATGTGAATAACAGTATTTATATTTAGAATATAAATGAATCTCAAACGTATAACATGACAACAAATAGCTCAAACTGAATTAATCAGTTGAGACTTATTTGTGGCATTGTTGTCTAGGACACATTAACAAGACTCGTATATCCACACTTTCGAAGAGTGGATACTAGGACATATTTGATTCTATTTAAATAATGTCTACGAATCTAGTTTATTGGGAAAAGTGCCTAAAACACCTTTACTTTGTAAAAGTGCAAATGCCACCGATCTGTTAGCCCTTGTTCATAGTGACGTAAGTGGGCCCACGTCTAGCTAGGCTAGAGGTGGATATGAATGTTTCGTGACCTTTACGGATGTGGCATCACGTTATGGTTATGTGTTTCTTTCTTAACATGAATCTGAAACTTTTGATGAAATCAAGAGTTTTCGACACGAAGTAGACAAACAGATCGGCTAAAGTATTAAAAACATCATGATTGGACTGTGATGAAATACTTAAGCAATAAGTTTCTCAATACTTGAAAGAGTATAGTATTCTTTCAAATAGAACTCCTCCCAGAACACTTCAGTTTGACGGTGTGTCCGAACAGAGAAACCAAATTTTGTTGGACATGATAAGGTTAATCTTGAGTCGCTCTGAGCTACCATTTCCTTCAAAGAATACGCATAACAGTGCATAACTTATTTTGAATAAGGTTCCATAAAAATCTGTTAGATAATTTCATATTAGATATAACAGAAAAGAAACTGGGTTTTCTCATTCCTGAAATTTGGGAATGCTGGGCATATGTTTGGATGATACCAAACTAAAACCCAAATTGGATAAGTGCCAAGTTGAAGGTTACCCTAGGGAAACCAAAGTATAGTACTTATACAACTCACGAGAGAACAATGTAATTGTTGCTCGCCATGCGGTTTTCCTTAGAGAATACCTATATGCAGTGGTAAGTGGGAGAAAAGTAAAACTCAATGAAAATCAGAGTAATATTATTCCAGGCACCGATTCCTTAATGGAACATAAATTTCTTCAAGGAAGAAACTATACCAATAATCTTCGAATACACAAGAACCGCGTGAGTCGGAGAGAGTCAGAAAACAACCTGGGAGGTATGGGTTTCTGATCTCAGCTCATAAGATGTCAATCTTATTGAGGAATACGAACTGACTACGTATGAGGAAGTGATACAATGTATCGACTCCCTATTATGGAAAATTTCCATGAAGTCCGAAATGGATTCCATGTATATCAACCTAGTTTGGATACTAGTTGATGTACCAGAAGGCATTATGCCTATTGGTACTATATAAGTCTTCAAGGAAGACATACATGGAAGGCAACATACCAACGTACTAAGCTAGGCTTGTGGCGAAAATGTATCGTTATCAACATTGTGTCGATTACGACGAAACCTTTTAACTGTTGCCATGGTTAAATCCATTTGGATAATGCTTGCTGAAGTTGCATATTTCATTCATGAAATATGGCAGCTAAATACCAAAACCGCTTTCCTTAACGGAAACCGTTTGGAGGATGTTTATAACATCCTGACGGTTATTATCGTACCAAAACAAGCAAACAAGGTTTGCAAGTTATTCGATCCATGGATGGATTGGAGCAAGCATTGCGTTCTTAGAATAATCATTTTGATGTAATCATAATGATATATGATTTAATTCAAAATGAATATGATTCTTGTGTATATAAGAAGGTTAGTGGGAGCGCACTGACAGTGACTGTCCTAAGTAATTATAACATATCATTTCTTGGAAATGATATTTCCCATAAAACAGTTGGTGAAAGCTTGGCTTTCATGAAAATTCTCTGTAGAATTCTTGGGAGAAACAACCTTTATTCTAGGAATAAAGATCTACTGGGATAGATTAAAAGTTGTTGGCACTCTCCGAGAATTCGTACATTGAAAAATGCACGCGACCTTGTGTCTCATATGCTTTGAGCATATGGAGTCACAATCGGGCCAATCCAAGTGATAGTCATTGGATTGATGTTAAGAACATCCTTTAGTATCTTAGATGGACTAAGAATGCTTCTTATACTATGGAGAAGGAGAACTTGAAGTGACTGGGTTCACTGTTTCAAGTTTCCTAACTGATAAAACCGACTATAAGTCGCACCAAAGGTACTTTAAAGTTTGAATATCTGAACAATGAGCTGGAAATCTTCCAAGCAAGATACTGTTACCGAATAAACGACAAAAGTGGAATATTGCTGCAACTGAGGCAGCAATTGAAGTCTTTTGGGTCGATAATAATCCTAATCAGATTAGGAGTAGTTCTGTTAGCAACTGAGCTAGGCTACAGCGCAGGCTAAAGAATTATTGGTCTCATCAACGATCCAGATATATACTTCAAATATTCATCTGATTCGTTCGGATCATACATCGTGGCGATGTGATGATCGAATAAATCGCATCAGATGATAATCATGCAAATCCGCTGACGAAAGCCTTTTCTCAGCAGAAGTTTGAGCGAACCGTACATAGTTCAGGTGTATGACACTTGAGTGATTGGCTATAGGCCAAGTGGGAGATTTTTGGACAGTTATGGCCCCTAGCATCACTATTTGTACAGATCATGGTGTTTTTGTACAAATTAACTTTGTGACAAAGGAAATTGCTCTTTTATCATTTGTAATTAGATTACCAAGATGTATAAATGATAGAAGGTTCTTATGATTAGTTCCGGATTGAGATGATATGAGACAGTATCAATCAATAAAGGTTTAATCATTAAATATCCCTAGTCGTAGTATTATCGAGATTGGACATCGATAATGCGGAATAGACTAGTATTGCACTTGTGCGCGTTGTGGGAGCATAACGACATTGTTCTCATATATTTGGGTATAGGATACTCTTGCAAGTGTAATAGGAGGTTGTGTTTACCGATGGTACGGAAATAGCTTCGCTCTGGATAGAACCCTCAGAATTCCATTGGTAGTATGTCTATGTGTCTATGGAAGTTCGAATTAGGGTAGATGTATTTGGTCTTAACATGAGACTTGCACCGCTGATACTTGCGACAATCAATATACTTTGGTTTTGGTCGTCCAGGGCTTTAACAGGTTATGTGTTCGTCTCTTCTGGGTATATTGAGAATCGTAGTGTATTGGGTGTGATGTCGAGATGGAAGTATCACTCCAGTCATAGTAGAGATGATGATCACGTAGGATACGGAACTGATACTCTTATATGCTGCAGCTATCGGGATATTATGACTAGGTCATGTTTATCCGATTATAGAGACTAGTTACTAGAGATCCGATATGTGCTTCGTACGGGGCAGACACGATTCCAGCCCCAGACATTGTACGTGACATCCGATGCTGGAACGAAATATGCAATACTACGTATACTATGTCTGATATAGATCACATATTCCAGTAAGAATATTTCTGGAGAATTGGGTAGGCACGGTGCTTTGCTAGAAGCCAACCATGTCTTGTAAATCGTTAAAACATAGTACTAGGTACGTACGTGTTCGGATAGTCCGACGACCGAATTTACTACCAACATATCCGGGGATCTCATGGGTCGCTTCCTGAAGATTCACCGATGACGTATGACTCACACTTTATTAATCTGGGATTAATTAAAAGAGAGAGAAAATTAATATGGGATTAATTACAAAGATTTTTATCTGGGATAAAATATTATTTAAAGAGAGAGAACGATTAATTTGGAATTAATCGATAAAATAATATATTCGATATATTATATGAAATTGGATTTCGACTCGGAATTAAAATTAGATTTTAATTCGGGCGAACGAGCTAATTTAGAATTAATTCGTTAGCGACGTGAATAGTAATTTTGCTAGGCATAATTATTTAATTACGTCGCAACGGAAAATTCTTAATTTGAATTAGGGAACCCGAGCCCGGGAGTGTTTGCGGACGCACTCGCATTTCGAATTCAAGTGCGGCCCATAAGTCACATCAAGCATCACATCACTTTTCACTTTAAAGTTTCTTTAACTTGATGGGTTTGGTGGAGTTGGTAGAGACTTGAAACACACTCCAATTTGAAAGGTTTGAATGACTATTACAAAAATCCACCTTTGGTATATCATTAATTGTTTTTTGGAAAATCATAACCAACACACTTCACACATTTTCTCTCTTCTCTCCTTTTCCCTCTCACGCCCAATGGGCTGTTTTCTTCTTCATTTTTCTGCATTTTGCCGAGAATACAAGGAGAAGCTTAGGTGATTTTTGTGGCAAAAATTACCGAGTGTGTAGGCACTGCATTTTTGCATATAAGTCCCTATGATGAGTCTCATTTGGAGGCACTACCTTTTAAGTCACGAAAGTCACGGGAAATGGATGTCGGAAGGGGAAATTGAGAGTAAGTACGTCATCAGATTCATTTCACAAGTTCACTGTTTTCGTTCGTGCTGCGTTCGTGACCACGTTCAAATGCCAGGCAAATTGCGGGCGTTTCTGTAGCGTTCGAATCAGCGTTCGAACGGCGTCGGTATGTCTGGTTTTGCTGCAAGCCTCACGCCCAAGCCCAATTAGCCCACCAAAGCCCATAAAACACATCTCAATTAATAAAACACATATTTAACACATGGAGAATTAAATAAAATATTAATTAAATCATATACCAAATTAAATAAAACATTAAAATCAATCAACCAATTATATTCCCAATCAAGAATATTTCTAATCCTAATTAAAATATTGTATTCCTAAATTAACAAATATTATGCCTAAACAACAAAAATTAAATATATTGACTTCCTAATTAACCAAATTTTGCCCCCCCTCAATCTTAGGATTTCCTTGTTTGACACTAAATCAAATCCCCTTAAATGCCAAATCCTTTTCCTTGTCAAGCAATGAGTAACCCTACCCCATTTGCCTATAAAAAACCAACCTCTCCCAACCCTTGGATCCTCTCACTCACACGCATACAGTAAGAAAAAAAAAAGCCTCTTGATTCACGCATACAGCAAGCAAATATTTCTCTTCTCCTCCTACACCCTTAGCCGAAAATCACAGCCCCATAAACCCCTCCATTGCCGAAAACATTACAACCTGAAACACCACCGAAACAGCCCCTATACAGCAGCAAACACCACTGAAACAGTCCGTATATAGCAGCCCATATCACCGAAATACCTAAAAAAAACAGCCCCTAAATCACCTAAACCAGAGACTAAAAAAACTGCACTTTTAATCCCTAAAATAATAACTAAAAACTGCACTTAAAGCCTTTAGAAACACCCAAAACAGTAGCCTAAAACACCAAAAACAGTGACCAAAATACAGCAGTAATACAGTAGCAAAACAGCAGTGAATCCGAGTCAAAATAGTAGCTTGAACAGTGGAACAGCGAGGAAAGGCGTGAACCTGTGAACCGGAGGAGTTACTGAGCATTCCCCCCTTTTTGACGACCGTGCACCGTACTTCCGAGAGTCGACATAAAAGGTTAGACCTGAGGGTACTTTTCCTATTATTTCCATCTATCTTTTTAATTTTTTTATTCATTTTTATCGCATGAGAGTCGTTTATTAGTGCATGATTGTGGCCCTTGAACGAATGAAAAATATGTCGGCTCTCGTGGTATATAGGATGGAAACCCGGACATAAATTTCATAGCCGATTCCGAAAGGACGGTAGCATGATCTGTACTCGGGATACAACTCCACGTACCACTTGAGTACAAGGCACATACTTTATTTTATCTTGATTTGTTTATCGTCGTTATTTATTTTCTACATCTTATTTGTTTGAGTAATGATGAGGTCAAACGCATGGGCTTATTAAGTGCGATTAAAGGTCCTCTATTTCGAGGGATTAAAATCCTTTACCACGATGCTTCGCCGCGCCGGATGATGTATATTCGTTTGAATGTGAGATATGTTCAATCGGGTATACGAAGTCCGATATCGTTGTTTCTATTTTTATATACACTATGATGTGATGCGCATGGGCTTAGTAAGTTGGATTAAAGGTCCTCCATTTCGAGGGGTTAAAGAACCTTTACCACGATACTTCACCGCGCTTTTCGTTTAGTTATTCGCTTTTTTTCGTATGTCATCTTCTTGCATAATCATGCATCATGTTGCATTACACATGGGCTTAGTAAGTCAGATTAAAGTTCCTCTATTTCGAGGGGTTAAAATCCTTTACCACGATGCTTTGTCGCGCTTTTTAGCCCGTTATTATTTATTAGGTGTCATCTATTCATCCATTCATGTATATGTCATGTTGTTTACTGCATTTTGGAGGTCACTGCTGTAACCCCGTTCGAACGTGTTTCAGAACGCCGAAACGCATGTTTTCTGTTTGGTCGCGTTCGAACGCGTTATCAAATGCTATACGAACGCGAACCTTCTCTTTACCGTTTGAACGTGTTTACGAATGCTACTCGAACGCGCATGCATTTGTTTCATCAGGTCTGGTCCTGTTCAAACGTGTTATCAAATGCCACACGAACGAGAACCTTCTGTTTACCGTTCGAACGCGTTTACGAACGCTACACGACCGCGAATACACTGAACTGAGTCATTTTAATCACATGTCATGCATAATTGTTTCTTAGGTGATTTTTCTTGTATCATACAATCAATCATACTATTTGAATTCCTACCTTTATTTATTTGATGTGTTCATGAGATGGTATTCAAGCATGATTAGACCGTTAGTATGCTACTTGGTTCTTAAGCATGATTTAGCCCATTTAGTTGTTCATTTTCAAGCATGATTAGTCATTTATTTTGTGTTGGGAATTCGCATTATGTTTAGTTTTGTTATTTATTTTCCGCATTATATAATTGAGGTATGTCATGAGATTATTGTATGATATTGTCGTTATAATGGTTTATTTTATGCATGCGAACTTATGAGTAAAATTTTCCTTGGAAATATGTTGCTTAGGCTTGGTTAGATTATTGCACAAATCATTTTATTACAAGTGGCATAAGTAAGGGACCATTCCGAACCCAACGGTTTGAGGTCTTCCCTTGCGAGGGGTGAGTGTAGCTTTAAATCATTTTCCCGGTTCACACCGGGTGGCGACTCCATTATTCTCTGGTTTAGTCCCCCGTGGGCTACTCCGTACTCCCAACCGGGCCCCAAACCTAGGACAACATGCGTCGCCCAGTTTTTGTGTCCCACAGTCTGGCGAATCCACTGGGGATAGAGAATCGGCCCCGAAATAATGTCTTCTAATATTATGATTTGTGCTATAATTAACTGTGTCTACTGTGGGTTAAAAGGGGTTTAATCAAAGACACTTTTAAGGCTGGGTAATGGTTTGGTGTCTTCCTTCATTCACTACCTTTCTATAAGGAAAAGCTGTGATGGTACATAGATAATCATTTACTCGTAGCCCATTGTGATGGACTAATTTGGAGGCTCATTGTTTATTCCTATCACCAAGCGATAAGAGCCTAAGAGGCTAGGGTACTTAAGAGAGCCTCGCTCCACCCTCCCTCTAGGGAATCTACAATGGGAAATCCACTTGACTGTCAGTCACACACCATAGCTTGTTGGCACGTACTTTAGGGTATAAAAAAGGTGCGCTCAGTTGGTCGCTCGAACCCTTGAGTGGGGAGACCTAGTTGTGGGCAATCCTTCGCCAGCGAGAGTCTTTTTCTACACTCCTGCAAACCCACACGTAGACCGGGGTTGTATGGCCTATTGCAATTATTTCCTTGTGCTTGTGGACCATCCTCATTTGGAGGCAATTGGGCCTCTTGTCAGAAATGCGAACTTGTTGGGCCATTTAAACTGGGACGAGTTCGTATCCTATGACAATTGGGCCAAAAGCTTCTGAAATGTTGATGGGCCACTCTGTAGAAATTAATTTTGTATGCTTGTGTTTAGGAACATTGTCGTTTGGATCCATGAGGACCTTTTGTCATGAAGTATGGGCTTGTTGGGCCATTTAAACTGGGACAAGAACGTATCTTATGATGATTAGGCCAAAAGCTTCTAAAACGCCAATGGTCCATTATATGTTTGTGTTTAGGATCATTATCATTTGGATACGGTTGGACTTCTTGCCATGAGATGTGAACTTGTTGGGCCATTTAAACTGGGACGAGTTCACTTCTATGACAGTTGGCCCAAAATATCCTAAAATGATGATGGGCCGATTTATGTGAAAATTTTAATGAGTTGATGTATTCCTTGTATTGCATGCATCTCATTCATCTCATGCATACATATAAAATGTTAACACCCTCTATGTCTATAAAAGACATCATAGATTCCTTTTGGGTTAGGAAAGAGGGAAGACTCACTAAAAGATCGGTAACAGATATTAGTACATCCGATAATTGGTATCCCAGATAGATCAATTGGAAAACAGTCTCGCCAAAATTACTGAACAGTTGCAAGCCTTGACTACTGCTGTGGCTGGTATGGCTGTACCCCGTGCCGGGGGGAATTCTGAGAATATGAGGCGTGATGAGCCTCCAAATGGGTTGGGGGATGATATCCCCGCTTTTGATGATGACATGGCAGAGTATGCAACAGGCAGAGTGGTTGGGTCTCAGGCGGAATTTTAGAAGCTTCAGGATTAGGTTGAAACAGTTACCCGTAAAATGAAGGGTAAGCATGAAGAGTTGTTAGATTATGAGGCAATGACCTTCGAATAACAGTTGCATGCTCAGTTCAATATGCCGAATATGGCTAAGTTCAACGGGAATGGGGATCCGAGGGTTCATCTCCGTCAGTATGTATCAGTTATGAGTTCTGTGGGTTTGACAAAGCGACAGGTACAAAAGATGTTTGGAATGTCACTCGAGGGGGCACGGTGGTATGGTATCACAGCCTTGAGAAGAAAGTAAGGGAAGATTTGAGGGAATTGGCTGATGCATTCCTGAAACAGTATGTCATGGACTTGGAGATAGATCTGTCACTCCGTGATCTGGAGAACACCAGGCAGAAATTAGAAGAGAGTTTCAAGGAGTATGTGGACCGCTGGAGAAGCCAGCTCTTAAAGATGCAAACCAGGCCCTCAGAGAATGACCAGATAAAAATGATCATTAAGGGAACCAAGCCTTCAATCTATGGGAAACTGAGGAGGATGACCTCCATGATCAATGACTTCCGACAGTTGAGGGAAACTGTCATGGATATTGAGGAAGAAGAGGCCGAGAATAGAAAATTCTATGGTCTGAACATGAGGCCCATTGAGGGGACATCGGGAACAAAGCCTGTTTCTTCTGAGATTGTCGCCATCCGAAACCAGAGATTCTTCAACTTGGGTATACCCTTGTCCAATGTGTTGGAGAAATTGAAGAGACAAGGACTTCTGAACCCCTAGAAACCAAACCACTCCCAAACCCTCCACCACCACATCTCAACCTAAACCAATATTGCCAATTCCACCAACAGAAAGGCCACGATACCGACAACTGTGCCCGACTCCGCCATGAAATAAGACCTATAGACTCCAAAAAGATACCCGACCCTGAAACAGAACGCCCAATACACACCAGAACCCTTTACCAAATTACCACTCTGTCCCGCCACCAACCTATATGATAAACTCTGGCCTACCCGAGAACCTTGTCCTCAAATCCTTTGACCTCCAAGTCGTTTGCCTTGGGATTTGGGATAGTAACAGCGAAGATGAAACGAACATGGAAACATTTCTGGGCAGACTTCTCTAGTAGTGATGAAGAAGAAGTGAGGGGGATGACACGCAGTGGGCGTTTCTATAATGATATGACTGAGAAAGGTAAAAGAGTGTTATCAGAGGATAGAGAAGTGGCTGAAATACAGAAAAGCCGAGGGAGATATAGTGCTGCAGCAGTTAAGGAAAACCCGAGCACAAGTGAGTATCTGGGATTTGTTTTGTGCATCTCAGGAGCACAGGCGGGCCATGGTTGAGGCCTTAAGCAAGATAGTGGTGACGGAAGATGCCAACCCTGCAATGTTTGTTGGGTCAGTGCAAAGGAGGCTTTGCAGGCAATCACTTTTTCTGAGGAAGAACTCCCAGCTGAGGGGAGAAATCATAATAGACCTTTGTTTATCAGAGCTGAAGTGAGGGTAAAAGAACCTCTTGTGTGATGGTGGATGACGGCTCATCCATTAATGTGTGCCCGTCGAAGATTTTGGCCAGCTGGGTATGAAAACAACAGATCTGGATCCTCTAGTATGACTATCAAGGCTTATGATGACAGTAAGCGAGGAGTTGAGGGTACATTTGTAGCGGCGGTCAAGGTTCGTCCTATTGAGGACGAAGTTGAGTTCACAGTGCTGTACATCCCAGCCATTTTTGCCTTGTTGTTGGGAAGGCCTTGGTTTCATAAGCTTGGGGGCGCGCCCTCCACTCTACATCAGATGATTAAGTTCCCATATGGAGGAGAAATTGTCACCATCCGAGCTGAGGTAGACAATGTTGTGGCTGCTTTGGAAATACAACCTTTCACGAGGTTCCAAGTGTCGGCAACTTTTGAGGAATGGTTGGATCCTAAGGTAGCTAGGATCATGGGAAAAATGAAGTTCGAGCCGGGTGAGGGTTCAAAACTGCCAGACTTTAGAGGACAGACTACTCGAAGGGGTTTTGGGTACAAATCAGATGAAGAAAGCCGAAGGTTAAAAAGAAAGGGTTGAAACTGGCAGATTATTTTGTGAAGGCTTTAGGGTATCAGGGTGAGCCCGAACCGATAGAAGTTAACGGGATTGTGGTACCTAGTTTTGAGATCTTCTAAGAGATGCTGAGCAAGAAGCTGCTGACCAAAGAAGTTGGGGAAGAAGCAGAGAATTGGGAAGAAGAAATGATGAAGTTGGAGAGCCTGACTCTTGAAGAGGATAAAAGCCTGAAGAAAACCTGGTTGCAGAGGAAGAATGTCTATAGATGAGGAAGACATTACCTTCCTGATTTGTTTGAATGTACTTCTGCACTATCCAATAATAAAGACATTCTTTTGCTTACTTGCCAGGTCATTTCCATTTGCTCTACATGAATCAAGCATATTTGATATCAGTTCAGCCAGAAACACTACTGCATTTAACTTGGCACGCTGAGAACCCCAAGGAAATTCTGATTGCAAGTGAAGTTACCGCTGAAGAGCGGGAGAAATTAGAAGAAGTATTGGTCAGATATGCCAAAGTGTTTGCTTGGTCCTATGAGGACATGTCTGGGGTAGACATAAGCATTTTCCAGCACACAATACCAACTTATCCGAATATGAGGCCAGTGAAACAGAAACTTCGACGGATGAGACCTGAGTGGGCCGAGAAGGTCAAAGAAGTGGTTAAGAAGCAGATAGATGTGGGGTTCCTGGAAGTAGTGAAGTATCCCGAGTGGTTAGCAAATATTATGCCAGTACCGAAGAAAGATGGGAAAGTCAGAATGTGTGTGGATTACAGAGATCTCAACTGGGCTTGCCCGAAAGATGATTTTCCTCTACCGCATATAGATGCTCTGGTTGATAGTGTGGCTCTATCTGCTATGTATTCATTTGCAGACAGGTTTTCAGGTTACAATCAGGTGCTCATGGCTGAGGAAGATAAGCACAAGACTGCCTTTGTTACCGAGTGGGGTACTTATTGTTACAGGGTAATACCATTTGGGCTCAAGAATGCGGGAGCTACGTATCAACGGATGGCCACTACCTTATTTCATGACTTGATGCACAAAGAGATTGAAGTGTATGTGGATGACATGATGGTGAAATCAGAGACAAGAATTGGGCATATAGAAGCACTGGAGAGGTTCCTTCAGAGAGTTGACAAGTACAACCTGCGGCTGAACCCCAAGAAATGTGTGTTTGGGGTAACATCAGGAAAGCTGCTGGGCATACAGTGGGAATGGGAGAATTGAGGTAGACTCCGAAAAGATCAAAGCAATCACAGAGATGCCAGCACCGAAGACTGAGAAGGAGGTCAGAGCATTCCTGGGGAAGATTCAGTACATCAGTCGGTTCATCGCCAAGTTGACATCAGTGTGTGAGCCTATCTTCAAACTGTTGAGAAAAGATCAGCCGGTAAAGTGGAATGAGCAGTGTCAAGAAGCCTTCGACAAGATCAGAGAGTACTTGGTAAAGCCTCTTGTGTTGAAATCTCCGAGATTGGGCAGACCTTTGATATTGTATTTGGCCATAGAATCAGAAGCACTGGGGGCAATGATGGTACAAGCAGATGAGACAAGGGGTAGAACATGCGTTTACTATCTGAGTAAGAAGATGCTCCCATATGAGGCTCGATATCAGGAAGTAGAGAAATCTGTCTTGTAGTGGTATGGGCTTCCCGAAAATTGCGGCATTACTTCCAGTCTTACAAGATCCAGGTAGTGGCAAAAGAATCCTCTGAAATATCTGCATTCAGTGCCTTCGCTAGTGGGGAAATTGGGCAGATGGTTAGTATTGCTGACAGAGTTCGACATTGAGTATCTAACCACCAAAGTGGATCAGTAGCAGAGTTTTTGGCATTGCAACCTGTTGAAGGGGATCAATATAAGTTTGAATTTCCAGATGAAGAGATCCAAGCAATAACAATTCAGAGATGGAAAATGTATTTTGACGGAGCAGTGAATTACAAGGGAGCCGGAATTGGGATTGTGATAGTGACCCCCGAATGAGAGACTTTGCCTTTGGCCAAAAGGTTGACATTCAGAGTAGCAAACAACATGGCCGAGTATGAAGCATGTGCTTTTGGTTTGACTGCATTGATAGCCTTGAAAGCCGAGAGTATGGAAGTCTACGGAGATTCTATGTTGGTAGTCCAGCAGATGCGAGGAGAATGGGAATTGAAAGAAGAACGGTTGAAACCTTACCTTTTTTACCTCAGAAAGTTGGCACAGGTTATCCCTGATTGTAAGTTTCAACACTTACCAAGAGAAGAGAATCAAATGGCAGATGCATTGGCCACACTTGCAGCGACTTGAGAAAATCCAGAAAAGTTAGTGATGAGACTGTTGATACTGACAACAGCAAGAAAACATGTTTATGAGATAGAGAGAATTCTGGAAATAGAGGTTGATGACGGTAAACCTTGGTATTATGACAATTAGAGGTATCTGGAACATGGGGAACTCCCAGAGGGAGCAGGCAGAAAAGACAGAGTAGCCATTCAGAGGTTAGCTTCCTAGTATGTGATTTTGAAAGGGGAACTGTACAAGAGGCAAGCAAACAGCATTCAATTGAAATGTGTGAGAAAAGAAGTGGCTCAACAGGTAATGGAAGAAGTACATGCCGGGGTATGTGGTCCGCACATGAACGGGTTTAATCTGTCCCGAGATAAGGTTTTTACTGGTCAACCATTGAGACAGACTGTGCGAAGATGGTAAAGCACTGTTATAATTGTCAGGCACACGGCAATTTGAATCATTTGCCGCACACAGAGTTGCACGGGTTGTCAGAACCATGGCCTTTCTCAGCATGGGGAATTGATATGATTGGAGAGATTCGACCGAATGCATCGAATGGGCATCGCTTCATAGTAGTGGCAGTGGATTACTTCTCAAAGTGGGTGGAAGCCGAATCATTCCGCAATATTACAGCAAGGCAGATGGTAAATTTTATAGCTCGGAATCTCATTTTTCGATACGGTATGCCTCATCATGGAGTGACGGACAATAGAGTTCAGTTCCAGGGAGAAACAAAGGCAATGCTACAGAAATACGGGATAGGCCATCACAAGTCATCGCCGAACAGGCCGCAAGCAATGGGGCAGTTGAGGCAGCCAACAGACTATAAAGATGATTTTAGCCAATATGACAGAAAATTGCAGAGATTGGGCCGACAAACACTACCGTATGCCTTGTGGGGGTACAGAACATCAGTGAGAACAGCAACAGGGCCACACATTTTTCTTTAGTCTATGGAATGGAGGCAGTACTGCCAAGTGGAAGTGGAAATACAGTCTATGAGAGTATCAGCAGAGGCAGAGTTACCGAAACAAGAATGGGCCGCGCAGAGGTTTGATTAGTTAGCACTGCTGGATGAGAAGAGAATGAAGTCTTTGCATCACATGCAGTTGTATCAGAAGAGACTAGCCCGAGCATTCAACAAGAAGGTGCGCCCCACCAAGATCAGAAAGGGCGATTTGGTACTTAAGCAGTCGAGGTCGTCGACAACAGACCCAAGGGGGAAGTTCAGACCTAACTGGAAAGAACCTTACATAGTGCATAAAGTAATGGGAAATGGGGCAATGAAACTGTCAGACTTGGAAGGTAACGAGTTCACTGAGCCGATCAACGTGGACAGATTGAAGTAATATTTTGCCTAAGAAATAAAAGACTTGGCCGAAGGCCTAACCCGACGGGATAAAGGAACTCATGCATGCATGCATATACGTAACATATTTTGGCGTTCGTTTTGTGTTTGTTTTGTATTCACAGGTTTTGAAGAAGAAAAGAGAAGGCAGCAAAGACAAGCCGATTAGAAGCATCAACATACCAGCAGCAGTTTTGGGATGCGTCCAAGGGCGAGGCCCACACATGTACCAGTTACAGTTATTGGGATGCATCCCAGGATCGAGGTCCACTACGTCATCAGTCTCGGGATGCGTCCCAGGGTCGAGGCCCACCTTTTGTCAGCGGTATTGAGATGAGTCTTAGGGTCGAGGCCCCTTGTCGGTTGCAGCAATTGGAATGCGTCCCAGGATCGAGGTCCATTGCATCATCAGTTTCGGGATGCATCCCAGGGTTGATGCCCCTACATTGGTAACGTTATCGGGATGCGTCTCAGGGTCGAGGCCCCCGTTGTCAGTTGCAGTTATCGGGATGTGTCCCAGGGTCATTGGCCCCCTTCATCGTTAGTTTTGGGATGCGTCCCAAGGTCGAGGCCCACATCTTATCAGTGGTATTGGGATGCGTCCCAGGGTCGAGGCCCCCGTTCTCGGTTGCAGTTATCAGGATGCGTCCCAGGGTCATTGGCTCCCCTACATCGTTAGCTTTCAAATGCATCCCAGGATCGAGGTCCACTGAAGCACCAACTCAGGTCGAGTAGCAGGCAAGTCAGATGGTAGCTGGCGAGCCAGGTAAGTGAAAATGCATTGCATAACTTTGATAGGATTGTCACTGTTACACATTACACAAATCCCATCAAAGTGGGGGCGACTGTAGGCATTGCATTTTTGCATATAAGTCCCTATGATGAGTCTCATTTGGAGGCACTACCTTTTAAGTCACGGAAGTCACGGGAAACGGACGTCGGAAGGGGAAATTCAGAGTAAGTACGTCATCAGATTCATTTCACAAGTTCACTATTTTCGTTCGTGCTGTGTTCGTGACCACGTTCGAACGCCAGGCAGATTGCGGGCGTTCATGTAGCGTTCGAATCAGCGTTCGAACGGCGTCGGTATTTCTGGTTTTGCTGGTAGCCTCACACCCAAGCCCAATTAGCCCACCAAAGCCCATAAAACACATCCCAATTAATAAAACACATATTTAACACATGAGAAATTAAATAAAATATTAATTAAATCATATACCAAATTAAATAAAACATTAAAATCAATCAACCAATTATATTCCCAATCAAGAATATTTCTATTCCTAATTAAAAATATTGTATTCCTAATTTAACAAATATTATTCCTAAACAACACAAATTAAATATATTAACTTCCTAATTAACCAAATTTTGTCCCCCCCTTCAATCTTAGGATTTCCTTGTTTGACACTAAATAAATCCCCCTTAAATGCCAAATCCCTTTCCTTGTCAAGCAAGGAGTAGCCCTACTCCCTTTGCCTATAAAAAACCAACCTCTCACACGCATACAGTAAGGAAAAAAAAGCCTCTTGATTCACGCATACATCAAGCAAATATTTATCTTCTCCTCCTACACCCTTAGCCGAAAATCACAGCCCTATAAACCCCTCCATTGCCGAAAACATTACAACCTGAAACACCACCGAAACAACCCCTATACAGCTGCAAACACCGCTGAAATAGTCCCTATACAGCAGCCCCATATCACCGAAATACCTAAAAAAAACAACCCCTAAATCACCTAAACTAGAGACTAAAAAAACTACTGCACTTTTAATCCTTAAAATAATAACTAAAAATTGCACTTAAAGCCATTAGAAACACCAAAAACAGTAGCCTAAAACACCAAAAACTGACGAAAATACAGCAGAAATACAGTAGCAAAACAGCAGCGAATCGGAGTCAAAACAACAGCGAATCGGAGTCAAAACAATAGCTTGAGCAGTGGAACAGCGAGGAAAGGCATGAACCTGTGAACCAGAGGAGTTACGGAGCATTCCCCCTTTTCGACGACCTTGAACCGTACTTCCGAGAGTCGACATAAAAGGTTAGACCTGAGGGTACTTTTCCTATTATTTCCATCTATCTTTTTAATTATTTTATTCACTTTTATCGCATGAGAGTCGTTTATTAGTGCATGATTGTGGCCCTTGAATGAATGAAAAATGTGTCGCCTCTCGTGGTATATAGGATGGAAACCCGGAAAAAAAATTTCATAGCCGATTCCGAATGGATGGTAGTATGATTTGTACTCGGGATACAACTCCACGTACCACTTGAGTACACGACACATACTTTATTTTATCTTGATTTGTTTATCGTCGTTATTTATTTTCTACATCTTATTTGTTTGAGTAATGATGAGGTCAAGCGCATGGGCTTAGTAAGTGCGATTAAAAGTCCTCTATTTCGAGGGATTAAAATCCTTTACCACGATGCTTCGCCACGCCGGATGATGTATATTCATTTGAATGTGAGATGTGTTCAATCGGCTATACGAAGTCCGATATCATTGTTTCTATTTTTATATGCACTATGATGTGATGCGCATGGGCTTAGTAAGTTGGATTAAAGGTCCTCCATTTCGAGGGGTTAAAGAACCTTTACCATGATACTTCGACGCGCCTTTCATTTCGTTATTCACTTTTTTTCGTATGTCATCTTCTTGCATAATCATGCACCATTTTCCATTGCGCATGCGGTTTAGCCCATTATTATTTATTAGGTGTCATCTATTCATCCGTTCATGTATGTGTCATGTTTTTTACTGCATTTTGGAGGTCACTGCTGTAACCCCGTTCGAAAGCATTTCAGAACGCCGCACGAACGCAAGTTTTCAGTCTCGTCCCGTTCGAATGCGTTATCAAACGCTATACGAACGCGAACCTTCTGTTTACCGTTTGAATGCGTTTGCGAATGCTACTCGAACGCGCATGCATTTGCTTCATCAGGTCTGGTCCTGTTCGAACGCGTTATCAAACGCCACACGAAGAGAACCTTCTGTTCGAACGCGTTTACGAACGCTACACGAACGCGAATGCACTGAACTGAGTCATTTTCATCACATGTCATGCATAATTGTTTCTTAGGTGATTTTTCTTGTATCATACAATCAATCATACTATTTGAATTCCTACCTTTATTTATTGATGTGTTCATGAGATGGTATTCAAGCATGATTAGACCGTTAGTATGCTACTTGGTTCTTAAGCATGATTTAGCCCATTTTAGTTGTTCATTTCAAGCATGATTAGTCATTTAGTTTGGCGTGGGAATTCACATTATGTTTAGTTTTGTTCTTTATTTTCCGCATTATATAATTGAGGTATGTCATGAGATTATTGTATGATATTGTCGTTATAATGGTTTATTTTATGCATGCAAACATAAGAGTAAAATTTTCCTTGGAAATATGATGCTTAGGCTTTGGTTAGATTATTGCACAAATCATTTTATTACAAGTGGCATAAGTAAAGGACCATTCCGACCCCACGGTTTGAGGTCTCCCCTGCGAGGGGTGAGTGCGCCCTTAATCATTTTCCCGATTCACACCCGGTGGCGACTCCATTATTCTCCTCTCCGGTTTAGTCCCCCGCGGGCTACTCCGTACTCCCAATCGGGCCCCGAGTCGGGACAGCATGCATCACCCAATTTCTTTGTCCCACAGAGTGCTAGTACACATTCGGGGTCTTGCGAAGGTGATAGGAAACCAACTTGTGAGCATGGAATCACTACACAAAGCTTGGAGCTTGGAGGAGACAATCCATGGACGAAAATTGAGCCACAAAGAGATTGGTGATTGTCAAAGCGTGAGAGAGCTTAAAACAATGAGCTACCACCTAAACTCAAACTCCCCTTCCTCTCACCGGCTAGAGCCTACTATTCTACTTCTACCTAATTATATAATAAGTAAAAAACCTCATTAACGTTGAGGGGAATTAGGTGAGAAGAGAATTACAAAGAATCGAGAGATAAGACTGGACACGCAAGGTCCAAATAAATAAATTCTAAATTTTAACAATTCCAAAATTGCCCCGTTCCCTTCTAATATCCAATCCGACATACATTATTCATACAACACATCATGTATTCACACAAAGCATGTATTCAATCATCTAATCCAATTATTAATCTTTGAATAAAGTGATCATCCAATGTTCAAACAACGATTTGATTTGCGCGAGTCCAACTCGTTTAAGAATAAGTACTCAAAGTACGAATTCTTAAATTATATCGAACTACATTTTAAATCTAATTTAATTTGTATTCAATACTAATTTTATATTTAATTCAAATTAAATAATTACATTTTAATGCGCCTTTACGACTTAGATTCTAATCTAATCTTAATGGGTCTCAAATCCCAATAACATCCAATGTTCATTTAATTAAAGTCTATAAGGCTTTTAATTATTTCTTAAGGCATGGGCTTTGGTCAATATGGGTCGAACCCAAATACCCAAGGCTCAATTAAGGAATCAACCCTATTTGCCAAGAAATCAATTTTGGCCCATTAGGCCCAATTAAATTTTAAAGGCCCATTTGTTATATTTGGACTTAATGGAATGGTTTAGGCCCAATTTGGATCCAATCCAATTGTCCTAAACCAACTTGGCCCAACCAAGCCCATTAGGCCTAAATACAACATTTTTAGCCCAATTCCAAATTAAGCTCAATTGATGAAATTCTAATTTTCCAAATTTCAAAATTTAATTAATTAAAGTGTGTTGCACTAATTAATTATCTAAATTAATATTTCCAAAATACTAATTTAATCAATTAATCATGCATTAATATTTTCAACACATGTCCAACATTATTGAATCAAAATCAACTCATTTTCATGCTTCTCAAGTCACGGCAATTTGAAGGATTTTATATCCGATTTCGATTTCAATCCGATTAAATCATAAATCAATATATCCCAAGTCTTTAAACTCATCCAATGATTTAAAAATAAAAATCACCATGACCTAGGGTTCATCTATAGTATTCGGCCAAGCCCTAAATATTGGGAAAAATTAATCGAATTAATTTTTCTTAAAATTGATCATGCATAACTCTAAGTTATCAACATACAAGCATACTTAAACAAACAATTTGATTAAAACATGCTCAAATCAAAAATACCCAAATTTTAGTATATAAACCCTAATCAAATTTCATGCTCAAATAGGCTTCATGATACCATTGTTGGGTTTCTAAGGTCATCCCAATATCATATAAAGCATGAAACATGTGAATACTAAAAGTAAGAATGGCGGAAACATACTTACAAAGATTAGATGGATGATTGTGTTGATAACGAAACTTTTTGCTTTGAGAAGTTCCTTGAAGCTCTTATTTGAATGTTAAATCCAAGCTCCAAGCTTTGAGATTGATTCCAAGCTCTTGGTATTGGTTTCCCTATCACCTTATATGATTCTTCAAGTGTGCTAGCACTAAGAAAAATTTGCAAAAAATCTTCCTTATTGTTCTTGCAAGTTTCGGCCAAGAGGGTTTTGGGAGAGAGAGAGAGAGTTTTGTTTTTGTCTTGTTTTTGTTTCTAAAACAATTACAAGTCTTATGAAAAGTCAAAGGCAAAAATTTGGTTTATCCTTTTTCCAAAAAGGTTAAAGCAAATTTGGAGGGAAAAAGGCAATTAAAGCTTCCAACTACTCTCATCACAAATAGTGACTAGATGTCGATCACAAAAAGGTGACATGACTTTCATCACTAAAGTGACTTGCGATGTGACTTGTGGGCCCCACTTTAATTCAAAATTCGAGTGGGCCCGCAAACACATCTCGGGCCGAGTTCGTTAATTCCGAATTAACGAATTTTTCGTTGCGATGTAATTAAATCAAATTTAATTAAATAATTATACCTAGCAAAATTACTATTTACATCGCTCGCGAATTAATTCTAAATTAATTCATTCGCCCGAATTAAAATCCAATTTTAATTCCGTTATGAAATATAATTTCATTTAATATATCGAATATATTATTTTATCGATTAATTCCAAATTAATCGTTCTCTCTCTTCAAATAGTATTTTAACCCAGATAAAATCTCTCCGTAATTAATCCTAGATTAATCATGTTTGAATCATACGTCATCGGTGAATCTTCGGGAAGCGACCCATGAGATCCCTGGATATGTTGGCAGCAAATCCGGTCGTCGGACTATCTGAACACGTGCGTACCTCGTACCATATTTTTACCTATTTACGAGACATGGTCGGCTTCTAGCAAAGCACCGTGCCTACCCAATTCTCCAGAAATTTTCTTAAAGGAATATACAATCAATGTCAGGCGTAGTATACGTTGTATTATGTATTCGATCCAGTATCAGATGTCACAGGCAAAGCATGGGGCTGGAAAAGTGTCTGGCTCGTACGAAGCATATATCGGATCACAAGGAACTAGTCTCTTTAATCGGATAATCATGACCTTGTCATATTATCCCGATGGTTGCAACCCATTAGAGTACCAGTTCTGTATCCCTGCGTGATCATCATCTCCATATGATTGAAGGGATACTTCCATCTTGACATCACACCCAATATACTATGATTCTCAATAAACCCAAAAGAGGCGTACGCAGAACCTGGTAAATTCTTGGACGACCAAAACCAAAGCTTAATGATTGTCGCAAGTACTAGCGATACAAGTCTCAGGTTAAGACCAAATACACATACCCTGAAGTGGATTCCCATAGACACATAGTCATATTACCAATGGGATTCCGATGGGTCTATCCAAAGCGAAGTTGTTTCTATACCATCGGTAAACACAACCTCCTATCACACTTACATAAGTATCCAATACTTAAATATATGAGAACTATGATGTTACGCTTCCATAGCACGCACAAGTGCAATACTAGTCTATTCCGCATTATCGATGTCCAGTCTCGATAATACTACGACTAGGGATATTTAATGATTAAACCTTTATGGATTGATATTGTCTCATATCTTATAATCCGAAACTAATCATAAGGACTTTTATCATTTATATATTTAAGTAATAAAATTACAAAATGATAAAAAGCAATTTCATTGTCACATAGTTAATTTGTACAAAAACCACAATGTCTTTTACAAATAGTGACGCTATGGGTCATAATTGTCCAACACTTAAAAGTTTTAACTCGAGGTTCCTCTAGTCAATTAGACTAAAGGATCCTCAAAATCAGTGGCTTACTCTTAAACTTTAGAGTTGCTCACTTATATAAACCCAAGATATGAAAGCTTTTGGTGTAAAAAAATTTGTGAAGAAATCTTTGGGTTTATATAGTGCTCCAAAGACAACAAAGTTAATTAAGAATCCGATGTGGGATAAAAGGTAATTTAATCTTAGCCATTGGATCTTAATTTAGTGGTTTAATGAGATTATATAACCTTAATAAGAGTGGCCGAATTGGAATTCAAAACATATAAACAAAATTTTTACTATTCACATTAATAGTAATTTTTTTATTCCAATTCCCAAAGTACCCCTATCGTCATTCACCAATCCCTAAGCCACTATGGAACCTCATAAATGATATACTCAATAATTAAACAAATTGAACCATTTATGAACAATTCCTACAGCAATCATATATGATGTTATATTTGTACTGTGCACTGTTAACCATTGATTTCGACTTTGTTATGTGTGACCTTTTGGGTTCCCCTCAAGTTGGACATGAAATGTATCGTGATAATTTAATCGAACATAAATTATCCTCCGATCAGATGGTAGTTCGATTTCAATGACCAATGTTGACATCTAGCAACATGCCAAGGCCCCCCAAATGAGAAGGAAATATATATATACCCATTCTGTATGCGATTTACATATGATACGGTCCATCACCTCACTATATCCCCACCTATTAACCTAGGGTACGGAAAATGTCTAACCATATGGTCAAATGTATGATGTTGATAGTGTCATGAATCGTGCTAACCCAAGAATCCCATATGATTCTTTCGCTGTGGCTACAGTCTCAAGCATTGATCACACATATCAACCCGCGAACTGGAATACAACTCTTATAAGAAAATATTATCCGAGAGAGTGGCGATTCTCTTTTGTATCTTTACAAACTTCATGTGTTTCAACAAATGACCCAATCATACCCTTATGACCGGATCTTTTGAACAGGGGAAGGAGAATGTCAAAGTTATTTGATCCACAAATAAGATTGTAAAGAGCTCAAGTCAAACGACTAGTCATATAATCGATACATGAAAGTTCTCACAGACACATGGGATAAACACTTCATACGAAAACTTTCGGTGGTCAGTTCGATGGACACGAGCAATTCATGCATCCATGTGATACACCAAGCGGACGGATCTCCGCTAGTAGCCTATGAGATTGGCTACCCCACTTAAGGGCATATCATATCATCATGCTAGTCTATCCGCTTTGTGAACGCCCAAATTATTCACAAAACTATGACTAGGAACATTTAAGAGTAATGATTTTTATAAGGCGTGGAAGCCATCGTCTTATTACTCCAAGGGCTTTATTACACTGTTGATGATTCATATAAGTTATGTAAAACACGTATAATAAAGATTGTCATTTTATTAATTAATGAAAATATTACAAATACATGTACATATAGCCCATCCACAAGTTGGGTATAGGGCATATCCCTAACAATCTCTGATGAGTGGTAAATGTATCACTATTTCCCACTTATTTGACCTAATATTTTATATAGTTTCTTGAGTTTTGTGAATATTTTGATGTGTTTTGTGTTATTTTGTACATAAATAAAGTTTCAGGACTCTCTGGAGGTGATTTGGGACCAAAACAGTGAAAAATGACACAAAAGGGCAAAATTATAAATGGCTCGTCGCGACGCGCAAGTCTTCGACGTCGCGACGCCTAACATACGCCGCTCTATGATAACATGCACCGGGTCTACATGTCATAATTTGAGATGTTTGACTTTGCTAATGTGCGTCGTGCCACATGTCATCATTCTATGGTGCCGACAATCGCCATCGCCACGTGTCGCCATGTGTCACTCCACATGTCAGCCATGTCATCGTCCACATCACCAGTTGACCGATTCAACATGCCACGTCACCGCCACATCATCATCAGCCAATCACAGCATGCCACGTGTCGCAATCCTACGGTGCCGACAATCATTTTCGCCACATCATCGCCACGTCAGCACAATTATTGAGTCATTTATCCAAAATGCCACGTGACAGATAAGAATCTGAAGCCAATGAATCAGAGAGCGACAAGTCAGCGCGTCACGACGCAAGAAGAAACTTGCGCATCGTGACGCTAGGGGGCTACCGAGGCCTATAAATTGTGCTCGAAATTTCAGTTTCAGAAGTACCTTCCTCTCTGAATTCTCTGATGTAAATAGAGAGTTTTCTACCTAGTTTCTTTTTAATTTCAATTTTGTAATTAATTACGTTCTGTAATAGTAATTTACTTTTGTAATAGTAATAGTAATTTACCTTTTTTTAACTTTTACAATTTTTTTACTATTTAACCATGATGAGGTAACTTCCCCCTACTAGGGTGAAAGGTAATTCTTTTACTATTGCTATTTAGATTAATCTCCCTTAATTATAATATTCATTATTTAAAATTTGACTTAATAAAGATACCGCTATATTGGACGGTTGGTAATTCATTTTAAACTGGTTTAAACCTGACTAAGCAAGGATACCGCGAGATTGGTCGGTTGGTAATTAAATTTTCTTACCACCTATATGGCAGGTTTATTTTGGTTCCACCTTTATGGCTGGTTGGACTTAATTTGACTTAATCAGGTTACCGTCTATATGGCTGGTTGGCGAAATTATCACAAGTTAATATATTATATTAAGGGAGATATCTAAATGGTAAATAGTAAAAGTATATCCTTTTACCTTAGCATTTAATTTTATTGTAAATTTACTTTTTAGCATTTTCTTTACCGCATTTACTTTTCAGCATTGTAATTTATGTCTTTTATTTTTAAGTTTTTACTCGCCCTAGTTATGTGTCATAACTAAGTTAGTTATCTAGGGTTGTGATGAATTCTAATATCACCGGTTTATAAGGGCTTATTTTGTAGTTTGGGTAATTTAAAGGTTTACTTATTAAGTCTTAAGTTTAATGCGTCTTGTTAACTGGCCATTAATAAGATTGATCTGGTAAATCTAAAATAAACTTGACAAATAAATTTTAGGTTTCAGCCTTAGACTTAATAGCCCACGATCTTCCTTGAGGATATATAACTCTTTAATAGATTTCCTTACAGGATAGACATATACCTGTCGTGTGGGGGTAGCAATAATTGGAACTTAATCTTAATGAATCCAGATAATTTGGTTGACATAGACATATGGTTCAATTGGATTACACTGGGTATTTGCGTCTGACCATCGACAGAGGCTTTCGCATAATTTCGTGTTCCAGGTTAGTAAACCGATTTATTACACAAACATGAAATAACCACTTCATCTTTTAAAAGATATTAGAAAGATTCACAACCCTAGATAGTTTCCTAATATTGAATTTTCTTAAACCTACTTTCGTGCAATTTTATTTACTTGTTTTTAAATTTAAAATCATCATCATTCCCATTCAATTAATCAACCTGTTAGATACTAGTAATCATTTGACCTCATAAAATTAATAGATTAGGTATTAAGTCCTCGTGGGATCGATACTTTTTATACTACTTGAACGATATGTGCGCTTGCGTTATACGCATGTGATTACGCCGGTCAATCTCCCACTTGTACTATAGCCAACTAATAAGAATCTGGACACCAAACTCTCGGGTGTGCCTATCATGCTTTTGTTGAGTCAGCCATTTTAGTCAGAGAATCTGCAAGATTATCTTATGTGGGTATTTTCTCTATTATAACTTCTTTTCTCTCAACAATCACCCTGATAAGATGAAATCGCATGAGTACATGCTTGGATTTCTGATGGGACCTTGGTTCATTTGATTGAGCAATGGCTCATGTGTTGTCACATTACATCGTGACGCAATTCTTTATCACAGGAAGCACTTCCAGCTCTGTGAGGAACTTTTTTATCTAAACTACTTCTTTAGCAGCCTCAGATGCTGCAATATACTCGGCTTCAGTGGTGGAGTCCGTTGTAGTTGACTGCTTTGAGCTTTTCCAACTGACAGCACCGACATTCAAAGTAAACAGATATCTTGTTCGCGATCTGCTGTCATCTATATCGGTCTGAAAGCTCGTATCATAGTAACCAATGACTTTTATCTTAGAACAATCTCCGTATGTCAAAAATACATCCTTAGTTCTTATCAGATACTTGAGGATTGTTTTGACAACTGCCCAGTGTTGCTCACCAGGATTTGCCTGATACTTGCTCGTTATGCTAAGAGCATAAGAGACATCAGGTCTTGTACATAACATGGCGTACATAATCGATCCTATTGCTGAAGCATAAGGGATCCTACTCATACCCTATATATCTGGAGGAGTATGTGGACATTGCTCCTTAGATAATTTGATTTCATGACAAGTAGGTAAATTACCTCTTTTGGAATCTTCCATTTTGAATATTTTCAAAACTTTATCTATGTACATAGATTGAGAAAGTCCTAACTACCTCTTAGATCTATTACGGTAGATCTTAATACCGAGGATGTAGGCTGCTTCTCCCAAATCTTTCATGGAGAAATTATGAGATAACCATTGCTTGGTGGCTTGCATCATAGGAATATCATTCCCGATGATTAATTTGTCATCGACATATAATAAAAGAAATACAACATCACTCTCACTACTTTTCCTGTAAACACAAGGCTCGTCTACATTTTTGATGAAGTCAAATTCTTTGATTGCCTCATCAAATCGTATATTCCAACTTCTGGAGGCTTGCTTGAGTCCATAAATGGATCATTTAAGCTTGCATACTTTATTATGATCATCCTTAGATGCAAACCCCTTAGGTTGTGTCATATAGACTTCCTCTATGAGGTTCCCATTAAGGAAAGCTGTTTGAGATCCATCTGCCAAATCTCATAATCAAAGTGTGCAGCTAGTGCCAGTAAAATTCGAATGGACTTTATCATTGCAACAGGCGAGAAGGTTTCGTCATAGTCAATTCCTTGGATTTGTCTATAACCTTTCGCCACCAACCTAGCCTTATAGGTTTGGATTTTGCCTTCTGCATCAATTTTACGCTTGTAAATCCACTTGCAGCCTATGGGTTTTATCCCTTCAGGTGCATCTACCAAGTCCCAGACTTGATTCTGATACATAGAGTCTATTTCGGATTTCATGGCCTCAAGCCACTTGACTGAATCAATGTCATGCATTGCTTCATCATAACTGGTGGGATTGTCATTATCAATGACATGATCATGTTCCTCATCAATATGGAAACCATATCTTTCAGGCTCATGTCTTTCCCTACCGGACCTTCTGAGTTCATAACCTTGTGGTTGTTCCATCGCTGCCCTTTTGAGGGGCCTGGGGTTTAGTTCTATGTTAGTTTGTTCTTCTCGTACTTCATCGAGGTCAAGTATACTCCCACTATATTTCTTGAGAAGGAATTCATTCTCTAGAAATTTAGCATTTCGTGAGACAAATGTAATTTGGGATGTAGAACACATATGCTCTTGAGTTCAAGGCATATCCTACAAACTTACATTTAACTGCCCTATCATCCAATTTGTTAGTTTGTGTGAGCTTGACATATGCGTCATATACCCAAACTCTTAGATAACTCAGACTAGGACGTTTCCCAGACCATAACTCATATGGTGTTTGACTAACAGTCTTGGAAGAAACTTGGTTTAGTAGTAGTGTTGTAGTTTCTAAAGCAAGACGCCAAAATGAAAGAGGTAGATCCGTGTCTGGCATCATTAATCGAACATAAATTATCCTCCGATCAGATGGTCGTTCGATTTCAATGACCAAAGTTGACATCTAGCAACATGCCAAGGCCCCCAAATGAGAAGGAAAGATATATATACCCATTCTGTATGCGATTTACATATAATACGGTCCCTCGCCTCACTGTATTCCCACCTATTGACCTAGGGTACGGAAACTGTCTAACCATATGATCAAAGGTATGATGTTGATAGTGTCATGAATCGTGCTAACCCAAGAATCTCATATGATTCTTCGCTGTGGCCACAGTCTCATGCACTGATAACACATATCAACCCGTGAACTAGAATACTACTTTTATAAGAAAATATTATCCGAGATAATGGCGATTTTCTGTTGTATCTTTACAAACTTCATGTGTTTCAACAAATGACCCAATCATACCCTTATAACCAGATCTTTTGAACTGGGGAAGGAGAATGTCAAAGTTATTTGATCCACACATAAGATTGTAAAGACCTCAAGTCAAAGGACTAGTCATATAATCGATACATGAAAGTTCTCACAGACACATGAGATAAACACTCCATATGAAAACTTTCAGCGGTCAGTTCGATGGACACGAGCAACTCATGCATCCATGTGATACACCAAGCGGATGGATCTCCGCTAGTAGACTATGAGATCAGCTACCCCACTTAAGGGCGGATCATATCATCATGCTAGTCTCCCCGCTTTGTGAACGCCCAGATTATTCAAAAAACTATGACTGGGAACATTTAAGAGTAATGATTCTCATAAGGTGTGGAAGCCATCGTCTTATTACTCCAAGGGCTTTATTACAGTGTTGATTATTCATATAAGTTATGTAAGACACATATAATAAAGATTGCCATTTTATTAATTAAAGAAAATATTATAAATACATGTACATATAGCCCATCCACAAGTTGGGAATATGACATATCCCTAACAGTCGTTGTGAACGTTTTACATATATATGGAGTTTACTCATTCTTGCGAGAAGTAGAGGAGTATCTTTTTTAAGGGTTGATTCAGTATCTGAACGGTTAGAGCGCTCAAGTATTTCTATTACGAATAGAAAGATTAAAATTCGTAATCGTTGTGAATAAATCGTTCATTAGAGAATCAATGGTACTTAAGGTAAAAATAATTAGAGGGGTATAACGGATATTATGACCCGGCTCTAATTACGAGATACTCGTGAATGGTTAATCTATATGTAGTGACTATATCGAAGGATAACGACTTGGTTCGGCTTAATATGTCATTTGCAGCAACGAGAGTGCAACTTCAGGTTTTTAATGGAAGAACCCGGAGTTAATAATTCAGAATATTTAATTAAGAGTTTAATTAATATTTCGAGATTATTGGAGCTCGGAACCGTAGGTCCATTTAGTCCATGTGCTAGCTCCATATACTATAGTGGATTTAGTATAATTGGATAGTCCAATTATACACTCAAATATGTATAAATATTATTAAGTGTGTTCTCGATAACATATCTTTTATTACGATAACATATCTTTTATTATGGTAATTAAATTTTGTGGTTACAAAATTAATAAAAAGGACATCTGCATGGCTGAATTTTTTAGGAGAGAAATGGGAAGGGTTTTGTTTTATTTTGAAAAATTAAACCCTAAGTATAAAAAGGAAAATTGTCTTTCTTTTTGCTTAACCCTTTCATTCTAACCCTAGCCTTCATCTTCTTCTTGTTCATTCTCTCTCAAAAGTTGAGACAAACTATAAGAAAGAAAAAGAAGAAATTAAAAACAATTATCAAGTGTGTTTAAATCTCTAAATCGTTTAGGGATTGTTTTGTGACGAGATATACTTTGGAAGACTTTGTGGTGTCGAACAAATCTTCATCTTCATCTATTTCTTGTGGTTCACAGCAGTGAGCATTATTTTTGCTCATTGTCGCCCCTTTACTTGGTGAAACGGAACTCGATTTGGTTTCGATTTAATCCAATTTTTTTGGGGAACATTTTGTGATGTTTTGGGGCTGTGTTGGGGGCTGTTTTCAAGTGAATAATCAGAACCAAAAGACAGCCATAGTCCACACATTTCAGGGCTGTTTCTGCAGTGCGTTTGGGCACGAATCGAGTCCAAAACAGTCTAGTTTTTGTCTGGCTGTTTGAGGCTGTTCTGAGTCTATTTTGGGGCTGGAATTTTGTCTAAAACTGAAGCAAAATTTCAGTGGGTGTGGCAGTAGCATTCGGCAATACAAAAGGAAAGGCAGAAAAAATTTTCAAGTCCGATCCCTGTACCTAAACCGTTTCTGCTGCGCAAGGAAAGCGTTTCCTACATATTGCTGGGAATATTTTATATAGATATGGAATCTACTTCTTCTTGCGAGAATTAGATGAGTATCTTCCTTAAAGGTTGATTCAGTACTTAAACAGTTAGAGCGCTCAAGTCTTTTTATTACAAATAAAAAGATTCATATTCAAAATATATATGAATAAATCATTTATTCAAGAATTAATGATATTTAAGGCACAAGAAATAATTATAAGCGTATGATAGACATTATTACTCGAATCTTATTATAAGATACTCGTGATGGGTCGATATTTATGTAATGATTATATCAATGGACACCGACATAGTTTGGTTTATATAAAATATTTGTAGGGACGAGAGTGTAACTTTAAGTTTTTAGTGGAATAACCTAAAGTTAATAATTCAGAATATTTGACTAAAGAGATTTAATCAATACCCCGGGACTATAGGAGCTTGGAGCTATGAGTCCATTTGGTCCCCGTGCTAGCTTGATACACCAGAGGAAACCATATAATAATTGGATAGATTAATTATGAACTCACATGCATAATAATTTGTTATCCTAAAATTATATATATGATTAACAATTATAGTCACACATGAAAACTATATTAAATAAGTTTTATATAAAGTTTTTCAAACATTTATGATTATAAGATAATCACATTTCAAATTTAAAAGGATTAAATTTAAATTGATTAAGTTACATTAATACAAAATTTTGAATTTAATATCGATTAAAATTTTATTTCAATTAACACACTGAATCAAAATTTTTTGTTACAAATTTTGACTGGCGACTGAAATTTGAAGGGTTATTTAGGGGGTTAACATTGTAATTTTGATTATAATTTATTTAACATAAACCCTAACATATAAAAGATAAAAAAAAATTGTCTAATTTAACTCTAATTGATTTTGAGAAAATCCTACCCACTATTTTCTTCTCCATCTTTTTCCAAAGAGAGAGAAAATTAAAAGGGTGTGATTTTTATTCTCTAAAGTATTTTAGAGAAACGTGTTGTGAGTTTAAAGGAGCCTACACTTTGGTTTTTTGGTGACAAGACTTTGCGCGAAAGATCGATTGATGTTGAAATAAAAATTCTTCTTCTTCTTCATGGAGTTTAGTTCACGGTAGTGAACAACAAATTCTGCTCATTCCTCATTCAAACTAGAGGCAAAATGGGGCTGTCTTGATTCAGAATTTTGGTGAAAAAATTTGGGATTACACAAGGCTTTCTTGGGTTTGATTTAGATATGATTTTGTTACACAAAATTAGATTTGAAGCGCTTCGAATTTGCGACAATTTCAGAGTAAAAACTATAGTGCAGTTTGCACCCGTAGCTGTTTTCAGGCTTGATTTTGGGGTCATTTCGGATTTATAAAATTCTTCCAGGGGTGCCAAAACATTCTCATATATGTTAGAAATATTTTGGGACTGATGGGGGTAATTTTTGACACTTAGAAGACATATAAAAAGGGCTGAATTTATTGGATCACGAATTTATCAAGGTTTGCAATTTATGCAAACTTCAGGGACTAAAATTTACAATTTGTGAAAAGTCTCGGGATTGTCTAGCAACTGATCAAATTCAGTTCTTGAGTAAAAGAGAAAGAAAAACATTTCAAGGTCGATCACGGGACCAAAGCGTAAATTTCTGTGTGCAAGGTGATTTCCAGTGAAGTGTTCGTGTAGAAATTCTTTCACCCCCATATGCGAAAATATCGTAAACTAGCTTTGAATCCATTCCACAACTCTAAATGTGATTTAAAACAGACTTAGATGGAACTACACTTAAAATATACATTGTATTTTGCGATGCATATCGCCAATACCAACTTGGCAACGATGGGAAACTTAACACAGATCTCATCATCTCCCGTAGGGTTTGATTTCTTCTTTTTGAAACACCATTCTGCCGTGGAATTCTATAGGTAGTGTGTTATGATATGATCTCATACTCAATTAAGTAATCCTCAAACTTATTATCGAGATACTCACCTCCTCAATCAAATCGAGAAGTTTTAATTGTTTTACCTAATTAGTTTCCACTTAAGCTTAAAACTATTTGAATTTTTCAAAGATTTTCGACTTCCGCTGTATTTAGTAAACATAAATATATCTAGAATACTGATCAATGAATGTGATGAAATATTCATAACCACCTATTGCTTTATAGGACTATAAATGTCTAAATGTATAATCTCTAGTGGTATTTGGCTCTAAGCCATTTTCAGTAAAATTTCTTTTGTTTATTATTCCTTCTTGACATGATTCATATACTGATAAGGTGCCAATCTCTAATTAACTTAAATATATGAGCTTTTCACTAGTCTATTTAATTTGTCAAGGTTAATGTGACCAAATCTTGAATGTTAAAAATATGTCATATGTATTTGAAAAAAATCTTTTGTCGTTTTATTTTTGATTTTTCAACTTTAAACCTTTCAATGTTAAGCAGTGTATCATATACTATCAAACTATTCTAACATTCCAGAACATACTTTTAATCTATTTCTAGAAATAATAATTGATTTATTATCAAGAATTTGAAAAATTATCTTCTAATAATTTAGAAACAGAAATCAAAATCCTTTCAAATATAAGAATATAAAAAATATTATTTAAAAAATAAAATTATTATTTCTAAAACTAAGTCTAATTTCTCCTACTACTTTAACTGAAACGATATCTATTGTCCTAACTTGTATTGATAACTCCCATTCATCAAGGCCATGCCAAGAATCAATCAACTGTAAAGAAGGAAATATATGATTTATAGCTCCTGAATTTATTATCTGGGATGATTCATATTCGACTAAGAATGATTCAATAACTGAGAAATCATATTAAATTTTTCCTTTCTTGTTTTGCTCAATTTCTTAGAGGTACTTCAAACATTTTCTCTTCTAATGTTCATCTCCATTGTAGTGGAAACATTTTCTTTTGAAATTAAAAGTCTTTGAGCTTTTCTTCTTTTTTATTAGTTTTAGGTTTTAGGATTAGCCTTATCCTTTATAGTATTTCTCTTCCTCTTTTGACTCACAAGCGGCTGATATGTACAATTTGAGAGAAATTTCATTTGTTTGAGGCATACGAACATGAGACTTAGTCAAATACTAATTTATCCTCTCAAATGAATGCTGATGCTTCTAATCCCATCTGAACTCTTCCTCAACTTTAAGCTTTAACAAGCCTAAGAATTCCTTTGTCTTTCTAGCAAGGTTTGAAATAAACCTCCTCACATAATTCACTTACCCCAAGAATCTCTGGAATTCCTTCTTATTTTGAGGAGGCTGAGCTTCCACGATTACTCTTTTTTTGTTCTTGTCAAATTCGATTCCTTTCTTGTGAACCAAAAATCCCAAGAAGTTTCATGCATTGACACCAAAGGCACATTTGAGAGGATCGAGCTTGAGCTTATGTTTCCTCATTCTTTGAAAGCCCATTCTCAAATGGCCCACGTGATCACTTTCTCTTTTAGATTTCATAACAATATTATCCACGTACACTTCCATAAAATGCCCAATAATTTCATGAAAAATAGCATTCATTGCCCTTTGGTAGGTGGCTCCATCATTTTTAAGCCCAAAAGGCACAATCACCAACTCAAATGTACCAATTGAACCAAGACACCTAAAAATAGTTTTAGAAACATCCTCATTTACAATAAAGATTTTATTATTGTTGGACAATTATGACCCATAACGTCACTGTTTGTAAAAGACATTGTGGTTTTTGTACAAATTAAATATGTGATAATGGAAATTGCTATTTTATCATTTTGTAATTAGATTACTTGAATATATATATAAATGATAAAAGTCCTTATGATTAGTTTCAGATTATAAGATATGAGACAGTATCAATCCACGAATGTTTAATCATTAAATATCCCTAGTCGTAGTATTATCGAGACTGGACATTGATAATGAAGAATATACTAGTATTGCACTTGTGCGTGTTATGGAAGCGTAACAACATAGTTCTCATATATTTAAGTATTTGATATTTATGCAAGTGTGATATGAGGTTGTGTTTGCCGATGGTACGGGAACAGCTTCGCTCTGGATAGACCCCTCAGAATCTCATTGGTAGTATGACTATGTGTCTATGGGAATCCGAATCAGGGTAGGTATGTTTGGTCTTAACCTGAGACTTGCATTACGAATACTTGCGACAATCAATACGCTTTGGTTTTGGTCGTCCGAGGCTTTAACAGATTTTGTGTATGCCTCTTCTGGGTTTATTTAGAATTGTAGTGTATTGGGTGTAATGTCAAGATGGAAGTATCACTTCAGTCATATGGAGATGATGATCACGCAGGGATACAGAACTAGTACTCTATTATGTTGCAACTATCGGGATAATATGACAAGGTCATGATTATCCGATTAAAAAGACTAGTTGCTTCTGATCCGATATATGCTTCGTACTGGGCAGATATTATTCCAGCCCCAGGCATTGCATGTGACATTCGATACTGGATCGCAATACGCAATACTACGTATACTACACCTGAAAAAGATTATATATTCCTTAAAAGAATATTTCTGGAGAATTGGGTAGGCACAATGCTTTGCTAGAAGCCAACCATGTTTTGTAAATCGGTAAAAACGTGGTACCGGGTACGCACGTGTTCGAATAGTCCGACGATCGGATTTACTGCCAACATATCCAGGGATCTCGTGGGTCGCTTCCATAAGATGAACCGATGACGTTTGACTCGAACATAATTAATCTGGGATTAATTAGAGAGAGAAAATTAATCTGGGATTAATTACGACAAGAATTTATCTGGGATAAAATTCGATAAGAAGAGAGAGAACGATTAATTTGGAATTAATCGATTTAATAATATATTCGATATATTAAATGAAATTAGATTTCGACGCAAAATTAAAATTGGATTTTAATTCGGGCGAACAAATTAATTTAGAATTAATTCGCGAGCGACGTTCGTAATAATTTTGCAAGGCATTATTATTTAATTAAATTGGATTTAATTACGTCACGACGAAAAATTCGTTTAATCAGATTAAGCGAACCCGAGCCCGAAGTGTGTTGAGCAAGCCACTTGAATTTTGAATTAAAGTGGGTCCCACCAACTTACATCAGTTGTCCATCAAGTGTCAATTTGATGATGGAAGTGGTTGGAGGCATTAAAAGCTTTTTTCCCTCCAAAACTTTGCTTAACCTTTTGGTAAAGCATATACCAAAATAAAGTTTGACTTTTGGATGAGTTGTAATTGATTTTAGAAATCTAAAATACCAAAAACCAAAAACTCTCTCCTCTCCTCTCATATTGACGTGACCTTCCTCTCTTAGAAGAAAAATTTGTTGTAATTTTTTCTTCAAGCTAGCACTTCCAAGGAGCAAACAAAGGTGTTAGGGAAACTTTCCCATTGAGTTTGGAATCAAAGCAAAAGGCTTGGAGCTACACCATTCATACAAAGAGGAGCTTGGAGCACTACACAAAGGAGCAAAAGTTTTGAACTTTCCTACATCCAAGAAACCGATCAAAGTGAGTATTTTTCCGTTATCTTACTTTGTGTATTCACATCTTTTATGCTTAAATAGATCATTGGCATGTTCTTAGAGAACTTAACAATGGTACCATGAGCCAATTTTAAGCATGAAATAATTAGGGTTCATAAACTTGAATTTGGGTATTTTGCTTGGAGCATGATTTAATCAAATTGAGTGTTTGGATATACTTAGATAATGATAGCTTAGAGTTATGCATGATTAATTTGGAGAAAAATTGATTAGAAATTTTTTTCCTAATTACCCTAGTTTGGCCGAAAATTTGGACCCTTTGTAGCTCATGGTGATTTTGATTTTTTAGACCGTTGGATGTGTTTAAAATGCATGAGATATATTGATTTGTGATTTAATTAGATTGAAATCAAAATTGATGATAAAATGCATGAAATGCCGTGAGCTTAATGAGCATATAATGACTTTATTTTGTTTCAATTATGTTGGACATGAATTGAATATAATAAAACGTGATTAATTAATTAAATTGGTATTTTGGAAATGTTAATTTAACTAATTAATTATGGCTATACACTTTAATTAAATAAATTGTGATATTTGGAATATTGGAATTTAATTAATTAGGCTTTAATTTGGAATTGGGCTAAAATTGTTATATTTGGACCTAATTGGCTTGGTTGGGCCAAGTTGGTTTAAGACAATTGGATTGAATCCAAATTGGGCCTAAAACCATTCCATGAAATTCAAATATAATCAATGGGCCTTTTAAAATTTAATTGGGCCTAATGGGCCGAAATTAATTTTATGGCAAACATGGTGATTCCTTTATTGGGCCTTGGCATTTTGGTTTGACCCATATTAGCCAAAGCCCATGCCTTATGAATTAATTAAAAGCTGATTGGACTTTAATTAAATAAACATTGGATGTTAAATGGACCTTTGAGACCCATTAAGATTATATTTAGAATCTAAGTCGTAAATGTACATTAATAAAGTGTAATTATTTAATTTAGAATTAAATACGAATTAGTATTGAATACAAATTAAATCAGATTTAAAATTATAGTTTGATATAATTCAAGGATTCGCACTTTGAGTACTTATTCTTAAACGAGTTGGACTCGCGCAAATCAAATCGTTGTTTGTATATTGGATGATCACTTAATTCAAAGATTAATTAATTGGATTAGATTGATTGAATAAAATGCTTTGTGTGAATACATGGATGTATTGTATGAATAATGTATATCGGATGGATATTAGATGGGTGAGGGCAATTTTGGAAATTGTTGTAATAAATTTAGAATTTATTAAATTGGACCTGCGTGTCCAGCCTTTGTCTCTTGACTCTTTGTAATTCTCTTCTCACCAATTCCCCTCAATGTTAATGAGGTTTCTTTATTGTATTATGCAATTGGGTAGAAGTTAGAATAGTGCTAGCCAGTGAGAGGAAAATGAGATATTTGTTATAAGAACAATTTGTTGAATATCCATCCGCATATCGTTATTATTTATTTCGCACCTTATTATGCTTTTAGAATGCATGTTTAAGGGTGTATGATGAGACCTAATCAAAGATAATAAATTGGTTGCCAATTTACGTGAAAAACCCTCAAACAAATATCAAGCGAATTTCCTTCCATTGAGTGGTTCTTTCTCAAGATCCGAGATTGGCATTGGTTTGTTGGCCAAAGTCAAGATCAATTTCCATCGCGGATGTGTTTGAACCATGAAAGCTTTGTTCCATTTCACATGTCTTGGGCAATTTGTGATTTGTTGGCCAAAGTCAAGGTCACTTCTTATTCATCGACATGGATTACGAAGCTTTCCAAGGTCAATGGGTCCCGCTTAATTGGAATCATTAAGCTTGTTGAGCCAAAGTCAAGGCTTAGGTTATTTAGAGGAAAATGTTAGGAAAATATATTGGATATATTGGCATATATATTGTATATATGTTTCGGACTTGGAGGTCCACCTACCGGATCTAGGAATTGGATGAGATCCAATTGATCTTAGAGATCTACCTAGTTAAATATCATACAACTTGTTAGCCAAAGTCAAGGTTGTGTGTTATTTAATGGGATCTTAGCCCACTAGGAAACTAGGTTTCCCGAGTACTCAACAGAGGGTTAGAGGCTCATCGAAAAATAGTGGGAGGCTAGTATTGAATTTGCAATTTCGTTCAAATACTTGCCAATACGCGCTTTCAAATTATTTCGTCATTTTATGTATTTATTAGTTGGACTAATATTTTATTATTTTCTTGTAACAGTTGGACTGTACCCAAAAATCGTTAATTGAATAGTTAGACTATTGCAATTAAGATGGCGGGAAAGATCAACGTTAGGGACATTATCATTGGCGAAAATGTCTTTAATGGTGCGAACTTTCCTGACTGGGATATGAACCTCAGGATTGTCCTGGGGGCCGAGAAGATGCTCTATACGATAGAGAGACCTCTCGAACCTAAGTTCGAAATTAAGTAGCCGCTTGAGCTTTGGAAGACTCACAGTGATGACAACTCAACTGTTCAATCTGTCATGCTCGCTGCAATGACCCCTCAATTTCATCGCCAGAACAAAGGATTGGATCCCTATACTATGATAGAAAAATTGAAGGACCTTCATCGATCAAACCTTAGATCGCAAATGTATTAATTACAGAAGAAGCTCTTTCACTCTTGAATGTCAGAGAGTACATCTGTCGAGCACCATATGTCACAGATGATTGCTGACATCGAACAGCTGGGTCAGCTAGGCATAACCTTTGAGTCTGAGACTTTTATAGATTTGATCTAGCAGTCTCTTCCTAACAGCTGGAACGGGTTCATCATAAACTATAATATGATGAACCAAGACCATACTCTTGGAGAGTTGATGGCAATGTTGCGTGAAGCAGAAAATGAGCTATTGAAGGGCAAAAAGCGCGAGGCACACTTCACTTCAACATCTCAGTCTGCCAAGGCTTGGCTAAAGGCTACTGGAGGTGTAAAGAAGAAGAAGAAGAAGAAGAAGGGCAAGGCCAAATCATCAGAGTCTTCTGGAAAGGCTAAGGACAAATCCCAAGATGTCTGCCTATAGTGTGGCAAACGAGGTCACTGGAAGCGTGACTGCCGTGAGTACAAGGCGCACATGAAGGAAATCAAAGCGGGCAAGGCACCGACTTCAGGTACGTTTCTTATAGAAATAAACATGTCTACTTCTAGTTATAAAAATTGGATTTTTGATTCTGGTTGTGGTACTCATATATGTACTGATGTATAGGATCTGCAGATTAGCAGGAGACATGAGAGATTGACCTCGGAGTTGGAAATGGGACTAGAGTCGCCGTTTTGGCCGTTGGGACTTATATTTTGGAATTGCCCTCGGGGAATGTACTAAACTTATCAGATTGTTATTATGTACCTAGTTTGACTAGGAATATTATTTCTGTATCTTGTTTAGCCCAATGTGGGTATACTTTTGTATTTTGAAACACTGGGTGTTTTATGTATAAAAATAATATTGAGATACGCAGTGCTGATGTGCATAATGGTCTTTATATTTTTAATATAAATCAATCTCAAACATATAATGTAACAAACAAAAGCTTAAATTAAGTAACAAAGATGAAACTTATATGTGGCATTGTCGTTTAGGACACATTAACAAGACTCGGATATCCACACTTTCGAAGAGTGGGTACTTGGACGGATTTGATCCAAATTCATATGACGTCTGCGAATCTTTTTTATTAGGCAAAATGCCTAAAACACCTTTTAGCGGTAAAGGTGCACATGCCACCGAACTGTTAGCCCTCGTTCATAGTAACGTATGTGGGCCCATATTTAGCCAGGCTAGAGGTGGATATGAATACTTCGTAACTTTTACGGATGATGCATCGCGTTATGGTTATATGTATCTTATGAGACACAAGTCGGAAACTTTTGAGAAATTCAAAGAGTTTCGACACGAGGTAGAAAAACAGGCCAGCAAAAGTATTAAAACATTACGGTCAGACCGTGGTGGAGATTACTTGAGCAATGAGTTTCTCGATTACTTGAAAGAGTATGGTATTCTTTCACAGTGGACTCCTCTCGGAACACCTCAATGAAATGGTTTTTCTGAACGGATAAACTAACTTTGTTGGACATGGTAAGGTCGATGATGAGTCGCACAAAGCTACCTATTTCCTTCAAGGGATATGCATTGAACAATGTAATACTTTTTTTGAATAAGGTTCCGTCAAAGTCTATTCAACAGACTCCGTATGAAATATTGACAGGAAAGAAACCGTGTTTCTCATTCATGAAGATTTAGGGTTGCTGGGCATACATTAAATGTTTGGATGGTACCAAACTTGAACCCAAATCGGATACGTGTCTATTTGTATGTTATCATAGGGAAACCAAAGGATATTACTTCTACAACCCATAAGAGAACAAAGTATTTTTTGCTCTACATGTGGTTTTCCTTGAGAAGGAATTCCTAAATGCAGTGGTTAGTGGGAGGAAAGTAGAACTCGATGAAAATCGGAGTGATACTATTCTTGGCACAGATTCCTTAATGGAACACGAACAGTTCATCGGGATGAAACTGTACCACAATCTTCTAATACACAAGAACTACGTAGGTCGGAGAGAGTCAGAAAAAAACCTGAGAGGTATGGGTTTCTGATCATACCTAATGTGGATATTAAACTTATTGAGGAAGACGAACCACCTATGTGTGAGGAAGCGATACAAGGTATCAGCTCCGGTTTATGGCAAGATGCCATGAAATCCGAAATGGATTCCATGTACACCAACCAAGTTTTGACACTGGTTGATGTACCAGAAGGTGTAAAGCCTATTGGTTGCAAATGGGTCTTCAAGAAGAAGACCGACATTGATGGCAACATACAAACGTACAAAGCTAGGCTTGTAGCGAAAGGGTATCGTCAATGACATGGTGTCGATTATGATGAAAATTTTTCACCTGTTGCCATGATTATATCCATTCGGATAATGCTTACTATTGCTGCGTATTTCGATTATGAAATATAGCAGATGTACGTCAAAACCGCTTTCCTTAACGGAAACCTTTTGGAGGATTTTTATATGCAACAACCTGACGATTTTGTCATACCAAAACATGCAGACAAGGTTTGGAAGTTAAATCGGCCCATTTATGGATTGAAGCAAGCATCGCATTCTTGGAACCAACATTTTGATGAGATCATAAAAGAATATGATTTCGTTCAAAAAGAGGATGATCCTTGTGTATATAAGAAGGTTAGTGGGAGAGCACTAACATTCATTGTCCTTTACGAGGATTAGGAGTTGTTTCGTTAGCAGCTGAGCTTGTTCCATTGTATTGTGACAATAACGGGGCTATAGCGCAGGCTAAGGAACCACGGTCTCATCAACGATCCAAGCATGTTCTTCGACGTTTCCATCTGATTCGTGAGATCATACATCGTAGCAATGTGAAGATCAAGAAGGTCGCATCAGATGACAACATTGCAGATCCGCTGACGAAAGCTATTCCTCAGCAAAAGTTTGACCGACATGTACATAGTTCAGGTGTTAGATACTTGAGTGACTGCCTATAGGCCAAGTGGGAGATTGTTGGACAATTATGACCCATAACGTCACTATTTGTAAAAGACATTGTGGTTTTTGTATAAATTAACTATGTGACAATGGAAATTGCTATTTTATCATTTTGTAATTAGATTACTTGAATATATATAATTGATAAAAGTCCTTATGATTAGTTACAGATTATAAGATATGAGACAGTATCAATCCATGAATGTTTAATCATTAAATATCCCTAGTCGTAGTATTATCGAGACTGGAGATCGATAATGCATAATATACTAGTATTACACTTGTGCGTGTCATGGAAACGTAACAACATAGTTCTCGAAATCCCATTGGTAGTATGACTATGTGTCTATAGGAATCCGAATCAGGGTAGGTATGTTTGGTCTTAACCTGAGACTTGCATCGCGAATACTTGCGACAATCAATATGCTTTGGTTTTGGTCATCCGGGGCTTTAACAAGTTCTGTGTACGCCTCTTCTGGGTTTATTGAGAATCGTAGTGTATTGGGTGTGATGTCAAGATGGAAGTATCACTTCAGTCATATGGAGATGATGATCACGCAGGGGTATAAAACTAGTACTCTATTATGTTGCAACTATCGGGATAATATGACAAAGTCATGATTATCCGATTAAAAAGACTAGTTGCTTGTGATCCGATATATGCTTCGTACTGGATAGATACTATTCCAGCCCCAGGCCTTGCATGTGACATCCGATACTGGATCGCAATACGCAATACTACGTATACTTCACCTGACAAAGATTATATATTCCTTAAAAGAATATTTCTGGAGAATTGGGTAGGCACGGTGCTATGCTAGAAGCCAACCATGTTTTATAAATAGGTAAGAATGTGGTACCGGGTACGCACGTGTTCGGATAGTCCGACGATCGGATTTACTGCCAACATATCCAGGGATCTCATGTGTCACTTCCCGAAGATACATCGATGACGTTTGACTCGAACATAATTATTCTGGGATTAATTAGAAGAGAGAGAAAATTAATCTGGGATTAATTACGGCAATAATTTATCTGGGATAAAATTTGATAAGAAGAGAGAGAATGATTAATTTGGAATTAATCGATTTAATAATATATTCGATATATTAACTGAAATTAGATTTTGGCGCGAAATTAAAATTGGATTTTAATTCGGGCGAACGAATTAATTTAGAATTAATTCACGAGCGACGTTCGTAATAATTTTGCAAGGCATTATTATTTAATTAAATTAGGTTTAATTACGTCGCAACATAAAATTCGTTTAATCGAATTAAGCGAACCCGAGCCTGAAGTGTGTTGAGCAAGCCACTTGAATTTTGAATTTAAGTGGGTCCCACTAACTTACATCACTTGTCCATCAAGTGTCAATTTGGTGATGGAAGTGGTTGGAGGCATTAAAAGCTTTTTTCCCTCCAAAACTTTGCTTAACCTTTTGGTAAAGCATATAACAAAATAGAGTTTGACTTTTGGATGAGTTGTAATTGATTTTAGAAATCAAAAATACCAAAAACTCCATCCTCTCCTCTCATATTGCCGTGATCTTCATCTCTTAGAAGAAAAATTTGTTGCAATTTTTTCTTCGAGCTAGCACTTCCAAGGAGTAAACAAAGGTGTTAGAGAAACTTTCCCATTGAGTTTGGAATGAAAGCAAAAGGCTTGGAGCTACACCATTCATACAAAGAGGAGCTTGGAGCACTACACAAAGGAGCAAAAGTTTTGAACTTTCCTACATCCAAGAAACCAGTCAAAGTGAGTATTTTTTTCCGCTATCTTACTCTGTGTATTCACATCTTTTATGCTTAAATAGATCCTTGGCATGTTCTTAGAGAACTTAACAATTATAGCCAGAGAAACCATCCATAAATGACAATAAGGCATGGATCATATTCTTCTTCAATAAAGTTAGTTATCAATTTCTTTGATGATAGGCTTCTACTTTGTCTAGTAAGGTACACTAGCAGATGACTTCAAGAGAATTTTAGGCTGATTCTTGCAGCTACTTACTAAATGACTATCATGTTCCTGGGTTCTCCAAGCTTATCTTCCCAATACATTGAACATGACCCAAATCCTCTTCGTAATATACAGCTTTTGTTAAATTAGTACCGGTGTGAAAAGGTTTCTCCTCTACCCATACTGCTTCCATTTCGTCTTCTTTCCACAACAAGAGGAATTGGTGTAAAAAAGGTGACACACACCGGTTGGCATGAATCCATTCTCTTCCAAACAGATCTTGATAATTGGCTAGGAATTCACTATAAAAAATGTATACAAGGAAGCCTTATTGCCAACAGTAAATTACACTGGCAGCATCCCAAGTGTTCTGGTTACATTTCCTCTAAAAGCTGTCATAAAACCCTCTCTTGAAATTAGATCATCCTCTAACTTTCCCAATGTCAATAACATCCTAGAAGGAATTACATTCAATGTTGACCCATTGTTAATGAGTACCTGGGATTCATTGGTTTGATATGCTTAGTCATCTCCTTCGAGGGTTTCTCAAATATCACCCTTTTGGGCCCTCCAAATTCCACAGCATGGATAGTTACCCCATAGTTTGGTTTCCTATTATACTATTCCTCTAAAAATGAAGGTTTTTTCCTTGAAACTCCTGCTAAATTCTCCATCATTACAGTCTTCCTTTCACTTCTTTTTGGAAGTTTAACGATAGAGTCAAGCTTGACATGGCATAACCAAAAGGAACAGGTACCCTTCATCCTATGAAAGTGTTCTCTGCATGTTACTCATGTACTAAATAATCTGAGCTCCCCACTAATTCCTGATCCTTAGTGCACTTTCTATAAAATTTGAACTTTTCCTTTATAAGTTCCCGCATTTCTTCCTTCCTTCCTAGGTAGCCTTCTGAAATAGAAACTTCCTCATCTAGGTTCGGGTTAGTTTTTCTAAAAAAATTTATACTCTACTCTGTACCACTGGTTGCCTGACCTAACCACTTGACGGGCTATAAATCTCGGCTGTCTCATCTGGAACACAAATATTTCATCTCCATGTACCAAATACGTTTTAGGAACCCAAATCTTATGAATTACCCTTCTTGGTTAGGTTTCTATGTTCTTTCCCTTATACATCCTCTTAGAATTCAATATATTCCTCAAATCAAAAGTGGCAGTATTCACATTAGCCACTAGTGGAAAATGTCTTCATCAACTAACATAAGTTCATTTTTTTGAGAAAATTTTAAAATTTCTCTGTTGATTATGTCTTGTACTATACTTTTAAAGCCCCAACAATAGTTAGTTGAATGATTGTAAGAGTTATGATACTTATGAAACTTCTTCCTTTCGAGATCCTCTTTGGTAGGAATTTTATGATCAAGAAGCAACGTCAGAAACTTCTCTTTCATAAGGAAATAAAAAATTTCCTCAGTCTTGCCAGCATTGAAGGAGCATTGGGTGGTACTGGATCTTCTATACTTCAAGTGTCTTCTTAATTAGAAGATGACATACATAAGATCCTGACTTTGGCAGATAACTTATAGAAGTCCCTGAATTCCGTCACCTGGAATTTCTTCCTCAGCTCTATGTCCAAGTCTTTTTGTGCCATTTTTACGAACTTTATTTTTGGCAGGTAAATCTTGCATCAGTTTCTTATTTTCTGAAAATAAGCAATGAAACGGTCTGTCATTTCTCCACTTCTTTGTGTCACCCTAGACAATTCTGCTATGCACACTTCTGGCTCTGCTGTAAAGAATTGAGTAGGAAACTACATCTCTATTTTCTGCCAGGTGAACACTGAGTTCCTGAACAGAGTGGTATACTATGTAATAGTTGATCCTGTCAAAGAATTGGGAAAAAATATTAGCTTAAAATTCAAAAAATTATAATCATTCTCCAATACTTCACAGTAGATGGTGAATCTGGCTATGTGCTCTAAAGACCATCCTCTCTAGAGAAAAGTGAGAAGTCTGGAATCCTGTATCTATTGGGATATTAGCTTTCTCTATCAATTGCATGAGGATATGACTTGTGAAATTTGGGACGTCTGATTTGCCTCAGGCTTGGTCCATAGAGTTTATGCACTACTTCTTTTACTGTTTCTGCATCTACATGTTAAGAAACATGCACTATAAGAGGATTTCCTCGGTTGAACAGTGGAGGGTTACCCCCCGGGCCCATTCTTGCATGTGCTCATTCTTCATAAGCTGTAGGATGATTGTTCGGGTTCATTGCTCTAAATAAATGTTAAGGAACTTTTATGTATAAGCCAATACACGTGTCAGCCTACGCATGATCTCTCGTGTGATGCTCTAGGTTACGTTTTTGGTTTGTGATTGAAATGTATGATTTCATATTGTGAATTCTTACTAATGGATGATGAGTTTAACATATGTTATATAGAGAATTTGATATGTGAGGGGATGTTCTGCTATTGCACTTATGATATTTGGTTTTATAAATTGACGGTTTGAGTTATGATTTCAAAAATATTTTAAGAAAGGAATTTGGAGAACGATTTTGGTAAGTATATGATGAAGATATGTTTCCATCTCGGAGCTTGTTATATGTTATAATGTTTTGAAAACTATCAATATGTTCCACCAAGACGTTTGGTAAATAGATATTTTTACCTCGACGTTTGATCCATGTTTTCATATTTTATGACTTATCGATATGTTTCCATCAAGAAGCTTGACAACATGTTTCTGTCCCAATGCTTGATTTTTATTTTTACAATTTATGATTTATGATTATGTTTTTGTCGGGGCTTGTTATAGGGTCCTGACCATCGGAAAATGGCTGACCCGTTACTCTATCGACACGGTCTTATTTGTACACTGTCTTATCGAAGCGCGCGACTCAGACTGTGGACGCTTGATAAGTTTTTTTAAAAGTTTCCTTTCAAGAGAATTATTTTGAAAGATATATATTTGAATCCCATTTATATTTTCAAAAGAATTGTCTTGTTTCAAGGCATAATTAGTGTTTTGAAAAGATTTTTTTCAAAGGGATTGTGTTTTGAAAGAGATATGATTGATTTTGTTAAGCTATGATACAATATGTTTTCGCCACTGTGCTTGTACTATGTTTATATGGATATATGGTTTTTGAAATCGACGTGGTGCTTGCATAGGGTTTCGTCTAACTCCAGTGGACAGATCCGCTACCCTCCATCGATATGAGTTTGTTTCGTTCATTATCCAGTCTTTGCAAGTGATTTGGATATTTGATGTTTTTTATATTTCGTCCAGTTGAGTTGGTCCAGGACGCTTGATGTGAATTACGATGAAAATGGTTTTCAAATTTAAATTTTTATACAACATAAGAGATCTTATGATATATTTTTGAATCGATTTTGAAGTGATTACTTCACGTTCTCTGTTTCGATAATGAATGTGATTATTTGTAAAAAATCTACAATATGTATCATGTTACGGTTAATATGTATGCTTGTTTGTATGGAATTCATATTCTCAGTTCTGATTTAGTCGTGGATGAAATTATTTGAGTAGAGAACGTGTTATGCTTTCTGTTTTTGTTGTATGGATATGTTTTTTTTTTATGATATCCGTGTGGGACAAGTGAGTGTTTATTTTATTTATGTAAAGATTATGATATGTTTGTTGGAAAGAAGATGTGGAAATTGTAAAAGATGTATGTTTGAATGTGTATATGTGTTTATGGTTATATATAGTATTCTATGAGTTTGGTTATACATAAATATAAGTGTCGATGTCGGAAGCATCCTCAAACTAAATATGTTAATGTATTCTGTATAAATATTAAAATTGGAATTATGATTTAAGAGAGAAATTATTAGACATTCCAATTTGATGGTATTTCAAACATCTTGAGTTATGATAGTTTATTTTAAGTTTTGTTTTTGTATCAAGGATACCTTATAACTTAGTTCCTAATTTGGAATAATTATATGTCTCCGAAAAACATTAATAAGGGTATGAATAGTACGAGGATTATAGGTTTTCTGACTAACAGTTGTATATAAAGAAAAATATATATATATGTATATATAAATATATTTAATTATACTTTATTAGTAAGATATCCTTATTCCTCGTAATACGTGTAGCTACTTACTGAGTTGTGAAACTCACAGCACATTAGGTTGCTAGTTTTGCAGGATGGGCAACCAGATTATTCTGCCAACAAGCTATGGATGCTGATGCTCAAGACAAAGGATCACCCATGTTGCAGTTGCCCGTTTCAGTGTCCTGGAAAATGTGTTTATGTAAAGAAGTTTGTATTTCTGGTTTATGTATTTTACTTGCATCGCTTGTTGACGTAAATATGTAAGAGAATGTCTTTAAGTAATATGTGTATTTGTGGGCATGAGCTCTTAGCTAATGAGTTTTGATGTATTCTGGTTGGATCAGCGGTCCTTTTGTTTATTATGATTATTGTAGGTTGTCATAATATAGAGTTTTTCATGTCTGTTTCTTACTAGTTTGATGCTTAAGGAGATGAGTTATTCTTTTCTTCCGGTATCGTCTTGCCTCTGACGGGGTATTATAATTATAATTGATTTTGTTATAATGTTTTAGTTGTAATCTGTGACTACTAACTAAAAGATTTATTTTGCTTACAATGGGTACTTTTCGCAATCGACATGTCAATTTATTATCTTGATCCCTTAGGATCTAATCCTGATAATGACTTGATGAAGATAACGAATTAGTCAAGTCTTCTAATTTAATTTTTTTTAAATATTTCTAATTTCTGTTGTTGCATAGATTTTCTGAGACCCTCTTTATGTTTCTTGTACAGGGATTAGAATTCATCAATTTTAGCAGAATGATTCAAAAGGTGATAGTTTTAAATAGGTATATGTGATGGTACAAATGAAAATAAGTATGCCGATCAACCTGAACACGTTAATTAGTATACTCACATATCATATATTTTTTTTTAATTTTTATAGGCACCGATGCAACTGAAAAGTTTCGAATACGACTACTATGTCATGAAGTACATGAAATGTATTGTTTCCAATGCCAATATTTTGAAAAATAACTTTATTTAGAGTAATATTTTTTATTTTTAATATTTTAAATTATTCTTTCATTTTTTAATTATTTTTAAAATTGAATTAAAGTTTAAGGGAATAGATGTGTATACCGTGCATGACATTTTACAACTTCGTGATGAATGGACAACTTATGTTGCGAAGTTAATTACTGAATACAATCATAAGGTAATTTATATTTTTTTTAACCAATTCAAATTATATAGCAATTATCTTATGTAGTTTATTAAAGTGTTGTATTCATTACATATGAATATAGCTCTTCACGAATATCTCATAAATAGAGCCGGGTCAAAACTCTGTTAAACAACTCTAAATATTTTGTCTCTTAAGCACCATTGATTCTATAATGAACAATTAATTCATAACAATTATGAATATAAAACTTTCTATTCACAATAGAAAAGTGAAGTGCTCAAATTATTCAAGTTTCGAATCAACTCTTAAAAAAGATATTTTTCTGCTTCTCGTAAGAAGGAGTGAATTTCATATCTATGTAAAACGTACCTAGCTACACAACAAATCATATCCCCAAAATACGTAGTTATTGGCCGGAAATGCAACACCAACCTCACCATAGTAAATCAAATGACATAGTCTATCATGTTGGAGTTTGTAGTACACTCAGGATTAAGATCGATCAATATATGACAATCTATTAGATAAAATGAATTTCTTCAGTTAATGAATATTAAAAGAAATTCGTATTTATCTGAGTCCATTCCTATATGATCTCATCATACAAGGTACCTCCATTCCCATGTCACTACATGAACGATCCCGAATCAAGGTCGTCATACAAGTATAGAATGGACTGCAACTATAGAAAAACCACAAACAAAGTACCATCTTTGTTTGCTCTCTACGAACTATTTAGATTACTAACTCCAGACTTAAATCCTCTTGTGCATCAAACATACACTAAGTCTGAAGGTACAGTAGTAATCATGGTAAACAAGACAATTGTACAATATGCGATATAAATCAAACAACTTTGATAAACTGAATAATACATATATTATTATTACAATAATCAATTCTGTTTACAATACATGAAGCTTTAGGACATAAATCCCAACAACTCTCACTTGGACTAGAGCAAATGGGACATGTCATCTAATCCTAAACCCTTTAAGTGACCTTCAAACACTTTAGCCGACAAGGTCTTTGTAAACGGATCAGCCAGGTTGTCTGTGGATGGAATCTGCGTGACAGCGACATCTCCTCTCTGCACTATCTCTCTGATGATGTGATATTTCCTCTCAATATGCTTACCTCTCTTGTGGCTTCTTGGTTCATTGGAGTTCACCACTATACCAATATTATCACAATAAAGTGTGAGCGGTTTATCCATATCTGGAACAACTTCCAGATCTGCCAAGAACTTACGGAGCCAGACTGCTTCCTCAGCTATTTCACAAGCTGCTACATATTCAGCCACCATAGTGGAGTCAGCAATACAAGATTGCTTAATGCTCCTCCATACTATAGCCCCACCACCTAGGGTGAACAATGATCCAAATATTGATTTCCTATAATCGACATCCGTCTGAAAATTAGAATCAGTATATCCTCTCAGAATCATATCATGACTTTTATATACAAGCATATAATTTCTCGTTCTCTGAAAATACTTGAGAATATGTTTCACCGCTACCCAATTATCTAATCCTGGGTTGGATTGAAACCTATTGACTACTCCCACTGTAAAACAGATGTCTGGTCTCGTGCATAACATAACATACATAAGACTTCCAACTACTAAGCATGTGGTATATGTCTCATCTCCTCAACTCATTGAGGTGTCTTAGGAGACTGTTTCTTAGACAAATGAATTCCATGCCTGAAAGGTAAATTACCTTTCTTGGAATTCTGTTTCCCAAATCATACAAGAATCTTGTCGATATAGGTTGCTTGAGATATTACTAACAATATTTTCTTGCGATCCCGAATGATCTGGATCCCAAGTACATAACTTGGCTCTCCCAAATCTTTCATTTGGAATTGGTTAGCTAGCCAGATTTTCACGTCCGATAATATCTTTACATCATTCCCAATGAGCAAAATGTCATCGACGTATAACACAAGGAAAACCACATTCCCATTAATGATGCGCTTGTAGACACAAGGCTCATCGATGTTCTGCTCAAAATTATAAGACTTGATCATATTATCAAATCTTATGTTCCAAGTCTAGATGCTTGCAACTTGTAAACTTTTTGCTCTTGACCTTAGGTAATGAACCCCTCTGGTTGTACCATATAGATACTCTCATCAAGATTGCCATTCAAGAATGCAGTCTTGACGTCCATCTACCAAATCTCATAGTCATAATATGCGGCAATGGAAAGAAGAATCCTGATGGATTTAAGCATGGCTACTGGGGAGAAAGTTTCTTCATAGTCAACTCCATCTTTCTGGGTATAACCCTTTGCCACTAGCCTAGCCTTAAAAGTCTGTACTTTCCCATCTATTCCTCTTTTTCTCTTGTAGATCCACTTACAGCCTATTAGTTTTACTCCATTAGGTTAGTCTACAAGTTCCTAGATTGAGTTAAAGTACATAGACTCCATCTCGAGGTTCATGGCTTTGAGCCATTCCTCTTTATCAATATCTTCCATTGCACTAAGATAGGTCAATGAATCATCTATACCATCACAAGATGTAACAACTTGCACCTCACCATTTCCTAGATAGCGTTCAGGTTGTCTTACAACCCTCCCACTACGTCTAAGTGGTATGGTATCCTGATAAACTTGCATCTGACATTCAGATGTAGAAGGTGTAATGTCTTTGTCAACATTTGACAATGGTGTACTGGTCATACCAGCAAGTAACTCTTCATGTAATGTTTTACTTCGAGGTTTAAACTCTCTCAGATAGTCCTCTTCAAGAAATGTAGCATTTATCGACACAAATACTTTATTATCTTCTGGACTATAAAATGATCCACCCATAGTTTCCTTAGGATAGCCTACAAATAGGCAAACCTGTGAACATGGTTCCAACTTTGTAGTCTTGTTCTTTAGCCCATGTGCCGGACACCCCCATATGCGGAAATGTCACAAACTAGTTTTACGACCATTCCACAACTCTAAGGGAGTCTTAGAAACAGACTTAGAAGGAACTACATTCATGATATACATTGCAATTTGTAAAGCATAGCCCCAGAATGAACTAGGTAGAGTGATATAACTAAACATTGATCTCATCATGTCTAGTAGGGTGCGATTTATCATATCTGTAACACCATTTTATTGTGGTGTTCCAGGTGTTATGAGCTGTGAAACAATTTCATGCTCAACTAAGAATTCCTCGAAATCTCTATCAAAGTATTCTCCTTCACGATCTGATCGTAGAATTTTGATGCTTTTACCTAACTGGTTCTCAACCTCAGCACGATACTCTTTGAACTTTTCATTTGTATATGACTTGTGCTGCATTAGGTAAACATATCCATATCTAGAATAATCATCAATAAAAGTGATGAAGTATTCAAAACCATATCGGGTTTTTACATTCATTGGTCCGCAAACGTCCGAATGTATTAGCTCAAGTGTTTCTTTGGCTCTTATCCATTTTCCAATAAAAGGTCTCTTGATCATTTTGCCTTCTAGACAGGACTCACAGACAGGTAAAATATCGAGTTTTAACTGATTTAAAACTCTGTTCTTAATTAGTCTATCTATCCGGTCAAGGTTAATGTGACCAAGTCTAAGGTGCAATAAATAGGTATCATCATGAGAAATCTTTTACTGTTTAGTTTTAGATCTTTCAATCTTAAACATTTCAGTATTAAGCAGTGATTCATGCATTAACGGCCTTAATACATATAGATTATTTTTGGAGTTTCCGTGCATATATTTAATCCATTTCTACTAATAATAATTGACTTATTATTAAACGAAATAGAAAAACCAGATTCCATAAGTTTTGTTACAGAAATCAAATTCCTGCGAAAACCAGGAATATATAGCACACCGTTCAAACATAAAAAACTTTTATTAAAATTTAAAATTGAAACTCCCACTGATTTTGCTGAAACAACATCCCCTTTCCCAACTCTCATGGTAAAGCTACCTTCAGCAAGGTCCCTCCATGAGTCAAGTAGCTGCAAAGAACAACAAACATGGTTAGTGGCACCAGAATCAACAATCCATATGGATTTATCATCCTCCACCAAAAGAGACTCAATGACAAGTAAATCGTATTTACCTGTATTCTTCTTTTTTTTAAGCTCAGCAAGGTATTTCAGACAATTCATTTTCCAATGCCCTTGTTATTTTTTTTTCTCGGCTTACTCTTCCTCGATACCCATGACAGTTTCTCTTAACTGTCAAAAGTCGCTAATCGTGGAGGTCATCCTTCTTAGCTTGTTATAAATGGAGGGCTTCATGCCCTTAATGATCATCTTAATCTGGTCCTTCTTCGAGGGCCATATCTGCATCTTCAAGAGCGGGCTTCTCCAGTGATTCACATAATCTTTGAAGTTCTCCTCTAGCTTCTGTTTGGTGTTTTCTAGGTCACGGAACAACATGTCTATCTCCAGGTCTGTGACATATTGGTTCAAGAAGGCCTCCGCTAATGCTCTCCAGTCATCCTTGACCTTTTTCCACATGGCTGAACTCATCATTGAAACATATTGTCGGAGATGGACCCTAGGATCTCCGTTTCCATTGAAATTGGCCCTGTCAGGCATCTTTAACTTGGGAGGTATATGTTATTCGAAAGTCATTACATCATAGTCTAATAGATCTTCACGTTTTCCCTTCATCTTGCAGCTAACTAAATCTACTTGTTCTCTGAGTTTCTATAACTTTGCCTGAGACTCGGCTATCCCTCCCACGATATATTCAGCCATGTCATCATCAAAAATAAGGATTTCTTCACTCACCCTATTCAGGGGCACCTCACATCTTCCATCCTCATTGTTTTCTATTCCCACTGTGCGGGGTACTGTCAGATTGGCCATATCATTGGTCAAAGCTTGTAGCTGCTCGATAATTTTGGTGATGTTGGACTCCATTTGATCCATGTGGGAACTTTCACTGTCTGACGCATTCATGCTTGCTAACCTCTTCTTGACAAGTCTTCATTCTTCTCTAACCCAACATATATCTATGATGGCTGTTAAGATAAGGAATTAGCATGATGCGTGTATGCATGCGATGCATGAGGTGCATATGGTCATCAAAACAGAATATATCCTTTCAACCTTATTCCTCCCACACTCGGGGTAAGTCCATTTCTGTCCTAGGTATGTCTTATTTTATGCACCAATGTAGGGTACACAAAATCGTTCTCTCCTAGGCTACAAGGGTGAACCTTGGGTACCTCAGTCCCTTTCCATCGGTAAAAGATAAAGACCACCCATTTACAATATTGACTAAGCCTATTATAGGGATCGTGCCATTGTCTAATAACGACGAATTGGTCCTCAGTAATCACGATTGTGGGGATGGACTTGGTGATATCCAAAAGTATACAAATATACCCTAACAAGGCGTACCCTTTCTGGATGAAAGCCAGTGCGGATATCGGACTCATGCATTTGGCACATTCGGATCATGTTTGGACCTTCTAAGCCCATCAAAGTTTTCATACAAGTTGGCCCGTTATCATTTTAAAGTGTTCAATCATATTATCGCGAGGTGCAAACTTGTCCCTGTTGAAAAGGCCCAACATGTTTACACTTTTGCGATAAGGTGGCTAAATAACTTCAAATGATAGGGGCCCAAACATAAGGTGGCCCATCATCATTTTGAAAACTTTTGGCCCAATCGTCATAAGATACAAATTCGTCCTAGTTTAAGTGGCCCAACAAGTTCGTATCCTATGACGAGAGGCCCAAATGGATCCAAATGATAATGGTCCTAAACATAAGCATAGAGGTAGCTTCTATAGGACATATAACTATGGTTCATATGTGGGCTTATAAGGGTATGGATAAAGGCTCCCGTCGGCGAATGGTTTCTCACAACTAGGTCTCCCCACTCAAGGGTTCGAGTGACCAAGTGAGCGCGCCTTTTTTATACCCTAGGGTACGTGCCAACGAGTGATGGTCATCACATAACGATTTTTCACCTTGAGTGAAAGCGACTTCATTATATATGACACCATCGGGGTAAAAATGGTATACAAAATATATGAGACTTGGTTAACCAAAGGCAAAGCCACAGACACTACAAGGCATTATTTCGGGGCCGATTCTCTATCCCCAGTGGAGTCGCCATCTGTAGGAGCGAAGCGGGTTTTACCGCTATGTCTATGATGCTCGGCGACCACGACACTATTCGGTTCGCAGCCCGTAGAGAGTATAGAGTAGCCCATAGGGGACTAAACTGAAGAATAAAGGAGTCACCACCCAGTGTAAACTAGGAAAAGATTTAATGCCGTACTCACCCCTCGCAAGGGAATACCTCAAACCGTTAGGTTCAGAATGGTCTCTTACTTATGTCAGTATAATAGACGGGTTCACACAATGGTATAGCCAAGTCTTAATGCAAGTCATGTAAAAAGCGAATAAAGACATAATAACATACCCAATCAAAATAATAACCACAATAACATAGTTCAAAAAAAATATATTAAATTATGAAGTACAAGATGCAGTAACGAAAACTATAATAAACAAAGATAAGCGGGAAAAGCGTCGATAAATAAATAGCAAACAAAAAAGGGGTTAATCACGCATATATGAATATTTCCCAAGTGGTACGTGGAGTTGTATCCCAAGTACAGACCGCACTGTCGTCTATTCGGATTCGGCAATGAAATTTACGTCTGGGTTTCCATCCGATATAATGCAAGGGATAATAACACACATAAACATCAATGCAATGTAAACAGACATAAAAAAAAAAGCGAAGTAATAAAATAAAATAACTAGAAAAAGCTAAATAGCAAGATAAATGTGAAATAATAAAATAACGATGAAATAACAAACTAAATGCCAAAGAAAGAAAAATGTGACCAGCAATTTGGCCGTCTTTAATGTAGGACTTTACTTACCCGGCTGGACGTATTTCACGTCCAGTCAGGCACGCAGCGTCTGGAACAATGAAAATAAATGTGGTTAGGGTGCCCTCAGGTCTTACCTTTAAAGTTGCTTTCTCGGAATTGCGTTAGGCCGTCGTCGGAAGGATCGAAGCTTAGTTCACTGTTTGCTGTTTCAGACTGCTGTTTTGCTATTTTCTGGTTGCTGTTTTGTTGTTTCTTGGTTGCTATTTTCTGGTTGCTGTTTTGCTGGTTGCGCTGTTTGCTGTTTTTGGTTGTTTTTCGCTATTGTTTTTGTTTTTTTTTGCTGCTGTTTTTGGTTGTTTTTTGGGGCTATTTTTAGTTGATTTTTCACTGTTGTTTTGGTTTTTTTTGGGATGCTATTTTTGGTGTTTTTAGGGACTGGTTTTAGTTGTTTTTGGGTGATTTTTCTGGTTGTTTTTTAGGACTATTTTTGGGGACTTTTTTTGGTTATTTTTGGGTGATTTTTCTAGTTGTTTTTTGGGGACTGTTTTTGGTTGTTTTTAGGGATTGTTTTGGTCGCCGGTTTTGTGGTTGTTCATGTTCAAGTCTGCATGTTTTGGTCTTCACGTCCATGTGGCTTCACGTTCTGGTATCTTTTCTGTTGCTTCTCGTTGCCTTTTTTTTGGGTGTTTGGTGTTTGTCTTTTCTTTGTTATTTGGCCGGTTGTTTGTTTTCCTCTTTGTTTTTTTTTTGGTGGTTTCCGTGTGTGTAGCCTAGAAAAAAGAAGATGAGAAGCCCCCCCCCCCAAAGATGAATCTTGGTCCCTTTTTATAATGATTTGGATGGATCTCCAAAAAGGGAAACAAAATCATGGAAAATTATTTTGGAATATAATCTTATAAATTTGGGGATGGAGATCTCAAATCTTTTTTAATTGGAAAATGTTGATGAGGGAATTTGAGCATGTGTTTGTAGGAAACGCTTTCCTCGCGCAGCGGAAGCGATTAGGCACACAGATCAGACTTGAAATTTTTTTCTGCTTTCCCCTTCCTTTTGCCGAATCTGACCAGCAGGTATACTGAAATTTTTCTTATGTTTCAAACAAGATTTAAGCCCCGGAATACCCCCGAAACAGTCCCCGACCAGCCCCCGAACTGCAGTGAAATAATAGACTGTTTTGGACCCGTTACACAACGGAACTGCACACAAATCAGCCCTTAATTTGCGTGAACTACAATGATGTTTTAGGTCTGATTTATTCACTCAAAAACAGTCTCAACTCAGCGCCAAAATATCTCCAAGGTGTTTCCCAAAAAACCTGAATTAAAACAAAACAAACCGAACCCCGAATCAACCAAGCAAGGTACGGCAATGAGGTAATACCAGGCCTCACTGCCGTGACCTATAAGAATAGAGGAAGAAGAAGATTTGTTCGTCACCAAAAAGTCTTCCGCGCAATGACTAGTAACCAACGGAAAGTAGTGTGGGTTACACTCACAAAACAAATCCCTAAACGATTAAGAGATTCAATCACACACTTAGTATTTTATTTTTCTTCTTTTGTTCTTCAATGGAGTTTCTCAACTTTTGAGAGAATGGTAGAGAAGAAGAAGAAGATGGCTAGGGTTGCAAAAATTATAGAGCTCCTAAAAAGAAAATAAAATCTTCTTTTTATACTTAGGGTTTATTGTTTCCAAAACAAACAAATCCCTCCCCATCCATATCATCAAAGAATCGGCCAAGCATGGAAAAAGGATTTAATTTTTTAAACATCAATATTCAATTACCATTATTGAAAAAGATGTTACAAAATTAAATAAGCAATTAACCATTTGAAAAATATTGCCATGGATTATTTTTGTTTCCAAATCAAAAAAAATCCATTCCCTTTATGCTTTCGGTAAAGTGGGACTGTTTTGATTGGACTATCCAACTATATTAAATCCGCTATAGTGAATCGAGCTAGCACGGGGACCAAATGGACCTACGGTTCCGAACTCCAATAATCTCGAAATATTAATTAAGCTCTTAATTAAATATTCCAAATTATTAACTCCGGGTTATTCCACTAAAAACCCGAAGTTGCACTCTCGTTACCGCATATGATATATTAAGCCGAACCAAGTCGGTGTCCACCGATATAGTCATTACATACGAATTGACCCTTCAGGAGTATCTCGTAATTAAAGCTGGGTCATAATGTCTGTTATACCCCTCTAATTATTTTTACCTTAAGTACCATTGATTCTCTAATGAACGATTTATTCATAACTATTATGAATTTTAATATTTTTATTCGTAATAGAGAGACTTGAGCGCTGAAATCGTTCAAGTACCGAATCAACCCTTAAGAAAGATACTCATCTACTTCTCGAAAGAAGGAGTGAACTCCATGTCTATGTAAAACGTTCCTAGCTACAAAACAAACTGTGTCCCCAAAGTACGTAGCTATTGGTCGGGATTGCTACACCAACCTCACCTTTGTAAATCAAAAGACATAGCCTGCCAAGCAGGAGTTCGTAGTACACTCAAGATTAAGATCAATCTATATATGACCATATAGTAGATCGAAATGACTTTCTTAGTTTAATAGATATTATAAGAATGTCATTTCCATCTGGGTCCAGTCTTATATGATCGCATCATACAAGGTGCCTCCATTCTCATGTCTCTACATGGACGATCGGGATCAAGATTGCCATACAAATATAGAATGGACCGCAACTATAGATAAACCACAAACAAAGTACCCGCTTTGTTTGCTCTCTATGGACTATTTAGGATTACTAACTTCAGACTTAAATCCTCTTGTGTATGATACTCATACACTAAGTCTGAAGGCACATAAGTAATCTAGGGTATTTAAGATGATATATAATATGCGAAAATTAAACAAACAATTTGATAAATGAATAATGCATCATTTTATTTCAAAACACATAAAACCGTTTACATCACATGTAGGTCTAGGGCATACATTCCGACAATCTCCCACTTGCACTAGAGTAGATGAGACATGTTTCGTAATCCTAGACCATCTAGGTGACCTTCAAAAACTTTAGCCGGTAAGGTCTTTGTAAACGGATCAGCCAGGTTCTCTGCGGATGCAATCTTTGTGACAGTAACTGTAGGCACTACATTTTTGCATGTAAGTCCCGATGATGAGTCTCATATGGAGACACTACCTTTTAAGTTTTGAAAGTCACGGGAAACGGACGTCGGAAGGGAAGAGTCAGACATTGACACCTTAGTGGATTTAATTCGCTTGTTTAGCTTCGGGTTCGCTTGTCGGACCTCTGTTTTAAAAAACACCAAGCCCACATATCACCAAACCACACACCAAGCCCACCAAAATGGACCAAGCCCACGCCCAATAAGCCAAAGCCCACGCCCAAACCATACACCAAGCCCACACCCAAACCCTAAAGCCACCAATCAAAAAACAAAACAATTACATCAACAAAGCCACTAATAACAAACACAAAACTCACATTAAACAATTCCATCAACAAAACACAAAAACGCAAACAACACCCATGCATGCCCATAATCCACACGTAACAAAACACATAAACCCATGCATGAATCACAAACAAAGACTAAACAATAAAGCAATAAAAACGTGAAGACTAAACAACAAAGGAACAAAACATAAAACTAAATTCAAAACACAAAACTAAAAGACCAAACACAAAACAACAAATCAACAAACCCATCTTCTCAAAACACCTATGCACCCCACAACCCTCTCCCACATGAACAACAAATCATACACAAATAACAAACACAAAGCAATGAAAACAACCAATGCACCTCACACGCCTCTCACCAAACAAACAATGCATCTCACACAATCATAAACAAACACAAACATAATCAACAAACCACCCATACATAACCCATAACTCCACCCAAACGTCCATCTCTCTCTGACTTCACAAATAAAAAAGATCACTCACAACAGTGCCCAAAAGACCTAGCTCATTCACGCATACACTCACAACAGCCCTCACACCTCATCATCACATTCTCTCTCGGCAAACAGCCCCCTACTAGCCACGCCTCTCACACAAACCTCTCAGCCATTCAGCTCACGTAACCATAAACCCTCATTCAACTCACGTAAACCTAAACCCTCCACCCAGCAACCCTAACCTCACGCACAAAGCCCCCTCTCCATCCAGTAACCTCATCCACAGAGCCTTCCTCCATCCAAAAACCTCACGTATCGAGCCACCTGCCCTCATGCCATACACACCTTCATCAGCCCTCACTAGCCCTCACGTAGCAAGCTTCAATCCATGCCAAATTCGGCCCCTCACAGTAAGCTTCAAGCCAACACCCTTCACGCCACTGCCACTCGATTGACAAACACACACAGCTCCCTCACATTCTCCATTCTTTATGGCTACATGACTAAAGAAAACCCTTCTTTATCAACAACCCCATAAACCCTAACTCTCCCCTCACTAGCCGAGAAAATACCCACCTTCAACCAGCCCCAACCGAGAGCCATGCACAAATCAAACTGAACCAGCTACTCTCGGTAATAAACCATTTCACTCAACCTTCAGCACTTACACAGTCTATCTCCTCATGACCGAGATACCACACTCACAAAATGGACGCATAACCCACTAAGAAGATACTCAAACCCTAAACTCATGCACACGTACAAACTGCTACCCATTAGCCTCAAACTGTAGCCTTAATCCACGTGAAACAACCCCCCTGAAACCGTGACCCTAACACCCTCACAAGCCGAGCACACATCGGCCTATTATCCTACTGACCGAACACACTCACCAAAGCCCTTAACCGACCAGAAATACCACGAAACAGAGTAAAAATAGCAGCCTAAATAGTGAAACAGCGAAGAAAAACGTTGAACCAGTGAACCGAAGGAGTTGCGGAGCATCAACCCTTCCGACGACCATGTACCGCACTTCCGATAGACGACTAAAGAGGTTAGACCTGAGGGCACCCCTTTTATTTATTATCCGTTATTTTTAGTTATTTTATTACTTTATTTCACATGAGTATTATTGACTGGTGCATGATGTGATTTCCGGATGAACGGAATATGTGTTCTCTCTTGCGGTATATCGGATGGAAACCCAGACGTAAATTCCGTAGCCGAATCCGAATGGACGGTATTGTGGTTTGCACTCGGGATACAATTCCACGTACAACTTGAGAGACATACATCTTTCGTTTCATCAAACCTTGTGTTCGGGCATGATTTAGTTTAGTGTGTTATTTATTTTTAAGCATGATTTAACCATTAGTACATTGTCTCTTTATGCATGATTTAGTTATTTTCTTTCGCAATAGGAGTTTAATCTACGTTTATGTTTAGGTTGTTATTTATTTTTTGTATTTGATAATCCAACATGCCGATGAGATTCTTGTGTGATATCGTATGTTTGCCGTTATGATGACTTACTTTTAAAGCATGTAAATTTAGATATAGGATTTACTTTTCTGAATGCGAACTAGATTTAGGTTATTCTTGGACATGTATGTTGTGTAGACTTAGTTAAATTATTGAACAAATCTTAATTACAAGTGGCATAAGTAAGGGACGATTCCGAACCCAACGGTTTGAGGTATTCCCTTGCGAGGGGTGAGTGCGGCCTTAAATCATTTTCCCAGTTCACACCGGGTGGCGACTCCATTTTATTCTCCGGTTTAGTCCCTCGCGGGCTACTCCGTACTCCTAACCGGGCCGTGAGCTCGGAACAGCGTCGTCTATTTCTATCTCCTACAGTCTGGCGACTCCACTGGGGATAAAGAATCGGCCCTGAAATAATGTCTTGTAATGTTTGTGATTTGTGCTTTAAATTAACCATGTCTACTGTGGGTTTATGGAGTTTAAGCAAAGGCGTTATTAAAGCTAGGTGATGGTTTAATGTCTTCCCTCATTCATTACCTTTCTATAAGGAAAAGCTGCGAAGGCATCTAGATAATCATTACCCGTAGCTCATTGTGACAGACTAATTTGGAGGATTTGTTGTTTATTCCTGTCACCAATATGATAAGAGCCTAAGAGGCTTGGGTATTTAAGAGAGTTCGCTCCACCCTCCCTCTGGGGAATCTACAATAAGAAATCCATTTGATAATTAGTCACATACCGTAACTTGTTGGCACATACTGTAAGGTATAAAAAGGGTGCACTCACTTGGTCGCTTGAACCCTTAAGTGGGGAGTCCTAGTTGCGAGCAAACCTTCATCGGCGCAAGCCTTTGTTTACATTCTTTTAAACCTGTATGCGAACCATAGTTGTATGACCCATAGAAATCATTTCTTTATGCTTGTGTTTGGGACCATCGTTATTTGGATTCAATTGGACTTTTTGTTAAGAGATATGAACTTGTTGGGCCATTTAAACTGGGACGAGTTCGTGTCCTTTGACAATTGGGCCAAATGTTTATAAAATACCGATGGGCCATTTTGTGTTTAGGCCTTTTATCATTTGAAGTTGTTTAGCCATGTATCGCAAAAGTATAAACTTGTTGGGCTTTTTCAAATGGGACAAGTTTGTACCGCGCAATAGTATGATTGAACGCTTTAAAAATGATAATGGGCCAACTAGTATAAACATTTTGATAGGCTTGTATATTTCATGCATTACACACGTACATACTAACATGCAGTTTGAAAAGACACCATAGATTCCCGTTGGGTTAGGGAAGAGGGAAGACTTGTCAAGTGGCCAATAACAAACATGGGTGAATCAGTTAATGAGGCATCTCGTATGGATCAGTTATAAGCTAATCTCACCACGGTTATTGAGCAGCTATAAGCCTTGACCGCTGCTATGGCTAATATGGCTGTGCCCCGTGCTGGGGGAAGCTCTGAGAATGAGAGGCGTGAAGAGCCTCCGAACAGCTTGAATGATGACATCCCCGCTTTTGATGATGACATGGCTGAATATACGGCAAGAAGAATGATTGGGACTCGGGCAGAATTACAGAAGCTCCGGGATCAGGTAGAATCGGTTACTCGCAAGATGAAGGGTAAACATACATCGAATTACTGCGATCGCTGAAATTACTGCGATCCGGAATCGGTGATTCTCCAACTTGGGTAGACCCTTGTCTAAGGTGCTGGAGAAATTAAAGAGACAGGGACTTTTTAAACCCTTAGAGACCAAACCATTCCCACACCCCCCACCACCACATCTCAACCTGAACCAATATTGTCATTTCCACCAACAGAAAGGCCATGACACTGATAGTTGCGCCCGCCTCCGCCATGAAATCCAGGACCTCATAGACTCCCAAAAAATACCCGACCCCGAAAAAGAACAGCCCAACACACATCGAATCCCCCTACCAAATTATCACTCTGTGCCACCACCTACCTATATTATAAACTCTAGCCTACCCGAAAGCCTTGTCCTTAAATCCTTTGACTACCAAGCCTTTTGCCTGGGGATTTGGGATAACAACAGCGAAGATAAAACAAAACAAAGGAAGAATTTATGGGAAGACTTCTCCAGTAGTGATGAAGAGGAGGTGAAAGGGATGACATACAGCGTGTGTTTCTATAGTGATACAACTGAGAAGGGTAAATAAGTGTTGACAGAAGGGAGAGAAGTGACAAAAGAAGTGGATAATATTGAAGGGGATGTAGTGTTGCGCCAACTAAAGAAGACACGGGCATAAGTCAGCATATGGGAATTACTGTGTTCTTCACAGGAGCACAAGCATGCCATGGTTGAGGCTTTGAGCAAGCTAGTAGTGTCAGAAGATGCCAACCCCGCAATGTTTGTTGGGTCAGTGCAAAAGGAAGCTTTACAGATGATAACCTTTTCTGAGGAGGAACTTTCGGCTGAGGGAAGGTACCATAACAAGACTTTATTCATAAGAGCTGAAGTGAGGGGCAAGAAGACATCTTGTGTAATGGTGGATGATGGCTCATCTATCAATGTTTTCCCACTGAAGATTTTGGTGAGGCTGGGTATGAAGACGACAGATCTGAGTCCCTCCAATATGACTATCAAGGCTTATGATGATAGCAAGCGGGGAGTTGAGGGTACTTTTGCTGCAATGGTCAAAGTGGGCCCAATTAAGGATGAGGTTGAGTTCACAGTGCTGGATATCCCGGCCACTTTTGATTTATTGTTGGGAAGGCCGTGATTTCACAAGCTTGGGGGTGTGCCCTCCACTCTGCATCAAGTTATTAAGTTTCTGTACGGAGGAGAGATTGTCACCATCCGAGCTGAGGTAAACAATGCTGTGGCCGCTTTGGAAATACAACCTTTCACGAGGTTCCAAGTGTCGGCAACTTTTGAGGAATGGGTAGATCCTAAGGTGGCTAGGACCATGGAGAAAATGAAGTTCGAGCCGGGTAAAAGGTTCAGCATTGCCAAACTTTAAAGGGTAGACTACCCGGATAGGGTTAGGGTACAAGTCTGATGAGGAAAAGCCGAAGGCTAAGAAGAAAGGGTTGAAGCTAATGGAATGCTTTGTGAAGGCAACGGGATATTCGGGAGAGCCTGAACCGATAGAGGTCAATGGGATTGTAGTGCCCGGATTTGAGATCTTCCAAGACATGTTGGGTGAGAAACCGTTGACAGAAGAAGTTGCGAAGAAGGAAGAAGGGAAATGGGAAGAAGAGCTGATGACATTGGAGAGCCTGACCCTCGAGGAGAATAAGGAGGCTGAGAAAAACCTGGTTGCGGAGGATGAAGTGTCTGTAGATGACGATGACATTTATCTTCATGATTTATTTGAGTGTATTCCTGTATTTGCTAGTAATAAAGACGTTCATTTCGCTTACTTGTCTGAGTCTCTCAATTTGCATGACTTGAGTATATTTGACATCAACTCGACCAAAACAAACACATCCAACCTTGGTACGCCTGAGAGCCCTAAAGAGATTTTAATTGCAAGTGAGGTTACCCCTAAAGAGCGGAAGAAATTAGAAGAGATGTTAGTCAAATATGCCAAGGTATTCACTTGGTCCTATGAAGACATGCATGGGGTAGACAGAGGTATCGCCCAGCATACAATATCAACTTACTCGAACATGAAACCGGTAAAGCAGAAGCTCCGAAGAATGAGACCTGAGTGGGCCGAGAATGTCAGAGAAGAAGTCAAAAAGCAGATAGATGTGGGATTTCTAGAAGTGGTAAAATATATCGAGTGGTTGGCAAACATTGTGCCAGTACCGAAGAAAGATGGGAAGGTTAGAATGTGCGTAGATTACAGAGATCTTAACAAGGCTTGCCCTAAGGATGATTTTCCTTTACCCCACAAAGATGTGCTTATTGACAGTGCGGTTTTATTTGCCATGTACTCGTTCGCGGATGGGTTCTCAGGATATAATCAAGTCCTTATGGCTGAGGAAGACAAGCATAAGACTGTCTTTGTCACAGAATGAGCTACGTATTGCTATAAGGTGATGCCATTTGGGCTCAAGAATGCATGAGCTATTTATCAACGGATGGCCACTACATTATTCCACGACTTAATGCACAAAGAGATTGAAATATATGTGGATGACATGATGGTGAAATCAGAGACAAGAATCGGGCATATAGAAGCATAAGAGAAGTTCCTTCAGAGAGTTGACAAGTATAACTTGCGGTTAAACCTCAAGAAGTGTGTGTTTGGGGTAACATCGAGGAAGTTGTTAGGCCACACAATGGGAAGAGGAGGAATAGAAGTGGACCCTGAGAAGATCAAGGCAGTTACTGAGATGCCAGCACCAAATACACAGAAAGAAGTTAGAGCATTTCTTGGGAAAATTCAGTACATCAGTCGGTTCATTGCTAAGTTCACATCGGTATGCGAACCTATCTTCAAACTGTTGAGGAAAGATCAGCCAGTGAAGTGGAATGAGCAGTGTCAGGAAGCCTTCGACAAGATCAGAGAATATTTGGTGAAGCCTCATATTTTGAAACCTGTGAGACCGGGTAGACCCTTGGAACTTTATTTGGCTATTAAACCCGAAGCACTGGGGGTGATGATGGTGCTAGCATATGAGATGGAAGTAGAGCATGCAGTCTATTACCTCAGTAAAAAGCTACTTCTGTACGAAGCCCGCTATCAGGAAGTGGAGAAGATCTATTTGGCAGTAGCGTGGGCGTCCAGAAAACTGCGTCATTACTTCCAATCCTACAAGATCCAAGTTGTAGCAAAGGAGAATCCTTTGAAGTATCTGCATTTAGTGTCTTCGCTTGTTGGAAAGTTGGGCAGATGGTTAGTGTTGCTAACAGAGTTTGATGTTGAATACCTCACTTCTAAAGTAATCAAGGGGCGAGCCGTAGCAGAGTTCCTAGCATTACAACCTGTAGAAGGAGACCAATACAAGTTTGAATTCCCAGATGAAGAATCCAAGCAATAACAGTTCAAGGATGGAAGATTTATTTTGACGGAGTAGTGAATTGCAAAGGATCCGAAATTGGGATCGTGATAGTGACCCCCGAAGGAGAAACCTTGCCTATGGCCAAGAGGTTGACGTTCAGAGTAACTAACAACATGGCCGAGTATGAAGCATGTGCTTTCGGATTGACTGCACTGATAGCCTTAAAGTATGAGAACGTGGAGGTCTACGGAGATTTGATGTTGGTAGTCCGACAGATGCAGGGAGAATGGGAATTGAAGGAAGAACGATTGAAACCTTACCTTTTTCACCTCAGAAAGTTGGCACAGGTTATCCCTGATTGTAAGTTTCAGCACTTGCCGTGAGAAGCGAATTAGATGGCAGACGCATTGGTAATACTAGCCGCAACTTGGGAAAATCCAGAGAAATTGGTAATGAGACCACTGGTGTTGACAACAGCAAACATACCAGTTTTTGAGATAGAGAGAATATTGGAAGTAGAGGTCGATGATGGGAAACCTTAGTACTACGACAAACAGAGATATCTGGAACACGGGGAATTCCCGGAAAAAGCAAGCAGAAATGACAAGATAGCCATTCAGAAGTTAGCTTCCCATATGTGAGTTTGAAAGGGGAACTGTACAAGAGGCAAGAAAATGGCATTCAACTGAAGTGTTTGAGAAAAGAAGAGGCTTAGAAGGTAATGGAAAAAGTACATATCGGGGTATGTGGTCCGCACATGAACGGTTTCAATCTGTTGGACAAAATGACCGATAGCGTCACTATTTGCACAGATCATTGTGTTGTTGTAGCAAATTAACTATGTGACAAGGAAATTGCACTCTCATCATTTGTGATTAGATCACCATAGATATATAAATGAAGAGAGGTCCCTATGATTAGTTCCTGGATTGAGAATGATATGAGACAGTATCAGTCCCCGAAGGATTAATCATTAAATATCCCTAGCCGGAGTATTATCGAGACTGGACATCGATAATGCGGAATAGGCTAGTATTGCACTTGTGTGCGTTGTGAGGGCACAACGGCATAGTTCTCATATATATAAGTATCAGATACTTATGCAAGTGCGATAGGAGGTCGTGTTTCACCGATGGTACGGGAAACAGCTTCGCTCTGGATAGACCCCTCGGAATACCATTGGTATTATGACTATGTGTCTATGGGAGGCCGAATTCAAGGTAGGTGTGTATAGTCTTAACCTGAGACTTACATCGCTAATACTTACGATAATCGATAGACTTTGGTCTTGGTGGTACAGGGCTTTAACCGGTTCTGCGTACACCACTTCTGGGTTTATCAGAGAGTCGTAGTGTATTGGGTGTGATGTCAAGACGGAAGTATCACTTCAGTCATAGTGGAGATGATGTCACGCAGGATACGGTACTAGTGCTCTTGAGTGATGCGCATCCAATCGGGATATTGTGACCAGGTCATGAATATCTGATTATAGAGACTGTGTTACCAGACATCCGATATGTGTTTCGGACGGGGCAGACACTTATCCAGCCCCAGCCCTAGCACGTGACTATCCGATACTGGGCCGATATGCACAATACAATGGTATACTACGCTTGATACAGATCTTAATATTCTTAAATGGATATGTCCAGAGAATTGGGTAGACTTGGTGCTTTGCTAGGAGTCGACCTTGTCTCGTAAATCGGTAGAACGTAGTACTTGGTACGTACGTGATTCGGATACACCGACGACCGTATTTACTGCCAACGTATCCGGGGATCTCATGGGTCGCTTCCCGATAATCCACCGATGACGCATAACTCGCACTCTTAAATAATCTTGGATTATATAGAAGAAAGAGAAAATTAATCTAGGATTAATTACAGAGATATTTTATCTAGGATAAAATATCGTCTAGAGAGAGATAACGATTAATTTGAAATTAATCAATTAAATTAATATATTCGATATATTAAACGAAAATAGATTTCGACGCGGAATTAAAATTAGATTTTAATTCGGGAAAACGAATTAATTTAGAATTAATTCGTTAGCGACGTGAATAGTGAATTCGCTAGGCGTAATCATTTAATTACGACGCAACTGAAAGTTCGTTAATTTGGAATTAGCGAACCCGAGCCCGAGTGTGATTGCGAGCGCATTCGTATTTTGAATTCGAGTGCGGCATCGCAAGTCGCATCAAGCGTCAAATCATAGTCGCATCAAGCGTCAAATCACTTGTCACTTTGAGTGATGTGACTTGACAACATGTCACTTTATTAAAGTGACTTGATGTGAATTGTGATGGACTTGACATACAGTGTAAAAGCATTTTGGAGGGAAAACTTTATGGATTTGGCTCCAATATTCATTTGATTTATTTGATAAAGTTAAATGAAAATTGATTATCTATTTTTGGAAAATATATATAATCAATTTTGCTTTACATTTTATGAAGTTAATAACACATTTTATCTCTCATCTCTCTCATGTCTCTCACGCCCAAAACTGAAAAAGTGGACTGGTTTTGAAGCCAAAATGGCGTGGGCAATGGGAAGCAAGAGTTGGGTTTTTTGTGGCAAAAACCGCAAGTGCTAGCACACTACGAGACTTGCGAATGTGGTAGGGAGGTTCACCCATGAGCCGGGATCCGTTTGATGAAGCTAGGAGCTCCGTTTCTCAGCTCAAAATTCTATTTTTGGAGGTTGTGAACTGCATCATTTGTGCGCCTATGGCAGTGGCTTTTTGGCCTTGATTCGTCTCCAAATCGACTCAACCGATCGATGTGAGTATTCCGCCATCTCCGTTGATGTGTTCACACATTGTTTTCATGTCTTGTTTGATCTTGGGACCTAGATAATAACATATCATATTGAAGGAAACAGTAGCTCAGAGCGACTATTTAAAATATATAATCCTTGGATTAAATGTTTTAAATGATTTAATTTTCATTGGGAATTAATAATAGGTTACTTTATTGGATAAAATAACTTGTTATATCTAAGCCCATAATTAAGCAAATAGTAGAGCATAAAATCTTTGGAAGATTTATGTGATGATGACTTTAGTGCTTAATTTAATATACTTGACAATAAATCTATCTTTAGATTTAAAAGGTATTAAAATTGCAATTAATAATTCTTGGAGAATTAATTGACTATTCTAGTGGAGAAAAGTCAAAGTTTGCAATTGGGCATGTTGCACAAGGTGCACATCATTTCGATATTCTAAAACCCAAGGCTTGGCCAAAGGTTTGTGAAATATTGAAAAGATAATTGACATATCCCAAAGTGACTACCATTTGGATATGGAAGACACGAAGGAATTAAAGAAAGGGCGAGGCTCTAACTTTAAAATATTTGTCAAAGTTATGTTCACTACTAGTATTGAAATTGGATTTTAAATACTTAGTGTGGTACATAAAATATATGTATTGATGTTCAGAATCCGCTATGAGCTGGATACTGACTTCAAGCCGAGATTTCTATGCGAATCGGAAACGGGACGAAAGTCGCTGTTTCGACCGTAGATACCTAAGTTTAGGAACTACCATTTGGGTAAGTACTTAAATTAGAAACTGTTATAATGTAACTAGTTTGACTAGGGACATTATCTCTATATCAGTGTTTAATCCGTTGCGGATAAACCTTTATATTCTAGAACACTAAAGTGTTTTATTATATAAAGATGATACTGAGATAAACACATTAGATGTGAATAACAGAATTTATATTTTGAATATAATAAAATCTCAAACATATAAAAATGACAAATAAATAGCGCAAATTGATTTGATCAATAAAGACTTATTTGTGGCATTGTTGTCTAGGACACAATTAAACGAGACTCGTATATCCACACTTTTGAAGAGTGGGTACTAGGACTGATTTGACTATTCAAATAAGGTATGCGAATCTAGTTTATTAGGTAAAGTACCTAAAATACTATTTACTTGGTAATAGTAAAAGGGCCACCGATCTGTTAGCCCTATTCATGGTGAAGTATGTGGGCCCATATCTAGCTAGGCTAGATGTGAACATGAATATTTCGTGACCTTAACGAATGTGGCATCACGTTATGGTTATGTGTTTCTTTTGAAGAACACAAATCGGAAACTTTAAAGTTTCGACACGAAGTAAATAAACAGATCGGCTATAGTATTATTCTGCCACGGTAAGACCGTAATGGAAAATACTTAAGCAGTAAGTTTCATACGTACATGAAAGAGTACGGTATTCTTTCAAATGAGGACTCCTCCCGAGACACGTCAGTTAGATGGTGTGTCCGAACTAAAAACCGAATTTTGTTGGACATGATAAGGTTTATCACGAGTCGCTCTGAGCTACTGTTTGACAGATGTCATATAGGATATTAACAGGGAAGAAACGAGGTTTCTCATTCCTGATAATTTGGGTATGCCAGGCATAACGTTTGGATGATACAAACTAAAAGACCCGAAATGGATAAGTGCCAATATAGGTTATCCTAAAGGAAACCATAAGTATAGTACTTATAAATCTCACATGAGAACAATGTGATTGTTGCTCACCATGCATTTTTCCCGAGAGGAATACCGATATGCAGTGGTCAGTGGGAGGATAGTGATACTCGATGAAAATCGGAGTAATACTGTTCTAGGCACGAAGTCCTTAATGGAACACAAATAGTTCATCTATGATGAATCTATACCATTAATCTTCAAATACACAAGAAACTAGTAGATCGGATAGAGTCAGAAAACAACCTAGGGTATGGGTTTCTGATCTAACCTCATAAAGATGTCAATCTTATGAAGGTATATCCACCGACTACGTTTTGAGGAAGTGATACTAGGTATCGACTCCTTATTGTGGCAAAGTGCCATAAGTCCGAAATGGATTCCATGTATAACAACTATTTTGGATACTAGTTATTGTACCACAAGGCATTGTGCCTATTGGTACATTAAACGTCTTCAAGGAAGACATACATGGAAGGCAACATACCAACGTACAAAGCTGGGCGTTTGACGGAAAGGTATCGTTATCAACATTGTGTTAATAACGATTCAACCTTTTACCTGTTGCCATGGTAAATCCATTTTGAAGATGCTTGTTGATAACTGCGTATTTCATTTATGAAATGTGTCAGTTATAGATCAAAATCGCTTTCTTGAAAAGGAAACCTTTTGGAGGATGTTTACAACATCCTGACGATTTTGTATAACCGACAAACAAGGTTTGCGGGTTATTCGATCCATGTTTGGATTAATGCAAGCATAAGGTTCTTGGAACTGTCGTTTTGAAATAATCATAATGGTTTATGATTTGAATCAAAACGAAATAATTCTTGTATATATAAGGAGGTTAGTGGGAGAGCGCACTGACAGTGAAATTCCCAATAAAGCAATTGGTGAAAGCTTGTCTTTCATAGAAATTCTCCGTAGAATTCTTGGGAGTAACAACCTTTATTCAAGGAATAAAGATCTACTGGGCTAGATTTGGAGTTGTTAACACTCTCTGAGAAATTGTACATTGAATAATGTACGTAACCTGGTGTCTCATACGCTTTGAGCATATGGAGTCACAATCAGGACAATCCAAGTGATAGTCACTGGATTGAAGTTAAGGACATCTATTAGTATCTTAGAGAACTAAAGATGCTGTCTAATACTATGGAGAAGGAGAATGTGAAGTGACTGGGATCACTGCCACAAGTTTCCAAACAGTTAAATACTGCGGTACTATAAAGTTTGAATAACGGGACAGTGAGCTGGAAATATTCCGAGCAAGATAACTGTTGTCGAATAAACAACAAATGCGGATTATTGCTGCAGCTGAGGCAGCAAAAGAAGCTATTTGGATCGAAAATAAATCTAATTAGATTAGATATAATTCTTTTAGTAGCTGAGCTAGGCGTCAGCACATGCTAAGGAATTAAAGGTCTCATCGACGATCCAGATATATACTTCTATATCATCTGATTCGTTCGGATCATACATCGTGGCGATATGATGATCGTATAAATCGCATCAAACGATAATCAAACAAATCCGCTGACGAAAACATTTCCTCAGCAATTTGAGCGAACCGTACATAGTTCGGGTGTGGGACACTTGAGTGACTGGCTATGTGCCAAGTGGGAGATTGTTGGACAAAATGACCCATAGCGTCACTATTTGCACAGATCATTGTGTTGTTGTAGCAAATTAACTATGTGACAAGGAAATTGCACTCTCATCATTTGTGATTAGATCACCATAGATATATAAATGAAGAGAGGTCCCTATGATTAGTTCCTGGATTGAGAATGATATGAGACAGTATTAGTCCCCGAAGGATTAATCATTAAATATCCCTAGCCGGAGTATTATCGAGACTGGACATCGATAATGCGGAATAGGCTAGTATTGCACTTTGTGCGTTGTGAGGGCACAACTACATAGTTCTCATATATATAAGTATCGGATACTTATGCAAGTGCGATAGGAGGTCGTGTTTCACCGATGGTACGGGAAACAGCTTCGCTCTAGATAGACCCCTCGGAATCCCATTGGTATTATGACTATGTGTCTATGGGAGGCCGAATTCAAGGTAGGTGTGTATAGTCTTAACCTGAGACTTACATCGCTAATACTTACGATAATCGATAGACTTTGGTCTTGGTGGTACAGGGCTTTAACCGGTTCTGCGTACACCACTTCTGGGTTTATCAGAGAGTCGTAGTGTATTGGGTGTGATGTCAAGACGGAAGTATCACTTCAGTCATAGTGAAGATGATGTCACGCAGGATACGGTACTAGTGCTCTTGAGTGATGCGCATCCAATCGGGATATTGTGACCAGGTCATGAATATCCGATTATAGAGACTATGTTACCAGACATCTGATATGTGTTTCGGACGGGGCAGACACTTATCCACCCCAGCCCTAGCACGTGACTATCCGATACTGGGCCGATATGCACAATACAATGGTATACTATGCTTGATAAAGATCTTAATATTCTTAAATGGATATGTCCGGAGAATTGGGTAGACTTGGTGCTTTGCTAGGAGTCGACCTTGTCTCGTAAATCGGTAGAACGTAGTACTTGGTACGTACGTGATTCGGATACACCGACGACCGTATTTACTGCCAACTTATCCGGGGATCTCATGGGTCGCTTCCCGATAATCCACCGATGACGCATAACTCGCACTCTTAAATAATCTGGGATTATATAGAAGAAGAGAAAATTAATCTAGGATTAATTACAGAGATATTTTATCTAGGATAAAATATCATCTAGAGAGAGATAACGATTAATTTGGAATTAATCGATTAAATTAATATATTCGATATATTAAACGAAATTATATTTCGACGCGGAATTAAAATTAGATTTTAATTCGGGCAAACGAATTAATTTAGAATTAATTCGTTAGCGACATGAATAGTGAATTCGCTAGGCGTAATCATTTAATTACGACGCAACGGAAAGTTTATTAATTTGGAATTAGCGAACCCGAGCCCGAGTGTGATTGCGAGCGCATTTGTATTTTGAATTCGAGTGCGGCATCGCAAGTCGCATCAAGCGTCAAATCATTAGTCGCATCAATCGTCAAATCACTTGTCACTTTGAGTGATGTGACTTGACAACATGTCACTTTATTAAAGTGACTTGATGTGAATTGTGATGGACTTGACATAAAGTGTAAAAGCATTTTGGAGGGAAAACTTTATGGATTTGGCTCCACTATTCATTTGATTTATTTGATAAAGTTAAATGAAAATTGATTATCTATTTTGGAAAATATATATAATCAATTTTTCTTTACATTTTATGAAGTTAATAACACATTTTATCTCTCATGTTTCTCACGCCCAAAACTGAAAAAGTGGACTGGTTTTGAAGCCAAAATGGCGTGAGCAATGGGAAGCAAGAGTTGGGTTTTTGTGGCAAAAAACGCAAGTGCTAGCACACTACGAGACTTGCGAATGTGGTAGGGAGGTTCACCCATGAGCCGGGATCCGTTTGACGAAGCTAGGAGCTCCGTTTCTCAGCTCAAAATTCTGTTTTTAGAGGCAGTGAACTGCATCATTTGTGCGCCTATGGCAGTGGCTTTTTGGCCTTGATTCATCTCCAAATCGACTCAGCCGATCGATGTGAGTATTCCGCCATCTCCGTTGATGTGTTCACACATTGTTTTCATGTCTTGTTTGATCTTGGGACCTAGATAATAACCAACAGAATCTGTCTCACAAGATAGTGAGACAAGGTTTCTACTGGTCAACCATCGAATCTGACTGCGTGAAGCTGGTAAAACACTGTCATGATTGTCAAGCGTACGGTAACTTGAATCATTTTCCGCACAAGGAGTTTCACGGGTTTTCAGAACCGTGGCCTTTCTTAGCATGGGGGATTGATATGATCGGAGAGATTCGACCGAACGCATCAAATGGACACCGCTTCATTGTAGTTGCAGTAGACTACTTCTCAAAATGGGTGGAAGCCGAGTCATTCCGAAATGTTACAGCAAAGCAGATGGAAAAGTTCATAGCTCGGAATCTCATTTATCGGTATGGTATGCCGCACCATATGGTAACGGACAATGGAGTCCAATTTCAGGGAGAAACAAAGGCGATGCTATAGAAGTACAGAATAGGGCATCACAAGTCATCACCTTACAAATCGCAAGCAAATAGGGCAGTCGAGGCAGCCAACAAGACAATGAAGATGATATTAGCCAAGATGACAAAGAACTACAAAGATTGGGCCGATAAGCTACCATATGCCTTGTGGGGGTACAAAACTTCTGTGAGAACGGAAACATGAGCCACGCCTTACTCTTTAGTCTTTGGAATGGAAGCAGTACTGCCAGTGGAAGTTGAGATACAGTCCATGCGGGTTTTAGCAGAAGCAGAACTACTTGAACAAGAATGGGTCGCGCAGAGGTTTGAACAGTTAGCACTGTTGGATGAGAAGAGAATGAAGTCCTTGTATCACATGCAGATATACCGGAAAAGGTTGGCTCGAGCATTCAATAAAAAAGTACGTCCTACAAAGATCAGAAATGAGGATCTGGTGCTCAAACAGACCCGAGAGGAAAGTTCAGACCGAACTGGGAAGGACCCTACATCATCCAGAAATTTATGGGAAATGGGGCAGTGAGACTGTCAGATTTGGAAGGAAATGAGTTCACTGAGCCGATCAACGTGGACAGATTGAAGCAATATTTTGCCTAAGAAAGAGAAGACCTGGTAGAGGACCTAACCCAACGGATAAGGAATTCATCCATGCATGCATGCATACACGTAACATATTTTGCATTCTTTTTGTGTTTGTTTTGTTTTGTATTCACAGGTTTCAAAGAAGAAAAAGAGAAAGCGGCGAAGGAAAGCCAACCAGAAGCAATGACAGTACAGTTTCAGGAATGAATCAGTATCAGTTTCAGGAATGAATTAGTATCAATTTCAGGGAGGAATCCCAGGGTTGAGGCCCATATCAGTATGAAGTTCGAGAATGAATCCCAGGGGGCGAAGCCTACATTATCAGCAGTTGAAAGGAAGAATTCCATGGAGTGAATGAGTGAAAAAAAAGAAGAAAGAAGTCTTTGATGGTTAAGCGTATATCCGATGATGACATTGTTTGCTGTAGGGAGAAACCTTAGAAAAGATAAGTACGAGATATACTCTCATCCGGTATTCTGAGTAGTTGATATCGGCTAGACTTGCGAGCACTTGATTACAGGATCTCAGTAGTATAAGCCTGAGTAGTTGGCGAGATAACTAGTTGGAGAGATGGTGGATCAGTGAATGACCGTTTGCCTGGATGTCCATCCTAGTTTACTTATGCCATGATATATGATATGGTTGAAAAAAAAAAAGTTTCTGCAACGAAAGGAAAAGAAAAAAATAGACCTCATATAACCGATAAGCGTGAAGCGACCCATGGGCAAGTATTAGGACCACCATGAGGAGAAATGCTACCTTAAAGGTTAGGCGTGTCAAAGAAAGAAAAAGAAAGAAAATAGAAAAAAAAAAGTTCAATAAAGAAAAGAAAGAAAAAGAAAGAGACAAGAGGAAAAAAAAAAAAAAAACCATATCATGTTGAGTACGAGGAAGTAATCACAGAGTGTGATCAAGACATCTAGATTGGTTAGACCCACTGATCCGATTCTCTGAGACAAAATCATCAAGTTGGCTTACTTAAGGATTAAGCTGCGAATCAACAAAACACAAAAACCCAAACAACACCCATGCATGCCCATAATCCCCACGTAACAAAACACATGAACCCATGTAGGAATCACAAACAAAGACTAAACAATAAAGCAATAAAAATGTGAAGACTAAACAACAAAGGAACAAAACACAAAACTAAAAGACAAAACACAAAACTAAAAGACCAAACACATCTTCTCAAACCACCAATGCACCCCACAACCCTCTCCCATGTGAACAACAAATCATACACAAATAACAAACACAAAGTAATCAAAACAACCCATACACCTCACACGCCTCTCACCTAACAAACAATATATCTCACCCAATCACAAACAAACACAAACATAATCAAAAAACCACCTATGCATAACCCATAACTCCACCCATACGTCTCTCTCTCTCTGACTTCACAAATAAAAAAGATCACTCACAACACTACCAAAAAGACCTAGCTCATTCACGCATACACTCACAACAGCCCTTACACCTCATCATCACATTCTCTTTCGGTAAACAGCCCTCCACTAGCCACGCCTCTCACAAAATCCTCTCAGCCATGCAGCTCACGTAACCACAAACCCTCATTCAACTCACGTAAACCTAAACCCTCCACTCAGTAACCCTAACCTCACGAACAAAGCCTCCTCTCCATCCAGTAACCTCACGCACAGAGCCCCCCTCCATCCAGTAACCTCATGTACCAAGCCACCTGCCCTCACGCCATACACACCTTCATCAGCCCTCACTAGCCCTCACGTAGCAAGCTTCAATCCATGCCAAATCTGGCCCCTCACAGCAAGCTTTAAGCCAACACCCTTCACGCCACTGCCACTCAGTTCGCAAACACACAAAGCTCTCTCACATTCTCCATTCTTCACGGCTACATGACCAAAGAAAACCCTTCATTATCAACAACCCCATAAAACCTAACTCTCCCCTCACTACCCTAGCAAATACCTACCTTCAACCAGCCCCAACTGATAGCCATGTAGAAAATCAAACTGATCCAGCTACCCTCGGTAATAAACCCTTTCACTCAACCTTCAGCACTCACACAGCCTATCTCCTCATGACCGAGATACCACACTCACAAAACGCACTCACCAACCACTAAGAAGACACTCAAACCCTAAACACATGCACACGTACAAACTTCTACCCATTAGCCTCAAACTGTAGCTTTAATCCACGTGAAACAACCCCCTGAAACAGTGACCCTAACACCCTCACTATCCGAGCACACATCAGCCTATTATCCTACTGACCGAACACACTCACCACAACCCTTAACCGACTAGAAACACCGTGAAACGGAGTAAAAACAACATCCCAAAGAGCGAAATAGCGAAGGAAAATGTTGAACCAGTGAACCGGAGGTGTTACGGAGCATCAACCCTTCCGACGACCACGTACCACACTTCTGATAGACGACTAAAGAGGTTAGACCTGAGGGCACCCCTTTGATTTATTATCCTTTATTTTTAGTTATTTTATTACTTTATTTCACATGAGTATTGTGGACTGGTGCATGATGTGATTTCCGGATGAACGGAATATGTGTTCTCTCTTGCGGTATATCGGATAGAAACCCGGACGTAAATTCTGTAGCCGAATCCGAATGGACGGTATTGTGGTTTGCACTCGGGATACAATGCCAAGTACCACTTGAGAGACACACATGTTTCGTTTCATCCAACCTTGTGTTCGGGTATGATTTAGTTTAGTGTGTTATTTATTTTTAAGCATGATTTAACCGTTAATACATTGTCTCATTATGCATGATTTAGTTATTTTCTTTCGCAATAGGAGTTTAATCTACGTTTATGTTTAGGTTGTTATTTATTTTTCGTATTTGATAATCCAACATGCCGATGAGATTCTTGTGTGATATCGTATGTTTGCCATTATGATGACTTACTTTTAAAGCATGCAAATTTAGATATAGGATTTACTTTTATGAATGTGAACTAGATTTAGGTTATTCTTGGACATGTAAGTTTTGTAGACTTAGTTAAATTATTCCATAAATCTGTTCATTACAAGTGGCATAAGTAAGGGACCATTCCGAACACAATGGTTTGAGGTCTTCCCTTGCGAGGGGTGAGTGCGGCCTTAAATTATTTTCCCGGTTCACACCGAGTGGCGACTCCATTTTATTCTCCAGTTTAGTCCCCCGCGGACTACTCCATACTCCCAACTGGGCTGCGAGCTCAGAACAACGTCGTCCATTTCTGTGTCCTATAGTAACGTCTCCTCTCTACACTATCTCTCTGATGAGATGATATTTCCTCTCTATATGTTTTCCCCTCTTGTGGCTTCTTGCTTCTTTGGAGTTTACCACCGCACCACTATTATCGCAATAGAGTATAAGTGATCTATCCATATCTGGAACAACTTCCAGATCTCCCAAGAATTTACGGAGCCAGACTGCTTCCTTAACTGCTTCACAAGCTGCTACATATTCAACCTCCATGGTGGAGTCAACAATATAAGATTGCTTTACACTCCGCCATACCATAGCCCCACCATATAGGGTGAACACTGATCCAGATGTAGATTTTCTATAATCGACATCTGTCTGAAAATCAGAGTCTGTATATACCCTTAGGATCATATCTTCACCGGAATACACAAGCATATAATCTCTCGTTCTCATAAGATACTTGAGAATATGTTTCACAGCCACCCAGTGATCCAATCCTGGGTTTGACTGAAACCTATTAACTACTCCCACTGCAAAACAAATGTCCGATCTCGTGCATAACATAGCATACATGAGACTACCAACTGTTGAGGAGTATGGGATATGTCTCATTTCCTCAACATCTTGAGGTGTCTTAGGAGACTGTTCATTTGACAAATGAATTCCATGCCGATAAGGCAGATTGCCTTTCTTAGAATTCTGCATCCCAAATCGCACAAGTATCTTATCGATATAGGATGCCTGAGACATAGCTAACAGTTGTTTCTTGCGATCCCGAAGTATCTGAATCCCAAGAACATAACTGGCCTCTCCCAAATCTTTCATTTGGAATTGGTTACCTAGCCAGGTTTTCACATCTGATAATATCTTTACATCATTCCCAATGAGTAAAATATCATCAATGTATAAAACAAGAAAAACCACCTTCCCGTCAATGACGCGCTTGCATACACAAGGCTCATCAACATTCTGCTCAAAATTATAAGACTTGATCGTTGTATCAAATCTTATATTCCAAGATCGAGATGCCTGCTTGAGTCCATAAATGGACCTTTGCAGCCTGCAAACCTTTTGCTTTTGACCTTGAGCGATAAACCCCTCTGGTTGTATCATATAGATACTTTCATAAAGATTGCCATTCAAGAATGCAGTCTTGACATCCATTTGCCAAATTTCATAGTCATAATATGCGGCAATGGTTAGAAGAGTGCAGGTGGATTTAAGCATGGCTATTGGCGAGAAAGTTTCCTCATAGTCAACTCCCTCTTTCTGGGTATAACCCTTGGCCACTAGTCTAGCCTTGAAGGTCTGTACCTTCCCATCTGATCCCCTCTCCCTCTTGTAAATCCACTGGCAACCTATGGGTACCTTAGGTTTCACCCCATCAGGTTGGTCTACAAGTTCCCAGACTGAGTTGGAGTATATGGACTCCATCTCTAGGTTCATGGCTTTGAGCCATTCCTCTTTGTCAGAATCATTCATTGCACTACGATAGGTCAATGGATTATCTACGCCATCGCTGAATGTGACAACTTGTGCTTCTCCAACCCCAAGGTAGCGATCAGGTTATCATTCAACCATCCCACTGCGTCTAGGCGGTAGATCATTCTGAAGAGCTTGTATCTGACTCTTAGATGTCAAAGGTGCTATGTATTTGTCAACCTTTATTGACGATGGCGTGCCGGTCGAACCAGCAAGTAACTCCTCGAGTAACAAATTACTTCGAGGCTTGAACTCCCTCATATAGTCATCCTCTAGAAATGTAGCATTTGTCGATACAAATATTTTGTTATCATCAGGACTGTAGAAGAATCTACTCCTTAGGATAGCCTACAAATATGCACATCTGAGAACGTGGCTCCAATTTTGTGGTCTTATTCTTTAGCACATGTGCTGGACACCTTCATATGCGGAAATGGCGTAAACTAGTTTTACGCCCATCCCATAACTCTAAGGGAGTCTTAGGAACAGACTTAGATGGAACTACATTAAGGATATGCATTTTAGTTTACAGTGCATATCCCCAGAATGAACTAGGTAGAGAGCTATAATTAAACATAGATCTTATCATGTCTAGTAGTGTCCGATTTCCCCTCTACAACACCATTTTGTTGTGGTGTTCCAGGCGCTGTGAGCTAGGATACAATCCCATGCTCAACTAAGAATTCCTCGAAATCTCTATCGAGGTATTCCTGTCCACGATCTGATCGCAGAGTTTTGATTGTCTTACCTAATTGGTTCTCAACCTCAGCACGATACTCTTTGAACTTTTCAAAGGTATCTGATTTGTGATGCATTAGGTAGACATACCGATATCTTGAATAATCATCAATGAATGTGACGAAGTATTCATAACCACCTCGGGCTCTTACATTCATTGGTCCATAAACGTCCAAATGTATTAGCTCAAGTGGTTGACTGGCTCTTAAACCTTTTCCAGTAAAAGGTCTCTTGGTCATTTTTCCTTCTAAATAGGATTCACAAACTGGTAGAGTCCTGAGCTTTAACTGGTTTAAGGCTCCGTTCTTTATCAATCAATTTATCCGGTCAAGGTTGATGTGACCAAGTCTAAGATGCTATAGATATGTGTCATCGTGAGAAATCTTTGGCCGTTTAGTTTTAGGTTTCTCAACCTTAAACATTTCAGCGTTGAGTAGTGACCTATCTGTTAACGGTCTTAACACATACAAGTTATTTTCTGAGTTTCCTGTGCATATAGTTAATCCATTTCTACCAATAATAACCAAATTGCTATTAAAAGAAACTGAATAACCATCATCCAAAAGTTTAGAAACATAAATCAAATTCCTGTGAAAACAAGGATTGAATAACACATTGTTCAAATTTAAATAACTGTTATTAATAAAGTTTAAACTGGAGACTCTCACTGCTCTTGCTGAAATGACATCCCCTGTCCCGACCCTCATGGTGTAGTCACCTTCAGTAAGGTCACTCCATGAATCAACTAGCTGCAAAGAAGAACAAACATGGTTAGTGGCTCCAGAATTAACAATCCAATCGGATTTATCATCCTCCACGAATAGAGATTCAATAACAAGTAAATCATATTTACCTGTTTGCTTTTTTCTCCTTTAGTTAGCAAGGTATTTAGGACAGTTCCTTTTCCAATGCCCATTCTTGTTGCAGTGGAAACATTTTCCTTTGGGCTTGGCATCCTTGGAGCCTTTCTTGTTTTTCTTCTTCTTCATGGGCTTTCCTTTAGCCTTCCCAGTGCTTTTCTTCTTCATCTTTGCATATTTAGAAGAGTCGGCAACATTTGCCTCTGCACTGGACTTACGAGGATCCACAAGCATGGATTCGTAATGGGTGAGCTCATTAAGCAGTTGGGTTAAAGTAAAAGTCAACTTGTTCATAACATAGTTGCTTTTAAACTGTAGGAAACTCTTCGAAAGAGTTTCCATAATCATGGTCACCTGGCTACGCTCGTCAATACGAGCTCCATGGGTTTCAGTAGTGTTGAAATAGGTCATCATCCTCAAGACGTGCTCTCGGACTGATGTCACATCCTTCATCCTAGCGGTCATCGCTGAGACCATGGCCTCATGGCGTTGACGCTCCGAAGGCTGCCCAAATATGCCCTGCAATGACTCCACCATCTGAGATGCTAGAGCCATATGTTCATGCTTTGTAGCAAGAACCTCAGACATCCCTGCTAGCAAGTAGCAGCAAGCTTTCTCATTTGTTGCGACCCATTTCTGGTAGGTATCGCGCACAGCTTGGCCAGTATTTCTGGCCGACTCGGGAGGACTCTCCTCCGTCAGGATAAATTTTAGGTCTTCACACACCAGGATAACGTTCACGTTACTTTTCCACTTAACCTAGTTTTCTCACGTTAGTTTGTCGTTTGAGAGTATGGAAATAATTGGAGAAACCATGGCTGAAAAATAAAATAAACATGCATTTAACATTCATTCATCGCATTTTAAAATCATCAAATAATTTTAGCATAAAATTAAACATGATGCATGAACCATGAATAATGAATTAGAAACCTAAGAGAATTACTATGCCATAAAAATCTATCATCCCACAAGTAAGTGCCGCCGTAGGGTAGGTCAAGTACTCGCATGACAGATCGAGACAATCTCAGTCAATTCAATGTATGCGGGAATAACTCTTATTCCTATATTAAATAACTACCGTTTTATTTGATCAAGGAATTTTATTAACAGTTAATTATTCCTTTGTGAGTGTAACCCGTCGTTTCGGGATTCTTGGACTTAACGAGTGAAGTGTCGCCCTAGGGTAGGTCAGTTCACAAGATACATCTAGAATCCCTATCCTCTCGGAACCCAAACCTGATATTGACTCAAATGGACACCATCCGTAGGGGGACGAAAACAAAGCCGTCTCGAGGTGCCTTTTGAATCTCATGTTTTTGGACTAACAACGGAGATCGCAGGATATACTGTCGTATATCCCTCTCCCACTCATTATTTTAAAAATTAAGGTTTCTATCTAAAATATCTAATATTTTATTTTAACGAGTGTGGATAAATTTATGGCTGCTAAATCATAATTTTTATTTACACTAGTTTGTCATAAGTGAGCTAATCAATTTTAACTATTAAAATTGTATCACTAATATTTCATTAGTCTCTACTAATAGTTTTACTCAATTAAACTAATTTAATTAGAGTTGTATTAGTGAGCAATTATATTTTAACTCTTAAAATACTAGACACTAATAAGTTTAAAATTTATGGAATTCTAAAAGGTCAAAATTTTAATTAAACATTTTAATAAATCTTAGTGCGTTATAAAATCCAATGGTACGTGGAATTATATCCCGAGTGCAAACCATATTATCGTCCATTCGGATTCGGCTATGGAATGTATATCCGGGTTTCCATCCTATATACCAATGGAATTTATTATGCACCAATTAAGCCCAATATATTAGAATTCAAATTTTAAGCCATAAATCCAATTAATCTAATTAATTGATTTCTATGCATATCATATTTTAAATTTAAACATTTTAAACAACATAAAATCATATTTTTATGTGTACAATGATAATGCATCTATGACATGTTATGGCATGTAAAATGCAAGAGTGGGATCCTAAGCTATATGACATGTTATTCAAACAATTCGAAATAAACATACATATAACATAAAAAATATTTTGCATTGACCGGGCTCTTATTTTTCCTATACTAATCTAATTAGTACATAAGATTCACCAAGGCATTCCTTGGTCTTCAAATCCCGCTTCAAAGTTGTGTTGGCTCCTTTTGCGACTTCGGTGCTCCAAATTACAAAAATTGAAATTTTACATTGAAAAATAAAATTACAACAAATGTAAACAATGGCCTTATTGCCTTACATCCCAAAAAAAAAACCAACTACAAAAAAATAAGAGCCGGAAAAATTTACGACCAATGCAAAATCCATTCATCACATGAAATAAGAAAAACATTCATCATATGAATATCACAATGTGCCCACTCATCTAAACATGCATATAATATTTATAACTCATATAAATATATTAAAAACAAAAAATTTAAATGAAAAAGAAAAGGATTAAGAACACTTTTCAACCTCGCTCTTGATGCCAATTGCAGGAAACGATTAGGCACACGGATCGGACTTGAAATTTTTTTATGCTTTCCCCTTCATTTTGCCGAATCTGAACAGCAGGTATACTGAAATTTTGCTTCTGTTTTGGACAAGATTTCAGCCCCGAAATACCCCCGAAACAGTCCCCGAACAGCTGCCGAACTGCAGTGAAATAATGGACTGTTTTAGACCCGTTACACAACGAAACTGCACACAAATCAGCCCCTAATTTGCGTGAACTACAAGGATGTTTTAGGTCTGATTTATTCACTCAAAAACAGTCTCAACTCAGCCCCAAAATATCTCCAACATGTTTCCCAAAAAACCCGAATTAAAACAAAACAAACCGAGCACTGAATCAACCAAGCAAAAAGAGCAATGAGGTAATACCAGGCCTCACTGCCGTGACCTATAAGAATAGAGGAAGAAGAAGATTTGTTCGTCACCAAAAAGTCTTCCGTGCTATGACTCGTAACCAACGGAAAGTAGTGTGGGCTACACTCACAAAACAAACCCCTAAACGATTTAGAGATTCAATCACACACTTAGTATTTTATTTTTCTTCTTTTGTTCTTCAATGGATTTTCTCAACTTTTGAGAGAATGGTAGAGAAGAAGAAGAAGGTGGCTAGGGTTGCAAAAATTAGAGATCTCCCAGAAAGAAAATAAAATCTTCTTTTTATACTTAGGGTTTATTGTTTCCAAAACAAACAAATCCCTCCTCATCCATATCGTCAAAGAATCGGCCAAGCATGGAAAAAAGGATTTAATTTTTTAAACATCAATATTCAATTACCATTATTGAAAAAGATGTTACAAAATTAAATAAGCAATTAACCATTTGAAAAATAATGCCATGGATTATTTTGTTTCCAAATCAAAACAAATCCATTCCCTTTATGCTTGCGGTAAAGTGGGACTGTTTTGGGCGGTTTTTAGGTGCAGTTTTGGGTTAATTCGGGGACTTTTTTGGAAGTTTTTTGGGTGCAGTTTTGGGTTAATTTGGGGACTGTTTTGGTGGGTGAGTGGCTGCTGTTTTTGTACGTGAGTGGCTGCTGTTTTGGTGTTGGAGAGTACGTGAGCTGTGTGAGGGGTCTGCTGTGCGTAAAGGGCTGGTGAAGGATTTAACGTGAAGTGGGGGTTGTTGAAGGCTTCAACGTGAAGTGGAGGATTGTTGATTGTGTGTATTACGTGAAAGGGTGTGTGTTTGATGACTTTGTGTTGATGTGTGAATTGAATGTCGTCAGTTGGGTTTTGCTAGGTGTTGATGGCAATGTGTGTGGCGTGAGTGTGTTATAGGTGCATAAGTGGGCAGTGGCTATTGAAGGTCGTGGGGCTGCAGGGTTGGACGTGAGGGCTGACTCAGAGCTGTTGTGTGCGGCAATGGAGGGAGATTTTAGAGTGTCTGAGCGTGAAGGCTAGGAGTTATTTTCTTTGTGTTTTTTCATGCAGACGAGTCAGGGTCCTGGATGTGTGGTGAAGGCTTCTTTTTATAGGCAAGGGGATGGGGGCTATCCTTGTTTGAAAACGAAAGGATTTGTGTAATTTAATGGAGATATTTTTATTTATTGTGTGATAAGGAAAAATCTTTTAATTACGGAAATGATTTGATTTAATTCGATTTCTTCTCTTTTATTTAAGGATATGATTTGATTTAATTAGGCAAGGGATCCATGGGATTTCTTTAATTTAGGAAGGGGATTTGGCTTAATTTACGCATGTGTTTAATGTGTTATTTTATTATTTAGGAAGGCTATAGGCGTGTGGTTTGCTCTTGTTGGGCGTGTGGGCTTGGTCCATTAGTGGGCTTGGTGTGTGGTTAGTGGGTGTGTGGGCTTGGTGTGTGTCTTGCGGGGGTTGGGCTAAGGATATGTTTTAAAACAGAGGTCCAACAAGCGAACCCGAAGCTAAACCAGCGAATTTAAATCCAACAAAAATGTCAATTCTTGACTTTTCCCTTCCGACGTCCGTTTCCTAAGGCTTCCACAATTAAAGAGGTAGTGTCTCCATGCGAGACTCATCATCGGGACTTATTGTAGGCATTGCATTTTTGCATACCGAACCCGATGAGGAGTCTTATAAGGAGGCACCATCTTTTAGTCGTGGAGTTCGCGGAAAGCGGTCGAAGGAAAGGTTAAGTCAAGAGATAATACATTTTGGAATTAATTCGCTGAGTTCGCTCAAAGTTTGCTTGCTAAAAGTTCGTTTCAAAGCGTGTCTACAACCCGAAAATCACCGCAAACCCTTCCAAGCCCACCTAGACACCCAAATCCGCATCCAAAGCCCATTAAACAAAACCAACCAAACACCAAGCCCACCACCCTTGAGGCCCACGACCATGACACCAAATTCACCCTCCTTGCACTATTCCAATATGATTTACCCTTCTACCAATTCACTTTAACCTTTGACCTCACCTTTTACCTTGGTATCAATTTTCCAAATCATTTATTTAACCAACCCTACACCATTTAATAGCCTCCCTCACCAAGTCAAGCATCTCCCACACCATTAACTCCCTACACCCCACGCCCATCACCTCCCACCTCCCTTTAATTCATTTTCATATCACCTTTGTATATTGCCAAGAAAGCTACACAATTATACATTACATTTCAACAAAGTTTTGTATCAAATTAATTACTCTTGGCCTACCTATTTAATACTCACTTTAGTTGCCTATATAAACCCCCATTTTCTGCCTTGAAAGAGCTAGCATACATTAACAAAGACACTTAAGCATTTAGAAGATCCAAAGCAGCTCCTTGCTCTCACTCCATTCGCACCCAAAGACCTCTCCCCTCACTGCCCTCAAGCTAGCGCCATTTGCTTCTATTCTGCCTCTCATCTCCACGCCCTTCATTACTTCCATTCAGCCCTAGTGTTCAAGCTCTTCACTTCCTCAAGTCAGTCCCTTATTCAGCTCCATTGATCAAGCACACATTCCCCCATTCACTGCCTTACATTCACGCCTAAAGCTTCTCCATCACAGCCCCATAATCACGCACCCACTGCCTCTATTTCCACTGCAGTTCACACACAAAGAGCCTTCAGTTCAGCCCCTCAACTTGCGCCTAAATTACCTCCATTTTCCTCCTCAAACCAATACACGAGTTGCCTCATCCAACCCTCATCATTCACGCCCAAACAGCAGCTCATTACACTCAAAACAGTGACCAAATTCACCAAAACAATGAGCAAAAACACTGAACTCGAAATCCTTGAGGAACCAAGCAAACGGCCATCCAATACCCCTCCAAATCCACCAAAATAACCTTAAATACATCACCAACCAGTGAGCAAAGTACGAAGACCTGAAACGCAGCGAAGCGAACTCAAAACAGCGAGCAAAGTGGCAAAACAGTGAGCAAAGCACCAAAACAGCGAACCGGTGTGATCGTGGTGATTTAGCCTTTCCGACGGTCGTGTAACGTGTCTCCGAGCAACGACAAAAAAGGTTAGACCTGAGGGTTTATAGTACAGAATTTTCTCACATAAAATAATGGTTTTAAAATATATTTTATGGTATTTTAGCATGAGTAGTTAACTTGGCATGTTGTTGGAATTGGCTCACATGAAATAGTGGCTTAAAAAAATGTATTTCATGTGTTTAATGTGTTCAATTATTTTAGTATATTGTATTAAATTTATTTACATAAAATAATGATTTAGGAAATGTATTTTTTATGTGTTTAGTATGAATGATTAGCTTGGCATGTCATTTAGGATTAATTCACATGAAATAATGACTTAGGATGGTTATTTGAGCATGTTATTTAGAATTAGTTCGCATGAAATAATGAATTAGTATATGATGTGATTTCGGGGTGAATGAAATATGTGTTCTTTCTTGTGGTATATCGGATGGAAACCCGGACATAAATTCCATAGCCGAATCCGAATGGACGGTATTATGGTTTACACTTGGGATACAATGCCCCGTACCACTTGAAGGATTCATGTATTTCATTTCATCCAACTTGTATTTGAGCATGATTAGGCCATTATAATGTTGTTTTTTATTTCAAGCATGTTTTAGTTATTTACCTTTTATATGAGGAATTTAAGTTAAGGTATGTTTAGATTACTATGTATGTAGCATGTTTGGTGTGTGATGCCGAATGTTTGCCGTTATGAAAAGTTTACTGTTGAGGCATGCAAACCTATAATTTAGACTACTTTGACCAACATGTATGTTGAGTAGACTTGGTTAATATTGCACAAATCCATTCATTACCAACGACATAAGTAAGGGACCATTCCGAACCCAACGGTTTGAGGTCTTCCCTTGCGAGGGGTGAGTGCGGCCTTAAATCATTTTCCCGGTTCACACCGGGTGGCGACTCCATTATTCTCCGGTTTAGTCCCCTGTGGGATACTCCGTACTCCCAACCGGGCCGCGACCCTGGAACAGCATGCGTCACCCAGTTTCTGTGTCTTACACTTATATGCAAAAATACAATGCCTACACTAGGGTATTTAAGATGATATATAATATGCGAAAATTAAAAAAACAATTTGATAATGAATAATGCATCGTTTTATTTCAAAACACATAAAACCGTTTACATCACATGTAGCTCTAGGGCATACATTCCAACAGTGTTTTGCATGGGATTTTAAATCTTTGCTAAATTGGAAAGTGATTTGAGGGGATTTTAGCATGTGTTTGCATGGGATTTTAGCTAATTTGGGAGGTTTGGGCGTGTAGATGGTGTCTTTTTGGGCCTTGGGCGTGTGGATGCATGGGCTTTGTGTGGTGTTTGGCGTGGGCATGGATTCTATGGGCTTTCATGGGTTGCAGAGGTTTTGGCCGAGGCTATGGTTTGAAATAGAAACTAACTGAGTGAATCTGAGGCTGGCTTGTGAGATCGAATCTAATGAGGTGCTAATTTCAGAGTTTTTCCTTCCGGTATTCATTTCCCGCAACTTCCATAACTTTTCAGGTAGTGCCTCCATACGAGGCTCATTATTGGGCTCATGCAAAAATGTAGTGTCTACACTATTTAATAGCATCCATGTCTGAGGTTCTGGCTGCACAGCATGATCCTATGGCGATAACATCAATGATTATGTAGTCATTACAGAACATGTTGGGCAACCTTCAGATCGGCAACAACATGAGGCAATAGTCTCTATATTGACCACTAGAATGAAGGAAGGCACATCAGTCCGAGACCATGTGTTAAGGATGATGTCTCATCTTAATATGGCTGAAACCCATGGTGCACGTATTAATGTGCAAAGTCAGGTTACAATGATCATGTAAACCCTTCTGAAGAGTTTCCTGCAGTCAGGTTACAATGATCATGTAAACTCATCATCGGTTGTTATATGCAAAAATGCAATGCCTACAGTCGCCCCCACTTTGATGGGACTTGTGTAGTGTGTGACAATGACAATCCTATCAAAGTACGTGCAATGCATTTTCACTTACTTGGCTCGCCAACTGCCACTTGACTTGCCATGCTGATCTGAACTTAATTTTATGATGTGGTGAGGTGCCGCGACCTCGAGGTTCATCCCTGCAAGATGCTTCGATCTCTAGGAATCACTACCGAACTGAACTGATTATGATGGCAAGGCGCTTCAACCCCTGAGCTTTGTTCCCGAACCATCTTTGGGCTTTGTTCCCGAACTGTGTAGAGAGTGGGCTTTGTTCCCGTTGTGTTGAATGTGATGGCGAGATGCCTCGGCCTCTAGGCTTTGTTCCCGAACCATCTGTGGGCTTTGTTCCCGAGCTGAATATGATGGCGAGGTGCCTCAACCTCTGGGCTTTGTTCTCGAACCACCTGTGGGCTTTGTTCCCGAACCACATGTAGGCTTTGTTCCCTGGGCTTTATTCCCGAGCTGAATGTGATGGCGATGTGCCTCGACCTCTAGGCTTTGTTCCCAAACCACCTGTGGGCTTTTTTCCCGAACTGATTTGATAATGTGCCATTCCTGGCGTGCTAAACCCCGTACCTAGGGTGTCACAGAGTAGATGTTGTTGCGCCATTCTCAGCGTGCTAAACCCTGTACCTAGGGTGTCGTAGTAGTCCACAATAGTCCACATGTCGTACCTGGCGTGCTAACCCCGTACCTAGGGTGTCGCAGTGGTTTGAATGTCGTACCTGGCATGCTAACCCTATATCTAGGGTGTCACAGTTGCGTCTCCATACCTATAATGCCGCAATTTTCTAAATGCTAACCCTGTACCTAGGGTGTCGCAGTAGTCCACAATAGTCCACATGACGTACCTGGCGTGCCAACCCCATACCTAGGGTGTCGCAGTTGTCTGAATGCTAACCCCGTACCTAGAGTGATGCAGTTGTCTAAATGCTAACCCCGTACCTAGGGTGTCGCAGTAGTCCATAATAGTCCACATGCCGTACCTAGCATGCTAACCCCGTACCTAGGGTGTCGTATTGGTCTGAATGCCGTACCTGGCGTGCTAACCCCGTACCTAGGGTGTCGCAGTTGCGTCTCCGTACCTAGAGTGCCGCAGTTGTTTGAATGCTAACCCCGTAACTAGGGTGTCGTAGTTTTCTGAATGCCATACCTGGCTGATCTAATATCTCCATACCCGAAGTGCCGTACCTGGCAAACTGATCTGATATCTCCATACCCGGAGTGCCGTACCTGGCAAACTGATTTGATGTCTCCATACCCGGAGTGCCGTACCTGGAAAGCTAAACCTCATACTCAAGGTGTCGCCGAAATATCTCCATACCCGGAGTGCCGTACCTGGCAAGCTAAACCTCATACCCAAGGTGTCGCTGAAATATCTCCATACCCGGAGTGTCGTACCTGGCAAGCTAAACCTCATACCCAAGGTGTCGCCGAAATATCTTCATACCCGGAGTGCCGAACCTGGCAAACTGATCTGATGTCTGATGTGGGACTCGCCCCCAGAGTGCCATACCTAGCAAGACTAATACTGATAATGATGTGGGCCTCGCCAACAGAGTGCCATACCCGGCCGAACTGATGCTGATGCTGATCTTTCATTCTCAGAGTGCCATTCTCGGTTTGTTCATTCTCGAACTCTGCTCCATTCTCGGAGTGCCATTCTCAGCTTGTTCATTCTTGAACTCTGCTCCATTCTCGGAGTGCCATTCCCAGCTAGTTCATTCCCGAACTATGCTCCATTCTCGGAGTGCCATTCTCGGCTTGTTCATTCCCGAACCTTGCTCCATTCTCGGAGTGCCATTCCCGGCTTGTTCATTCCCGAACTGTGCTCTATTCTCAGAGTGCCATTCTCGACTTGTCATTCCCGAACCTTGCTCCATTCTCGGAGTGCCATTCCGGCAAGACTGATTGTGAGAAAGGTGTGGGCTTTGCCCCCAGAGTGCCATACCCGGAAAAACTGATTCTGGTAATGATATGGGCCTCGCCCCCAGAGTGCCATACCCAGCAACAATGATACCGATAATGATGTGGGCCTCGCCCCCAGAGTGCCATACCCGGCAAGATGATACTGATGCTAATATGGGCCTCGCCCCCAGACTGATGCTGATGTGGGCCTCGGCACTGGGATTCATTCCAAATTCTGACGACGTGGGCCTCGGCCCTGGGATTCATTCCAAATTATGATGACGTGGGCCTCGGCCCTGGATTCATTCCAAATTCTGACGATGTGGGCCTCGGCCCTGGGATTCATTCCAAATTCTTACGACGTGGGCCTCGGCCCTGTGATTCATTCCCTAGATTCATTCCAAATTATGACGACATGGGCCTCGGCCCTGGGATTCATTCCCTGATTCATTCCAACTTCTGCTAATATGGGCCTCGCCCCCGGGACTCATCCCTGGATTCATTCCAAAACTTTACTGATATAGCCTCGACCCTGGGATTCATTCCCTGAAACTGCTGATAATGCGGGCCTCGACCCTGAGTTGATACTGATGTGGGCCTCGCCCCAAACTTATACTGATATAGGCCTCGCCCCCAGACTGAAACTGATGTGGGCCTTGCCTCAAAACTAATACTGATGCTGGCCTCAACCCCGGGACTCATCCCCAAACGAATACTGATATGGGCCTCGACCCAAACTGAAACTGATGTGGGCCTCGCCCCCATACAGACACTGATGTGGGCCTCGCCCCCAGACTTATACTGATGTGGGCCTCGCCCTAAAACTGATATTGACGTGGGCCTCGCCCCAAAATGATGTGGGCCTCACCCCAAACTGATACTGATGTGGGCCTTGCCCCAAAACTGATACTGACGTGGGCCTCGCCCCAAACTGATACTGATGTGGGCCTCAACCCCGGGACTCATCCCCAAATGAATACTGATATGGGCCTCGCCCCCATACAGACACTGATGTGGGCCTCGCCCCCAGACTGATACTGATGTGGTCCTCGCCCCAAAACTGATACTAACGTGGGCCTCCCCCCAAACTGATGTGGGCCTCGCCCCAAACTGATACTGATGTGGGCCTCAACCCCGGAACTCATCCCCAAATGAATACTGATATGGGCCTCACCCCCATACAGACAATGATGTGGGCCTCGCCCCCAGACTGATACTGATGTGGGCCTCGCCCCAAAACTGATATTGATGTGGGCCTCGCCCCAAACTGATGTGGGCCTCACCCCAAACTGATACTGATGTGGGCCTCGCCCCAAAACTGATACTGACGTGGGCCTCACCCCAAACTGATGTGGGCCTCACCCCAAACTGATACTGATGTGGGCCTCAACCCCGGGACTCATCCCCAAAACTACTACTCATATGTTGCTGATTCTGGTTGGCTTGTCTTTACCGCTTTCTCTTTTTCTTCTTTGAAACCTGTGAATACAAAACAAAACAAGCACAAAAAAGAATGCAAAATATGTTACGTGTATGCATGCATGCATGAATAAATTTCCTAATTTTCTTTGGGTTAGGTCTTCCGCCAGTTCTCCAGGTGATTACTCAGTCTTCTCACTAGTTTCATGACTCAATATCTTGTTATATCCCTGATTCGCGATGTGGGAGACTGCTTATAATAGGTCAAGGTGAACCAAGTGGTGTAGCATTCCATATCATCATACTATATCACATGCTACGAAATAGTCCCAATAGCTACACATATTATCATCCTCAAAGAATGCCCATTATTGAAACCAGAGAACTTTCAAAACATTCAATGCAACTCAAATCCAAGTCTTTGAATAAATGATCTAAGCCAGACTCAAAGTGTGTGTGTGCAAATGTTCCTTTCCAGATTCATCCCCAGGTAAGCCAACTCAATGATTTCATCTAAAAATTGGGATCGATGGGTCAAACCAACCTAGATGTCTCAATTATGCTTGCAGTTACTTTTCTGTGCTCAATATGGTATGGTTTTCTTCCTCTTTTTTCTTTTCATTTTGAACTTCTTTTTTCTTTTCTTTTCTTTTTCTCTTTCTCTTTTTTTCTTTTTTTCAACACACCTACCATTTAAGGTAGCATTTCTCCTCATGGTGGTCCTAATACTCGCCCAGGGTAGCTTCACGCTTATTGGTTATAGGTGGTTCAATTCTTTTCTTTAGAGAATTTTCTTTCATTTTCAACCATACCACAGATCATAACATAAGCAAATCAAGATAGACATCTAAGCAAATGGTCATTCACCAACCTACAATTTCTTCAACTAGTCACTTTGCTAACTACTCAGGTTTTCACTGCTAAGAACCATAATCAAGTGCTTACGAGTCTAACATAGATCAAATACTCAAATTATCAGATAAAAGCACATCAAGAGTTTATCATTTCTAAGATTTCATCCTAAAGCAAACGATTTCATCATCAGACTTATGTCTTACTATCAATGACTAAAAACAAACAACAATTTTCTTTTTTTTTTCTTTTTTTTTTGTTGTTTTTCTTCTTTTTTTTTGGGCCCACCTTGGTCTTTCTATCCTTGCAGTAAAGTTCTCTGTTCCTCGGTTTCCTTTTCCAAGATATCCATGTTTGCTAAACTCTTAATTGACAAGTCTTCTTTCTCCTAACCCAACGAATATCTATGATGGCTTTTAAGACACGGGGGTTAACATGATACGTGAATGCATGAGATGCATGAGATGCGTGCGATGTATGGAACATATAAGTTATAAGAATTTTACACTAGTTAGCCCATCAACATTTTAGAAACTATTGGCCTGATTGCCATAAAGCACAGACACGTCATAGTTTAAATAGCCCAACAAGCCCATACCTCATGACAACAAGTCCAACTGAATCCAAATGACAATGGTCCAAAACATAAAGGAATAGTCTCTACTGATCCTATAACTATAGTTCATACACGGGTTTATAGGGGTATAGATAAAAACTCCCGTCGACGAAGGATTGCCCACAACTAGGTCTCCCAACTTAAGGGTCCAAGCGACCAAGTGAGCGCACCTTTTTTTATACCCAAAGGTACATACCAACGAGTTATGGTGTGTGACTGACTGTCAAATGGATTTCCCATTGTAGATTCCCCAGAGGGAGGGTGGAGCGAGGCTCTCTTAAGTACCCAAGCCACTAAGGCTCTTATCGCTTGGTGACAGGAATAAACAATGAGTCCTCCAAATTAGTCCATCACGGTAGGCTACTAGTACATGATTATCTATGTGCCTTCACAGCTTTTCCTTATAGAAAGGTAGTGAATGAAGGAAGACACCAAACCATTACCTAGCCATAAAAGTGCCTTTGATTAGACCCCTTTCAACCTATGGTAGACACAGTTAACTAAAGCATAAATTACAATCACTACAAGACATTATTTCGGGGCCGATTCTCTAGATCCCAGTGGAGTCGCCAGACTCTAGGACACAGATGTTGAAGACGTTGTCCTAGGCTCGCGGCCTAGGTGGGAGTACGGAATAGTCCGTGGAGGAACTAAACCGGAGAAATAACATGGAGTCGCCACCCAATGTGAACTGGGACAAAGATTTAAGGCTGCACTCACCCTCGCAAGGGAAGACCTCAAACCGTTGGGTTCGGAATGGTCTCTTACTTTTGTCACTTGTGATGATATGATTTGTGCAATAAACTAACCAAATATATTCAACGTTCATGCTCAAGGGTAGTCTACGTCTAGTATGCATTCATCAAAATAACTCATAATCTATGTTTGCATGCACGAAAATAAGTCTTTAAACGGAAAACACGCAATATCATACAATAAGCACAATGAGCCATTAAACAAAAATAAATAAATAACTATTTAAACATAATCATAAACTAAACAAAATACCATGCATAAAATAACATAATAATGCTTGAAAATAAACAATAAACTATACTACATCATGCTTTAAATAATAACTAAATAATCTACGAACTACATCATGCTTAAAAACAAATTTGGATGAGATGAAATATGTGTCTCTTAAGTGGTACGTGGCATTGTATCCCGAGTACAAACCGCACTACCGTCCATTCGGATTCGGCTACGGAATTTACGTCCGGGTTTCCATCCTATATACCACAAAAGGGAACACATATTCCGCTCATCCAATAATCACATCATGCCTCAAACGACTCTCATGCGATAATATTTCTAAAATAAATAAAATAGATGAAAGATAATAAATAAAAGGGTGCCCTCAGGTCTAACCTCTTTTGTTGTCTCACGAAAGGGCGTTACACGTCCGTTGGAAGGGTGGATGATCCGAAACTCTTCCGATTCACTAACTTAACGTCTTTTCTCGCTGTTTTGCTGCTCGGGCTGCTGTTTTTTTACTCCGTTTCACTGCTATTTTGCTGCTGTTTTTCAGGTCACTATTTTGGTTGTTTAGGGGACTGTTTGGGCGATTTTAAGGGCTAAAGGGCTGCTGTTTTTGGTATTTTTTACGGGGTTTTGGGGCTGTCCCAGGGTGTGTTTTGGCGTGAGTTTAGGATATATGAAAGGGGCAATATGGCGTGAATGGATGGAGGTTTTGGTCACGACAAGAAAGGGTTGATGATGTGTTGAAGGGTAGTCAATGTGCCAGGTGCGTGAATTGGCTTATGGTGTTGTTGTGGTGCGGTAAGTGGGCCAGGTGTGTTGAATGCGTTGGCTAGTGTGATGGCGTGAGCGTGTTGAGGTAGTGTGTGCTGAAGGTGCGTGAGAAGGGGCAGGCTGGATGGGTCTTTGCTTTGCATAAGGCTAGGGTTAGTGGCTGGTTTTTTGAGTTTGTGAAGGTGGCAAGCGTGAGGGCTATGTGGCTGTTTGCATGAGGGCCTTTAGTGTGTACTGTTTATGGAGGGACGTGAGCTGGGCGTGAAGGCTAGCAGTTAGGCGTGAATTGAGTCAAGGGCCGTGAATGATGAGCTTAGAGTTTTAGGGTTGATTTCGTGAATTGATTTCGTGAGAATGAGCCAGGGTTGAATGTGTGGGTTAAGGGTTCTTTTTATAGGACAATGGAGGGGGTTTACCTTGTTGGAGAAGAAATAGAATTTGTGTATTAATTGGGAGATATTTTTAATTATTATGTGATAGGGAAAATCTTTAATTAGGGGAATTGATTTGATTTGTTCTTTTTAATTAGGATATGATTTATTTAAATTGGTAGGTAATTTAATTAAATTAGGAATGTTATTTATGGAATTTAATTGAATCTTTTACTTGGGAAATGAATTTAATTTGTGACATGTGTTTTAATTTATTTAATTGGATTTATTTAGTTTAGGAATGTGATTTAATTTAATTTAAGTTAATTTAATTTGTGACACGCATTTTAAATGTTTTAATTTTTTGGATTGGTGTAGGCATTGCATTTTTGGCATGTGAAACCCGATGATGAGTCTCAGTTGGAGGCAGAGTAGATAAATATGCATGGATTACGAAATATTGTATGATGTGGCCTTGAAATAAAATGAAAGATGTGCCAACTCTCGCGGTATATCGGATGGAAACCCGGACATAAATTTCATAGACGATTCCGAATGGACAGTAGTATGATCTGTACTCGGGATACAACTCCACGTACCGCTTGAGTAAATGACATTTTCTTTTGTCTCATATTGCTTTGATTTATTTATTTTTCGTCATTTGAATTATGCATGTTACGTTTGTATGCATGATTCAATCGCGCGCATGGGCTAGTAAGTGCGATGAAAGGTCCCCTATTTGGAGGGGTTAAAAATCCTTTACCACGATGCTTTGCCGCGCAGGTTGATATGTGTTCGGTTGAATGCAAGATACGTTCAATCGGGCATACTAAGTTTGATATTATGGTTTTTGTTTTATTCTTTGTATGCATGATTCAATCGAGCGCATTGGCTTAGTAAGTGCGATGAAAGGTCCCCTATTTGGAGGGGTTAAAATCCTTTACCACGATGTTTTGCCACGCCGGTTGATGTGTGTTCGGTTGAATGCAAGATACGTTCAATCGGGCATACAAAGTTTGATATTATTGTTTTTTAATTCTTTATATGCATGATTCAATTGAGTGCATGTGCTTAGTAAGTGCGATGAAAGGTCCCCTATTTGGAGGGGTTAAAACCTTTTACCACGATGCTTTGCCGCGCCGATTAGTGTATACTCGATTGGATGCGAGATGAGTTCAATCGAATACGTGAGGTCCCACATTGTGGATTTGTTTGTCTATGAATGTGTTGCATGCATCAGGTCTGGTTCCGTTCGAACACGTTCTCGAACGCCACACGAACGTGAATCTTCTGTTTACCGTTCGAACGCGTTCTCAAACGCTACACGAACGCACGCATTTTTTTAGTTTTTCATGCATCAGGTCTGGCTCCGTTCGAACGCGTTCTCAAACGCCACACGAACATGAACCTTCTGTTTACCGTTCGAACGCGTTCTCAAACGCTACGTGAACGCGCACACATTTTTTTGTGTTTAATGCATCAGGTCTGGCTCCGTTCGAACGCGTTCTCGAACGCTATAAGAACGCGAACCTTTTGTTTACCGTTCGAACACGTTCTCGAACGCTACACGAACGCGCACCCACTGGACTGAGTCATTTTCATCAGATTTCATACATAATTGTTCCTAGTAGCTATCCCTTCGTATGATTAATCTGATTGCTTCTCTGTATTAGGCAACATTGTGTAGGTATCATTCATCTGTATTCCCCACATGTATGAGTACAATGTGTTTAACGTATTACAATTCATATATCCATGTCGTGATAGCATTCGAGTATTATTTCTTGTGGTATATCAGATGGAAACCCAGACATAAATTCCGTAGCCGATTCCGAATGGACGGTCGTGTGGTCTGTACTTGGGATACAATTCAACGTACCACTTGGAAAAGTGCTCACATGTGTGCTTGTGTCCATATTAGTTATATTCTTTTGCACCACGTCATAGCATGCTCAATTTAATGCCTAATTGCATCCTTAAGTGTCTTTTGCATTATGTACTTCGTTGACTCTTTTATTCACGCATGAATATATAATGCTTATTTGTTTATGCTTCCGCATGTATAAGTATGATATGTCTATAAAATCACATGTTCGTTGTTATTTGATTCGCTTTTATGTGTGCATGCGTGGTTATTGTGTGCTTGTGTTTCCATGAATACGATGTGCCTATGAAGTTGTATGTTCGTTGTTATTTTGATGTACTTTCAAGCATGCAATCTTAGATGTGAAATATATGCAAATTTAGGTGTAAGTTTTATTTTTGCGCATATGGATTTAGAAGCATGATACTCTTGGAAATAAGTGTTACTTAAGCTTGATTAAATTATTACAGAAATCCTTTCATTACAAGTGACATAAGTAAGGTTGTTGGACAAAATGACCCATAGCGTCACTATTTGCACAGATCATTGTGTTGTTGTAGCAAATTAACTATGTGACAAGGAAATTGCACTCTCATCATTTGTGATTAGATCACCATAGATATATAAATGAAGAGAGGTCCCTATGATTAGTTCCTGGATTGAGAATGATATGAGACAGTATCAGTCCCCGAAGGATTAATCATTGAATATCCATAGCCGGAGTATTATCGAGACTGGACATCGATAATGCAGAATAGGCTAGTATTGCACTTGTGTGCGTTGTGAGGGCACAACGGCATAGTTCTCATATATATAAGTATCGGATACTTATGCAAGTGCGATAGGAGGTCGTGTTTCACCGATAGTACGGGAAACAGCTTCGCTCTGGATAGACCCCTCGGAATCCCATTGGTATTATGACTATGGTCTATGGGAGGCCGAAATCAAGGTAGGTGTGTATAGTCTTAACCTGAGACTTACATCGCTAATACTTACGATAATCGATAGACTTTGGTCTTGGTGGTACAAGGGCTTAAACCGGTTCTGCGTACACCACTTCTGGGTTTATCAGAGAGTCGTAGTGTATTGGGTGTGATGTCGAGACGGAAGTATCACTTCAGTCATAGTGGAGATGATGTCACGCAGGATAACGGTACTAGTGCTCTTGAGTGATGCGCATCCAATCGAGATATTGTGACCAGGTCATGAATATCCGATTATAGAGACTATGTTACCAGACATCCGATATGTGTTTCGGACGGGGCAGACACTTATCCAGCCCCAGCCCTAGCACGTGACTATCCGATACTGGACCGATATACACAATACAATGGTATACTACGCTTGATACAGATCTTAAATATTCTTAAATGGATATGTCCGGAGAATTGGGTAGACTTGGTGCTTTGCTAGGAGTCGACCTGGTCTCGTAAATCGGTAGAACGTAGTACTTGGTACGTACGTGATTCGGATACACCGATGACCGTATTTACTACTGCCAACGTATCCGGAGATCTCATGGGTCGCTTCCCGATAATCCACCGATGACGCATAACTCGCACTCTTAAATAATCTGGGATTATATAGAAGAGAGAGAAAATTAATCTAGGATTAATTACAGAGATATTTTATCTAGGATAAAATATCGTCTAGAGAGAGATAACGATTAATTTGGAATTAATCGATTAAATTAATATATTTGATATATTAAATGAAATTAGATTTCGACGCGGAATTAAAATTAGATTTTAATTCGGGCGAACGAATTAATTTAGAATTAATTCGTTAGCGACGTGAATAGTGAATTCACTAGGCGTAATCATTTAATTACGACGCGACGGAAAAATCGTTAATTTGGAATTAGCGAACCCGAGCCCGAGTGTGATTACGAGCGCATTCGTATTTCGAATTCGAGTGCGGCATCGCAAGTCGCATCAAGCGTCAAATCATTAGTCGCATCAAGCGTCAAATCACTTGTCACTTTGAGTGATGTGACTTGACAACATGTCACTTTTATAAAGGTGATGTGAATAGTGATGGACTAGATGTGTAATTGATGTGCATAGTGTTTACCTTTTTGTTTGACTTTGAAATTCAAATTAAAGGTAAATGCAAGTGAAATTAAAGCAAATTTTCACACAAGTATATAAGATATACTCAAATGCAAATCATTTTTTAACTTAACACATTTTGTATCTCTCTCAATTTCTCTCTTCTTCTCACGCCAAAACAGTGAATTTGCTCACTGGTTTGGAGCCAATGGCGTGACAAAAGGGAAGCCAAGAGTTGGGTTTTTTGTGGCAAAAACCGCAAGTGCTAGCACACTACAAGACTTGCGAAGGTGGTAGGGAGGTTCACCCATGAGCTGGGATCCGTTTGACGAGGCTTGGAGCTCCATTTCTCAGCTCAAAATCTGATTTGTGAGAGCAGTGGACTGCTGCAGTGGCGCCACCAAAACAGTGAGCAAAGTGGCTTCATTCGTCTCCAAATCGACTCAACCGATCGATGTGAGTATTCCGCTACCTCCGTTGGTGTGTTCACACATGTATTTCATGTCTTGTTTGATCTTGGGACCTAGATAATAACCAACAATGGCATCAAGAGCCTAGGTTCAAGCATGAAAAATTGTAGGGCTTAAAATTGGGTACTTTGTATTTGAGCATGATTTTATAAAATTGGATGTTTAAGCATGCTTAATATATGTTATATTGAAGATTGATTTGATCAATTTCAACAAAATGTGATTGGATCAATTTTGCCCAAATTTGTGATGTTGGCCGAATGTGATGGATATTTGAAATCTTGGAATTTTTTCATTTTAATTCATTGGATGAGTTATAATGATGTAGGATGATGTTGATTTGAGATTGAATTGGATTTAATTTTGAATTGGATAAAAATCCCTAAATTCTTATGTTGGCCGAATTGGTTTATGCCCTAATGTCTTGGTATTTTGATTTTATGACATTGGATGTGTATGAAATCATTTAGGATGTTGATTTAATGTCGATTGTGGGTTGTGGGTTCGATTGGATTGAAACAAATCGGACACAAAATCCATCCTTGGCCGAGAGCATTTAAGCATGTAAATGGGTTTGATTTTTGATTAATTTGTTGGACACCAATGATGAAAATGACCATGATTAATTATGTAAATTCATGTTTTAGAAATGTTGATTTGGGTAATTGATCATGTAATACACTTTGGTAATTAAATTGGGAAAATTGGATTTTTTGAATTTAATTATTTGGGCCTATTTTGGATATTGGGCTTCTAATGTTGTAATTGGGCTTATTGGGCTTGATTTTATCAAGTTGGGTTTAGGCCAAATGGATTGGATCCAATTGGGCCCAAAACCACTTCCGTTAAGCCCAAATGCGACTTAATGAACCTTTAAAGTTCAATTGGGCCTAATGGGCCAAGATTGATTTATGGGCTTATGGGGTAAATCCCGGATTGGACTTTGGTTATCGGTTTGACCCGAGTTGACAAAAGTCCACGCCTTAAGAAATCAATTAAAAGCCCATTGGACTTTAATTGAATTGACGTTGGACGTTAATCGGTCTTTGAGACGCGTTACGATTAAATTGGAATTTAAATCGTAAAAGGTTTATTAAATAAAAGTGTAATATTTAATTTGGAATTGAATAGTGAATTAGTATTAAATACATGTTAAATTAGATTTAATGATGTAGTTTAATTTAATTCATGAATTCGTACTTTAAGTACTTATTCGCAAAAACGAGTTTGACTCGAACAAAATCAAATCGTTGTTTGAACATTGGATGATCACTTAATTATCAGATTAATTAATTTGATTAGATTGATTGATAGCATGCTTATGTGTGTGATACGTGGTGTTGTGTTGTATGAATAATGTATATCGGATGGATATTAGTCGGGTGGGGCAATTTTAGAAATTGTTGTAATAAATTCGATTTATTAAATTGGACCTGCGTGTCCAGCCTTATCACCTTCATTCTCTTTGTATTCTCTTCTCACCTATTCCCCTCCATGTAAATGAGGTTTCTTTAGAAGTGTAGTGTAACGGGTAGAAGTAATACAAGTGCTAGCTTGAGTGAGAAAGGGAGAGATTTGATCTAGGATCAATGTGTTAAGTATCCATCCGCATATCATTATTATTTATTTTCATACTCGCTTTATTATGTATTTAGAATGCATGTTTAAGGGTGTATGATGATGAGACCTTAACAAAGATAATTAAATTGGTAGCCAATTTGCACGCGAAAAACCCTCGTTAAATATCAAGCGTTTATTTTCCTTCCATTGAGTGATTCTTGCTCAAGAACCGAGATTGGCAGGGGTTGTTGGCCAAAGTCAAGCCCTTGTCCGTCGAAGATGTGTTTTAATCACGAGGCTTTGTTCCATATCGGTGTCGTGTCCAAGTTGTGGTTTGTTGGCCAAAGTCAAGACCACTTCTTGTCCATTGACATTGATTACGAAGCTTCCATGTCAATGGGTCCGCGCTTGACTGGGATCACTAGGTTTGTTGTGCCAAAGCCAAGGCCTATTTGATTCAGAGGAAAAAGGTTAGGGTATATATTCGATATATAGGCATATATAGATATATGTTTGGGACTTGGATGTCCACCTACTGGATCTAGGACTTGGATGGGATCCAATTGATCTTCGAGATCTACCTAGTTAATTATCATACAATTTGTTGGCCAAAGTCAAGATTGTGTGATATTTAACGGGATCCTAGCCCACTAGGAAACACGGTTTCCCGAGTACTCGACAGAGGGTTAGAGGCTCGACGAAAAATAGTGGGAGGCAAGTATTGAATTGCAACATTCGTTCGAATACTCGCTAAACGCGCTCATCTATATTTTACTCGTCATATTAATCAAAGTATTAGTTGGACTAATATTTTATGTTGTTTTAAATATATATATAGTTGGACTATATACAAACTCATTCGATATATAGTTGATTTTATAATTGGATTATAGTAATCAATATAATTGAATTAAAATTATAGTTGATTAAATAATTGGATTATTGTAATCATTATAATAAATAGTACCTTATTAAATTGATTAAATAGTTGGACTATTGAAATCAAGAAAGAATTGAAAAGTTGGATATTTAAAACATATAATCCTTGGATTAAATGTTTTAAATGATTTAATTTTCATTGGGAATTAATAATAGGTTACTTTATTGGATAAAATAACTTGTTATATCTAGGCCCATAATTAAGCAAATTAGTAGAGCATAAAATCTTTGGAAGATTTATGTGATGATGACTTTAGTGCTTAATTTAATATACTTGAAAATAAATATATCTTTAGATTTTAAAAAGTATTAAAATTGCAATTCATAATTCTTGGAGAATTAATTGACTATTCTAGTGGAGAAAAGTCAAAGTTTGCAATTGGGCAAGTTGCACAAGGTGCACATCATTTCGATATTCTAAAACCCAAGGCTTGGCCAAAGGTTTGTGAAATATTGAAAAGATAATTGACATATCCCAAAGTGACTACCATTTGGATATGGAAGACACGAAGGAATTAAAGAAAGGGTGAGGCTCTGACTTTAAAATATTTTTCAAAGTTATGTTCACTACTAGTATTGAAATTGGATTTTAAATACTTAGTGTGGTACATAAAATATATGTATTGATGTTCAGAATCCGCTATGAGCTGGATACTGACTTCAAGCCGAGATTTCTCTGCGAATCGGAAACAGGATGAAAGTCGTTGTTTCGACCGTAGATACCTAAGTTTAGGAACTACCCTTTGGGTATGTAATTAAATTAGGAACTGTTATAATGTAACTAGTTTGACTAGAGACATTATCTCTATATCAGTGTTTAATCCGTTGCGGATAAACCTTTATATTCTAGAACACTAAAGTGTTTTATTATATAAAGATGATGCTGAGATAAACACATTAGATGTAAATAAAAGAATTTATATTTTGAATATAATAAAATCTCAAACATATAAAAATGACAAATAAATAGCTCAAATTGATTTGATCAATAGAGACTTATTTGTGGCATTGTTGTCTAGGACACAATTGAACAAGACTCGTATATCCACACTTTTGAAGAGTGGGTACTATGACTGATTTGACTATTCAAATAAGGTCTGCGAATCTAGTTTATTAGGTAAAGTACCTAAAATACTATTTACTTGGTAATAGTATAAGGGCCACCGATCTGTTAGCCCTATTCATGGTGAAGTAAATGGGCCCATATCTAGCTAGGCTAGATGTGAACATGAATATTTTGTGACCTTAACGGATGTGGCATCACGTTATGGTTATGTGTTTCTTTTGAAGAACACAAATCGGAAACTTTAAAGTTTCGACACGAAGTAAAAAACAGATCGGCTATAGTATTATTCCGCCACGGTAAGACCGTAATGGAAAATACTTAAGCAGTAAGTTTCATACGTACATGAAAGAGTACGGTATTCTTTCAAATGATGACTCCTCCCCGAGACACGTCAGTTAGACGGTGTGTCCGAACTAAAATTGAATTTTGTTGGACATGATAAGGTTTATCACGAGTCGCTCTGAGCTACTGTTTCCTTCAATAGGATATTTATTAACAGTGCAAGACTTATTTAGAATAAGGTTCCATATAAATCTGTTTGACAGATGTCATATAGGATATGAACAGGGAAGAAACGAGGTTTCTCATTCCTGATAATTTGGGTATGCCAGGCATAACGTTTGGATGATACCAAACTAAGGACCCAAATTGGATAAGTGCCAATATAGGTTATCCTAAGGGAAACGTTAAGTATAGTACTTGTAAATCTCACATGAGAACAATGTGATTGTTGCTCACCATGCGTTTTTTCCTGAGAGGAATACCGATATGCAGTGGTCAGTGGGAGGATAGTGATACTCGATGAAAATCGGAGTAATACTATTCAAGGCACGAAGTCCTTAATGGAACACAAATAGTTCATCTATGATGAATCTATACCATTAATCTTCAAATACACAAGAAACTAGTAGAACGGATAGAGTCAGAAAACAACCTAGGGTATGGGTTTCTGATCTAACCTCATAAAGATGTCAATCTTATGAAGGTATATCCACCGACTACGTTTTGAGGAAGTGATACGAGGTATCGACTCCCTATTATGGCAAAGCGCCATGAGTCCGAAATGGATTCCATATATAACAACTATTTTGGATACTAGTTGTTGTACCACAAGGCATTGTGCCTATTGGTACATTAAACGTCTTCAAGGAAGACATACATGGAAGGCAACATACCAACGTACAAAGCTGGGCTTTTGACAGAAAGGTATCGTTATCAACATTGTGTTAATAACGGTTCAACCTTTTACCTGTTGCCATGGTAAATCCATTTTGAAGATGCTTGTTGATAACTGCGTATTTCATTTATGAAATGTGTCAGTTATAGATCAAAATCGCTTTCCTGAAAAGGAAACCTTTTGGAGGATGTTTACAACATCCTGACGATTTTGTATAACCGACAAACAAGGTTTGTGGGTTATTCGATCCATGTTTGGATTGAAGCAAGCATAAGCTTCTTGGACTCCTATGATTAGTTCCTGGATTGAGAATGATATGAGACAGTATCAGTCCCTGAAGGATTTATCATTGAATATCCATAGCCGGAGTATTATCGAGACTGGACATCGATAATGCAGAATAGGCTAGTATTGCACTTGTGTGCGTTGTGAGGGCACAACGGCATAGTTCTCATATATATAAGTATCGGATACTTATGCAAGTGCGATAGGAGGTCGTGTTTCACCGATAGTACGGGAAACAGCTTCGCTATGGATAGACCCCTCGGAATCCCATTGGTATTATGACTATGTGTCTATGGGAGGCCGAAATCAAGGTAGGTGTGTATAGTCTTAACCTGAGACTTACATCGCTAATACTTACGATAATCGATAGACTTTGGTCTTGGTGGTACATGGCTTTAACCGGTTCTGCGTACACCACTTCTGGGTTTATCAGAGAGTCGTAGTGTATTGGGTGTGATGTCGAGACGGAAGTATCACTTCAGTCATAGTGGAGATGATGTCACGCAGGATACGGTACTAGTGCTCTTGAGTGATGCGCATCCAATCGGGATATTGTGACCAGGTCATGAATATCCGATTATAGAGACTATGTTACCAGACATCCGATATGTGTTTCGGACGGGGCAGACACTTATCCAGCCCCAGCCCTAGCACGTGACTATCCGATACTGGACCGATATACACAATACAATGGTATACTACGCTTGATACAGATCTTAAATATTCTTAAATGGATATGTCCGGAGAATTGGGTAGACTTGGTGCTTTGCTAGGAGTCGACCTTGTCTCGTAAATCGGTAGAACGTAGTACTTGGTACGTACGTGATTCGGATATACCGACGACTGTATTTACTGCCAACGTATCCGGAGATCTCATGGGTCGCTTCCCGATAATCCACTGATGACGCATAACTCGCACTCTTAAATAATCTGGGATTATATAGAAGAGAGAGAAAATTAATCTAGGATTAATTACAGAGATATTTTATCTAGGATAAAATATCGTCTAGAGAGAGATAACGATTAATTTGGAATTAATCGATTAAATTAATATATTCGATATATTAAACGAAATTAGATTTCGACGTGGAATTAAAATTAGATTTTAATTCGGGCGAACGAATTAATTTAGAATTAATTCGTTAGCGACGTGAATAGTGAATTCGCTAGGCGTAATCATTTAATTACGACGCGACGGAAAAATCATTAATTTGGAATTAGCGAACCCGAGCCCGAGTGTGATTGCGAGCGCATTCGTATTTTGAATTCGAGTGCGGCATCGTAAGTCGCATCAAGCGTCAAATCATTAGTCGCATCAAGCGTCAAATCACTTGTCACTTTTATAAAGGTGATGTGACTTGACAACATGTCACTTTTATAAAGGTGATGTGAATAGTGATGGACTAGATGTGTAATTGATGTGCATAGTGTTTATCTTTTTGTTTGACTTTTGAAATTCAAATTAAAGGTAAATGCAAGTGAAATTAAAGCAAATTTTCACACAAGTATATAAGATTTACTTCAAATGCAAATCATTTTTTAACTTAACACATTTTGTATCTCTCTCAATTTCTCTCTTCTTCTCACGCCAAAACAGTGAATTTGCTCACTGGTTTGGAGCCAAATGGCGTGACAAAAAGGGAAGCCAAGAGTTGGGTTTTTGTGGTAAAAACCGCAAGTGCTAGCACACTACGAGACTTGCGAATGTGGTAGGGAGGTTCACCCATGAGCCGGGATCCGTTTGACGAGGCTTGGAGCTCCGTTTCTCAGCTCAAAATCTGATTTGTGAGAGCAGTGGACTGCTGCAGTGGCGCCACCAAAACAGTAAGCAAAGTGGCTTCATTCATCTCCAAATCGACTCAACCGATCGATGTGAGTATTCCGCTACCTCGTTGGTGTGTTCACACATGTATTTCATGTCTTGTTTGATCTTGGGACCTAGATAATAACCAACAAAGGTACCATTCCGAACCCAATGGTTTGAGGTCTTCCCTTGCGAGGGGTGAGTGCGGCCTTAAATCTCATTTTTCCGGTTCACACTGGGTGGCGACTCCATTATTCTCCGGTTAGTCCCCCGTGGCTACTCCATACTCCCGACTAGGTCTTGAGCCCAAGACAAATGCGTCGTCCAGTTTCTGTGTCCCACAATTGGGCTTGGTGTGTTTTGAAACGGTGGTCCAACAAGCGAACCCGAAGCTACTCCAGCGAGTTAAATCCAACAATGTGTCAATTCTTGACCTTTTCCCTTCCAACGTCCGTTTCTCGCAGCTTTCACAACTAAAAAGGTAGTGCCTCCATACGAGACTCATCATCGGGACTTATATGCAAAAATGCAGTGCCTACTATAATCCAATACTTTTTTTAATTAAACTCCAAAGGGCTTTTAATTAATTCTTTAGGCATGGGCTTTGGCCATTATGGATCAAACCCGAGATGCCAAGGCCCAATAAGGAATCACCCTTATGTCATAAAATCAATTTTGGGCCATTAGGCCCAATTAAATTTTTAAAGGCCCAAATGTCATATTTGGACTTTATGGAAATGGTTTTAGGCCCAATTTGATCCAACCCAATTGTCCAAAACAAACTTGGCACTACCAAGCCCATTAAGTCCAATTACAATAAATTAAATTAAAACATTATTCCAAATTACATATTAATTAATTAAAGTGCAATTAGTAAAATTAATCAATTAATCTAACATTTCCAAAATACTAATTAATTCAATTAATCATACTCAACATTTCCAAGTCATGTCCAACATAAATTGAAGCAAAATCAATCTATACATGCTTATCATGCTCACGGCAATTGTGCCGTAAAATAACACCCAATTTGATTTCAATCCAATTAAATCAACATACAAGATTTATTTCATGCGTTAAACATATCCAATTGTCTAAAATCAAAAATTCACCATGAGTCATATCTAGGGTGCATCGGCCAAGTTAAGGAAATTGGGGAAAATTTTTATCCAATTCATTTTCTCAATTCCTAAGATGAGCAAATCCAATTCAACATCATCCAAACTTAACCAAACCATCAATTTAAGAAAATACATACTTCAAGCATAAATTCCCAACTTAAAGTCCATAAACCCTAGATTTTCAAATCAAACTTAGATCGCTCTGATACCATTATAAGTGTTCCTAGAACATGCCAAGATCGTCTAAGAGTGATTCGTGTGTGAATTAATCAAAGGGAGTTGCGGAATAATCACATTGATCGGTTGAAGTTCAAAACTTTTTATGGATGTTGAAGCTTCCAAGCCTTCTTTGAGTGTTTCCAACACTTGGGTGAGTCTCTTTATCACCTTGATTCACTCCTTTATGTGCTAGCAAGAACAAAAGAAAGAAAAATTGCTCTCCAAGAGAAGCAATGGTGTTCGGCCAAGAGGTAGAGAGGAGAAGAGAGATGAAGTTTTTGTTTCTTTGTTTTCTAAAAACAATTACCAAATCCCTTTTTCTAAAAAGTGTATATACTTTACCAAAAGAAAAAGTCAAAGTGTGTAATACAAGTTTCATCAAAAAATCCACCAACAACTTCTATCACCAAAAAGGTGACTTATAATGTAAGTTGGTGGGCCCCACTTTAAATTCAAAATTCAAGTGGGCTTGCTCAATACACTTTGGGCTCGGATTTTTAATCCGATTAAACAAATTTTCTGTCGTGATGTAATTAAATCCAATTTAATTAAATAATAATGCCTCGCAAAATTATTACGGAATTCGCTTATTAATTAATTCTAAATTAATTTGTTCGCACGAAAAAATCCAATTTTAATTCTGCGTTGAAATCTAATTTCAATTAATATATCTAATATATATTTTAGCCCAAATAAATAAATTAAATAGTAAAATCCAATTTAACTATTAAATTTATTTTACCGATTAATTCCAAATTATCACGTTCTCTCTTCTCGACGAATTTAATCCAAGATAAATTCTCTCTTATGATAATAATTCCCAGATTAATATTACCGTAATTAATCCCAGATTAGTTTTCTCTCTCATAATTAATCCCAGATTAATTCTTGTTCGAGTCAAATGTCATCGGTGAATCATTGGGAGGCGACCCAAGAGATCTCTGGATATGTTGGCAGTAAATACGGTCATCGGACTATCCGAACATGTGCGTACCCGGTACCACGTTCCTACCGATTTACAAGACATGTTTGGCTTCTAGCAAAGCACCGTGTCTACCCAATTCTCCAGAAATATTCTTCTGTGGAATACAAGATCTTTGTCAGGCGTAGTATACGTAGTATTACGTATTACGATCCAGTATCAGATGTCACATGCAAGGCCTGGGGCTGGAATTGTGTCTGCCCTGTACGAAGCATATATCAGATCACTGGCAACTAGTCTCTATTATCAGATAATCATCACCTAGTCATATTATCCTGATGACTGCAGTACTTAAGAGTACCAGTTCTGTATCCATGCTTGATCATCATCTCCATATGACTGAAGTGATACTTCCATCTTGACACACACCCAATACACTACGATTCTCAGTATACCCAAAAGAGGCGTACATAAAACCTGTTAAAGCCCCGAATGACCAAAACCTTTGTATACTGATTGTCGCAAGTATTAGCGATGCAAGTCTCAGGTTAAGACCAAATACACCTACCCTAATTCGGATTCCCATAGACACATAGTCATACTACCAATGGGATTCCGAGGGGTCTATCCAGAGCGAAGCTGTTTCTGTACCATCAGTAAAAGAAACCTCCTATTACACTTTCATGAGTATCCAATACCCAAATATATGAGAACTATGTCGTTACGCTTCCATAACACGCACAAGTGTAATACTAGCCTATTCCACATTATCGATGTCCAGTATCGATAAAACTACGACTAGGGATATTTAATGATTAAACCTTATGTGGATTAATATTGTCTCATATCTTATTAATCTAGGACTAATCATATAGACTTTTATCATTTATATATCTCGATAATCCAATTACAAATGATAAAAGAGCAATTTACTTTGTCACATAGTTAATTTGTACAACAACACCATGTTCTGTACAAATAGTGATGCTATGGGTCATAATTGTCCAACACTCAGCTGCAGTAATATATTCCGCTTCTGTTGTTGAATCAGCAACAGTTTCTTACTTGGATGATTTCCAGATCACTGCTCCGTTATTCAAACAAAATATGTACCCTGATTGCGACTTATAGTCATCTTTTTCGGTTTGGAAACTTGCATCGGTGAACCCAGTCACCTCAAGTTCTCCTTCCCCATAAACTATGAAAGCATCTTTAGTTCGTCTAAGATACTTAAAGATGTTCTTTACAACAATCCAGTGACCATCACCTGGATCTGCCTGATAGCGACTGCACATGCTCAAAGTATATGAGACACCAGGTCGCGTACATATCATGGCGTATATGATCGATTTGAATGCTGAAGCATATGGGATATGAATCATTGCATCTCTCTCATCTTGAGTTTTTGGACACATACCTTTGATAGAGAGATGCCATGTGACACCGGAAGCAGCCCCCTATTGGGCTGATCCATGTTGAATCTCTTCAACACTTTGTCAATGTATGAGCTTTGGGAGAGTGCCAGCAACTTTCTAGATCTATCCCGGTAGATCCTTATTCCTAGAATAAAGGATGCCTCACCCAGGTCTTTCATGGAGAATTTTAATGAAAGCCAAGCTTTCACAGATTGTAGCATGGGAATATCACTGCCAAGAAGCAATACATTACCAACGTATAGGACAATGAATGTCAGTGCGGTCCCACTAACCTTCTATATACACAAGAATCATCTTTGTTTTGAATGAGACCATATTCTTTTATGATCTCATCAAAACGTTGGTTCCAAGAATATGATGCTTACTTTAATCCATAAATGAATCGGTTTAACTTGCAAACCTTATTTGCATGTTTTGGCATGAAAAAACCATCAGCTTTTGCATATAAACATCCTCCAAAAGGTTTCCGTTAAGGAATGCAGTTTTGATATCCATCTGCCATATTTTATAATCCAAATATGCAGCAATAGCAAGCATTATCCTAATGGATTTAATCATGGCAACGGGTGAAAAAATCTCATCGTAATCGACACCATGTCATTGACGATACCCTTTAGCTACAGGCCTAGCTTTGTACGTTTGTATGTTGCCTATCATGTTTGTCTTCTTTTTGAAGACTTATTTACAACCAATAGGCTTAATGCCTTCTGGTACATCAACCACTATCCAAACTTTGTTGGTATACATGGAATCCATTTCGAACTTCATGCCTTCTGGCCATAAAGTGGAGTCGATACCTTGTATCGCTTCCTCATACGTAGCCAATTCATCTTCATCAATAAGATTAATGTCTTCATGAGGTGAGATCAGAAACCCATACCTCTCAGGTTGTTTTCTGACTCTCTTCAACTTACGCGGTTCTTGTGTATTGGAAGATTGTGGAACAGCCTCATCCCCGATGGACTATTGGTGTTCCGTGAGGGGGTCGGTGCCTGACCGGCGTAAACACACACGTATAGCGCAAGCACACGTATCGTTCAAGTAGTATAAAAATATCGATCCCACGAGGACTTAATATCTAATCTATTAATTTTATGAGGTCAAATGATTACTAGTATCTAACAGGTTGATTGATTGATTTGAAATGGTGACGATTCTAAATTTAAAAGCAAGTAAATAAAATTGTCGAAAATAGTTTTTAAGAAAATTCAATATTAAAAACTATCTAGGGTTGTGATGTCTTCCAATATCATTTTAAAGATGAAGTGGTTATCTTAAAGCTGGGTAATATATTGATTTATTAACCTGGAACACTAAATTATGTGTAAGCCTCTGTCGATGGTCAGACACAAATACCCAGTTTAACCCAATTGAACCATATGTCTATGTCAACCAAATTATCTGGATTCATTAAGTTTAAGTTCCAATTATGGCTACCCCCGCCCGACAGGTATATTCCTATCCAGTAAGGAAATCTATTAAAGGGTTATCTATCCTTAAGGAAGATCGTGGGCTATTGAGTCTAAGGCTGAAACCTAAAATCCCTATGTCTAGTTCATTTTAGATTTACTAGATCAATTTTATTAATGGCCAGTTAATGAAAAGTATTAAGTTTAAGACTCAATAAATAAATCTTTATATTACCCAAGCTATAATCTAACCCCTTATAAAACGGTGATATTAAAAGTCATCACAACCCTAAATAACTAATTTAGTTACAACACATAACTAGGGCTAGTAAAAACTTGAAAATAAAAGACATAAAGTAAAAATGCGGTAAAGTAAATACTGAAAAGTGAATTACAATAAAATAAAATGCTAAGGTAAAAGGAATTACTTTTACTACTACTAATTTAGATATCTCCCATAATATAATATATAAACTTGTGATAACATTACCAACCAGCCATATAGGCGGTATCCTGATTAAGTCAAATTAAGTCCAACCAGCCATTAAGGCGGTAAAAAGATTTGTCCATGAACCTGCCATATAGGTGGCAAGAAAGTTTAATTACCAACCGACCAATCTGGCGGTATCCTTTTTAAGTCAATATTTTAAATAGTGAATATATTATATTTAAGGGAGATTAATCTAAATAGCAATAGTAAAAGAATTACCTTTCACCCTAGCAATGGAAGTTACCTCCTCATGGTAAATAGTAAAAACTGTAAAAAGTAAAAAACAAGTAAATTACTATTATTACAAAACGTAATTAAAATTAATTACAAAACTAACAACTAAAAAAAACTAAAAATTAAAAGAAAGTAGAGAGAGAAACTCTCTCTTTACATCAAACATATGAGAGAGAGTGGTACAACTAAAACTGAAATTTTGAGCTGAATTTATATGCCATGGCAGGCTTCCAGCGTCGCGACGCTGAGGCATTTGGCGTCACTACGCCAGCTTCTGTCGATGTGGCACGCTCTGGTTCGTCAGTTTGCAGATTCTGGATAAGCTGATAAGGTGACACGTGGCGAGGTGGTTGGGCTTCAATTATTGTGACACGTGGCGGCTTATGATTGGTCGATGAGATTCTTATCCGCCACGTGTCAGATAAGGATTAGATACTCAATGATTGATGCTGACGTGGCGGTGACGTGGCGACACGTGGGAAAGAGACTGTCGGCACCGTAGGATTGCGACACGTGGCACTTCCTGATTGGCTGATGATGATGTGGCGGTGAGGTGGCAGTTTGACTTGGTCAACCTGGTGATGTGGCTGATGACGCGGCAATGACGTGGAGTGACACGTGGCACACGTGGCGATGATGACTGTCGGCACCGTATGATGCTTACACGTGGCACGGTGCATGTTAGTAGATCGGCTGTGATGGTGACACGTGGCACGGCGCATGTTAGCAAAGTCAAAATTTTATCAGATTCTAATTTGTGGACCCGGCGCACGTTAGGCGTCGTGAAGCGGGAATTTACTAAAATGCCCTTTTTGTCCAATTTTTACTGTTTTGGCCCAAATCACCTCCAGAATGTCCTGAAACTTTATTTATCTACAAAATAACACAAAACACATCAAAATATTCACAAAACTCAAGAAACTATACAAAATATTAGGTTAAATGAGTGGGAAATAGTGATAGATTTTCCACTCATCACACCCCCCAAACCTAACATTTTGCTAGTCCTCGATCAAAACACAAAATAAAATAACAAAAACAAAATTAACTAAGCCACTTTCGTAGGGATCACGGTTGCATTTAACGTATGCAACAAGCCTTTAACCCCTAGGTGTCCCTAGTGGACGAGTTGTAGTCTCGTGAGGGTTTACAGCAATGATACCCACAAACATTTTACAAAAGTAAAAAGGTAGTAAAACTAATGCACATAAAAGCAAAAAGACAAGCGAAAAGAGAATAAAGATGTTAGTGACTAATCAGGTGAAACTTCTACTCCAAGTTACTAGTTGTTTTGTTTTATTCTAAATTACTAAATAAGTAAATTCTCCGACTATTTTTACCATTCTGCATATACATAGCCAACAAAATATTAAACAACTTATTTTTGCCCACAACAGTCATAAGTGCAGTTGATAAGAGAGTAATATTTTTGTCCTAAAGTTCTATCAGATTTCACACCTTTTTTGAGCAATGGAATATTTTTTTTTTTCAGATTTTTTTCTTTGATTTTTTTTTTTATTTACATACAATATCTTCCATCTATGTAGCGAGTGTTGGGTCGCTGGCTCCCAAACCAGTTGGCTTTAGGGCACCAGGTGTTAAGACACCCCTACGAACTTAATTACTCAGAGTTCAGATATATATATTTTTGCAGCATCTTTGATCCATGTAACGAGCTTTGGGCCAGTGACTCCCAAACCAGTTGGCTTTAGGGCACTAGGTGTTAAAACACCCTTACAGACTTAATAACTCGGATCTCAAAATTTTTTTTTTTTTTTTTTTTACTCCATTGCTTTTTGATATTTTCCTCCAATTAAACTAGATCACTGAATATTACAAACTTTACAATTTTAGCTCATGTCCGTATGTACTATATATGTTGATAATATCTGTCAATTGAGCATATGAAGATCCATTTTAGTCCGTTTTAAGGAGAATTCACAAATTAAATAATTCAAAATGAAATAAACAAAAATTAACTTGTTTCGAAATAGGTTTGAGATACGTCTCAGGAGTGGCAACTCCTTACTCAGCTATCTCTTGCCAATTTCACCTTTTTAGTCAAAAAAAAATGCAAAATATTTTTGTAATTTTTGAAACTTTTTCAATTTTTTTTTTGTATTTTTCGAAAAATTTTGGGCTAAAAATAAAAATAACACACAAACTAAAAATAAGGTACTGATCAACTAATTCCCTCCCCCAAACCTAAATGAGACATTGTCCCCAATGTCTTAAACAGTAAAAGGAGAGTTAAGAAGGTCGTACCTGGTTAGCTGAAATCTACAGGAAATTAATGGTTAAGATCCAGATTAATCCGACGCATCTTACCACGATCGTCCTCGGACCAATTTATCTTTGAAAGGATAGGGTCAACTTGTGGTTCATAGGCTATGAGTTGGTCTATTAGATCCGGAGCAGTTCTGGCAGTAAAGAGGAGTTCTTTAATAGGTTTTGACACGAACCCATTTCTCCGAGCATCATCAAGAAACACACAAAGAAAATCATAAAATCCATCAACATTAAACAGTCCAAGTGGTTTCTGGTGTATGTTAATGTTCGCCCAAGATAGAACTATAAAAATTTCCTCCAATGTACCCAAGCCACCTAGCAAAGCAATAAAAGCATTAGCACGGTTAATCATTTCTACCAGTCGTTCAGACATACCTGGCCCAATCAGTTCCTCTCCGTTTGATGATCCAATAAGATTTGCCTCTCCCAAGGGTTTTGGGATGATTCCCAAAATGTGACTGCCTCCTTCCTGTACAGCCTTTGAAACGATCCCCATAAGTCCAAGATTTCCTCCGCCATATATTAAGTGCATATTCCTTGCAGCTAAGACTCGACCCAATTCATGTGCTGCTTCTACATATTGTGGTTTAGTTCCAACAAAACTACTGCAAAACACACAGATGTTTTCAACTCGTCTTCTTGAAGTGGCTTCCATTTTTATATGTATTTCTTTCTCAACTCTGGATTCCTTCAAAAGTGCAATTATAGGCTGAATTATAGTACCTGAAAAGGGTGAGTAAAAATAGCACAAGTATCTTCCAGAGGACGATTAGTAGCGAATTAATATAGTTAGTCAAAAAGGTCTGGATCCTGTCGGAGAAAATTAAAAGAAAACAACAAAACAAATCAAAATTATTAAGAAAAGACAAAGAGATAAAATTTACAAGAAAAGTAACGGCTTGATTGATGTCTATGCGTCAGGGACAAGCTTCCCATCCAATTTCCTTATAAATTGGCAAACAAGGTCTTTTTGAGTTAGATTCCCGAGACTTAACAGTTGTCTTTCCTTTTGGAATTGTGCATATAACATGCGAATTTCATGATACACACATCCAATGGGATGCGTCTCAAGAGTTTTAGATATGTCATCCAAAGACTCCTTACTCAAGCCATCCCTAATGAAGTTAATCTTATCTTCGCGGTTATCGGACACCATTCCTAAAGAACGACAACGAGTATTACGAAATATTCAAGCACATTTATAACAAACACACATTCTTTTGGCTCTTCTCTTTTTAGCATATGTGCTTTTTCCTAAGCCAGACAGATGTGAAATAAAAGAGTCAGAAGACTCACCTGCCAATCGGACCTGTGCTTCAATTAACCAGCGAATGTCAGTAGGAATACATTTGATCATCAGTAGTCTCATCCGTTCTAAGCGAGCTTTGTAAACTTTCATCAGAGATTTTTGAGGGAGAGAAGGAAATTTCCTGTGAAGATTTGCGAGAGCATCTTCCATCTTGAAATGACTAAACCTGCAAAAATTAAACACACAAAAATAAAACACACCAAATCATTATATATACACAAATTGCATGGGTTGCCTCCCTGCTAGCGCTAAGTTTAAAGTCGTCAGCCAGACTTGACTTCTCGAACGTTAAGCTGGATCTGAAAGTGTAACACTTTCTTTTTATCGCTCAAATGATTCTCCCCAATAGTGCTTGACACGCTTGTTTTTAACTTTGAAAGTTTTGTTAGCGTCAGGATCATGTATCTCAACGGCTCTATTTGGTAAAACTTTGGTGATCACAAATGGACCTGACCACCGTGATTTTCGCTTCCATGGGAAGAATTTCACCCTTGATTTGTTTAACAGTACCTTCTGCCCTGGTTCCAGTTGTATGTTCACTAACTTCTCATCAAGTCTTTTCTTGCCCTTTTCTTTGTACAATTTGGCATCATCAAAAGGCTGATTGTGAAATTCTCCCAATCTCCATTTTCATGAAAGAATATCTTTCATGAATTTGGCATAGGTGGGCATTTGTTCCAACGCTTCTGCAAATGGAATGTTGATATGCAGCTTTTTGAAGATCTCCAGGAACCGGGAAAATTGCTTGTCCAATTTGTTCTTCTGAAGACGTTGAGGAAAAGGTGGAGGTGGAGTGATCTGTTCTTTTTCCTTTGCTTCTTTTTCCTCCATCTGTTGCTTTGTTTCTTTTGGAACTTCCTCAGCAGCTGTTTTGGCTCCAATATCTTTGTTGATTTCAGTACCGCTTTTTAACATTATGGTATGACATTGCTCTTTCCCATGTTTCTTGGATTTGGCTCTGTGTTGCTAGGAAGGGTACCTGGCGGTCTGTAACTCTGAGCATTTACCAGTTGTCCCATTTGATTCTCCAGTGCTTTAATAGAAGCAGATTGACTTTGAATTAATGTTGCTTGGGATTGAAACATAGCATCATATCTTGCTGCTTGAGAGTCGGGTTTTGCTTCTATCTTTTTCAAGTGGGTCAACACTTTTGTTATTCCTGATTCATTTGCCTGCTCCTGGGTTTTATTCTGTTGCTGGAATTCAGGTGGTGGATAGTTCTGCTGTTGGCCTGAATTATTGCTCTATGAAAAATTGGGATGATTCCTCCACCCTGGGTTGTAAGTGTTGGAATAATGATTGTTCCCCTGTCTGTTGAAATTGTTGACATAATTCACCGTTTCTTCAAGTTGGTTCGACTCTGGTGCTCCTCCATATGGTGAACTTGTGGATCCAGTGGTAAGAGTCTCCATAAATTTGCATATCTGATCCAGCTTTGCGTTGACTGCTGTATTGGCTCCACTTTCATAAATTACTGCAATTCTTTGGATCATGCTCTTTTCTGTTGGCCGCAAATAATTATTGTTGGCCATTTCTTCGATTAGGTCCCAGGCTTGATCTTCTCTTTTTGCCATTAAAGCTCCTCCAGCAGCAGCATCGATTGTGGTTCTCATTATTCCAGAAATTCCATTATAGAATGTTTGGACTTGAAGCCATTTTGGAATCTCATGATGTCCGGAGTAAATCTTTGTACCTTTCCCAAGCTTCGCAGAGGGATTCTGAATCTTGTTGTACAAAGGATGTGTTGTCATTCCTCAGCTTTCCTGTTCTGGCTGGTGGAAAGTACTTTGCAAGAAATTTGGTGGCTAAAGTGTTCCAAGTTGTGATAGAACCTACTGGTAGTGAATGTAGCCAAGCTTTAGCTTTGTCCTTTAAGGAATATGGAAAAACTCGCAGTCTCATTGCTTCTTCCGCTTCTCGGTTGTAATTAAAAGTGCCGCAAACTTCCAAGAAGTTCCTGATGTGGGAATTAGGATCTTCAGTTGCATTCCCCCCGAACTGAACTGAGTGCTGAATCATCTGAATGCATGTTTTGATGTCACACACATTTGCTGGTAAGGGAGGAAGTACAATACAGGAAATGAGTCTGTCAACCACCGGAATAGTTCTGTCTCGAATAGGAATTGGTGGTGCAACGTTCGAAGGTTCAGGTTCCATGTTGACTAAAGCTTCTTGGCCTTCTCGCCCTTCTCAACTGTCTGATGGTTCATTTAATTTCCGGGTCAAGCGGTCGGAGTTCAAAGCTTCTAGTTCATCTCATGAAGTTTCTGAGAACCTGAAACACAAGAAAACAAAAACAATAAGTAAAAAGAAATTAGATACAAGTAACGTATCTAACGCCTAAACTAATAGTAAAAGATAAATAAGTCCCCGGCAACGGCGCCAAAAACTTGACCGGCGTAAACACACACGTATAACGCAAGCGCACGTATCGTTCAAGTAGTATAAAAATATCGATCTCACGAGGACATAATATCTAATATATTAATTTTATGAGGTCAAATGATTACTAGTATCTAACAGGTTGATTGATTGATTTGAAATGGTGACGATTCTAAATTTAAAAGCAAGTAAATAAAATTGTCGAAAATAGGTTTTAAGAAAATTCAATATTAAAAACTATCTAGGGTTGTGATGTCTTCCAATATCATTTTAAAGATGGAGTGGTTATCTTAAAGTTGGGTAATATATTGATTTATTAACCTGGAACACTAAATTATGTGTAAGCCTCTGTCGATGGTCAGACACAAATACCACAGTTTAACCCAATTGAACCATATGTCTATGTCAACCAATTATCTGGATTCATTAAGTTTAAGTTCCAATTATGGCTACCCCCGCCCGACAGGTATATTCCTATCCTGTAAGGAAATCTATTAAAGGGTTATCTATCCTTAAGGAAGATCGTGGGCTATTGAGTCTAAGGCTGAACCTAAAATCCCTATGTCTAGTTCATTTTAGATTTACCAAATCAATTTTATTAATGGTCAGTTAATGAAAAAGTATTAAGTTTAAGACTCAATAAATAAATCTTTATATTACCCAAGCTATAATCTAACCCCTTATAAAACATGATATTAAAAGTCATCGCAACCCCAGATAACTAATTTAGTTACAACACATAACTAGGGCTAGTAAAAACTTGAAAATAAAAGACATAAAGTAAAAATGCGGTAAAGTAAATACTGAAAAGTGAATTACAATAAAATAAAATGTTAAGGTAAAAGGAATTACTTTTGCTACTACTAATGTAGATATCACCCATAATATAATATATAAACTTGTGATAACATTACCAACCAGCCATATAGGCGGTATCCTGATTAAGTCAAATTAAGTCCAACCAGCCATTAAGGCGGTAAAAAGATTTGTCCATGAACCTGCCATATAGGTGGCAAGAAAGTTTAATTACCAACCGACCAATCTGGCGGTATCCTTTTTAAGTCAATATTTTAAATAGTGAATATATTATATTTAAGGGAGATTAATCTAAATAGCAATAGTAAAAGAATTACCTTTCACCATAGCTGGGGAAGTTACCTCCTCATGGTAAATAGTAAAAACTGTAAAAAGTAAAAAACAAGTAAATTACTATTATTACGAAACGTAATTAAAATTAATTACAAAACTAAAAAAAAAAAAAAAACTAAAAATTAAAAGAAAGTAGAGAGAGAAACTCTCTCTTTACATCAAAGAGATGAGAGAGAGTGGTACAACTAAAACTGAAATTTCGAGCTAAATTTATAGGCCCTAGTGGGCTTCCAGCGTCGCGACGCTAAGGCATTTGGCGTCGCTACGCCAGCTTCTGTCGACGTGGCACGCTCTGGTTCGTCGATTTGCAGATTCTGGATAAGCTGATAAGGTGACACGTGGCGAGGTGGTTGGGCTTCAATTATTGTGACAGGTGGCGGCTTCTGTCGGCACCGTAGGATTGCGACACGTGGCACTTCCTGATTGGCTGATGATGACGTGGCGGTGAGGTGGTAGTTTGACTTGGTCAACCTGGTGATATGGCTGATGACGCGGCAATGACATGGAGTGACACGTGGCACACGTGGCGATGATGACTGTTGGCACCGTAGGATGCTGACACGTGGCACGGCGCTTGTCAGCAGATCGGCTGTGATGGTGACACGTGGCACGGCGCACGTTAGCAAAGTCAAACTTTTCTCAGATTCTGATTTATGGACCCGGCGCACGTTAGCACTATTCGGCGCACGTTAGGCGTCGCGACGCTGAAGGTCTTGGCGTCGCGACGTGGATATTTACTAAAATGCCCTTTTTGTCCAATTTTCACTGTTTTGGCCCAAATCACCCAGTCCAAATGTCCTGAAACTTTATTTATCTACAAAATAACACAAAACACATCAAAATATTCACAAAACTCAAGAAACTATACAAAATATTAGGTTAAATGAGTGGGAAATAGTGATAGATTTTCCACTCATCAGTGCCACGAACAGTATCACTTCTATTTTCATCGAGTTCTACTTTCCTCCCACTTATCACTGTATTTATGAATTCCTTTTCTAAGAAAACTGCATGAAGAACAACAAATATTTTGTTCTCTGTGGGTTGTAAAAATAATATCATTTCGTTTCCTTATGATAACCTATAAATAGGCACTTATCCGATTGGGTTCTAGTTTGGTATTATCCAAATGTGTAACATATACCCAGCATCCCCAAACCTTCAGGAATGAGATACCTGGTTTCTTTCCTGTCCATATTTTATTTGGAGTCTGTTCAACAGACTTTGACGGAACCTTATTCAAAATAAGTATTGCACTATATAACAGCTCGGTGTCACGTACACCTTTACCACTAAAAGGTGTTTTAGGCATTTTGCCTAACAAACAAGATTCGCAGACATCATATGAATTAGGATCAAATCCGTCCAAGTATCCATTCTTCGAAAGTGTGGATATACGTGTTGGACAAAATGACCCATAGCGTCACTATTTGTACAGATCATTGTGTTGTTGTAACAAATTAACTATGTGACAAGGAAATTGCACTCTCATCATTTGTGATTAGATCACCATAGATATATAAATGAAGAGAGGTCCCTATGATTAGTTCCTGGATTGAGAATGATATGAGACAGTATCAGTCCACGAAGGATTAATCATTAAATATCCCTAGCCGGAGTATTATCGAGACTGGACATCGATAATGCGGAATAGGCTAGTATTGCACTTGTGTGCGTTGTGAGGGCACAACGACATAGTTCTCATATATATAAGTATCGGATACTTATGCAAGTGCGATAGGAGGTCGTGTTTCACCGATGGTTACGGGAAACAGCTTCGCTCTGGATAGACCCCTCGGAATCCCATTGGTATTATGACTATGTGTCTATGGGAGGCCGAAATCAAGGTAGGTGTGTATAGTCTTAACCTGAGACTTACATCGCTAATACTTACGATAATCGATAGACTTTGGTCTTGGTGGTACAGGGCTTTAACCGGTTCTGCGTACACCACTTCTGGGTTTATCAGAGAGTCGTAGTGTATTGGGTGTGATGTCGAGACGGAAGTATCACTTCAGTCATAGTGGAGATGATGTCACGCAGGATACGGTACTAGTGCTCTTGAGTGATGCGCATCCAATCGGGATATTGTGACCAGGTCATGAATATCCGATTATAGAGACTATGTTACCAGACATCCGATATGTGTTTCGGACGGGGCAGACACTTATCCAGCCCCAGCCCTAGCACGTGACTATCCGATACTGGGCCAATATGCACAATACAATGGTATACTACGCTTGATACAGATCTTAAATATTCTCAAAATGGATATGTCCGGAGAATTGGGTAGACTTGGTGCTTTGCTAGGAGTCGACCTTGTCTCGTAAATCGGTGTAGAACGTAGTACTGGTACGTACGTGATTCGGATACTCCGACGACCGTATTTACTACCAACTTATCCGGGGATCTCATGGGTCGCTTCCCGATAATCCACCGATGACGCATAACTCGCACTCTTAAATAATCTGGGATTATATAGAAGAAAGAGAAAATTAATCTAAGATTAATTACGGAGATATTTTATCTAGGATAAAATATCGTCTAGAGAGAGATAACGATTAATTTGGAATTAATCGATTAAATTAATATATTCGATATATTAAACGAAATTAGATTTCGACGCGGAATTAAAATTAGATTTTAATTCGGGCGAACGAATTAATTTAGAATTAATTCGTTAGTGACGTGAATAGTGAATTCGCTAGGCGTAATCATTTAATTACGACGCGACAGAAAAATCGTTAATTTGGAATTAGCGAACCCGAGCCCGAGTGTGATTACGAGCGCATTCGTATTTCGAATTCGAGTGGGGCATCGCAAGTTGCATCAAGCATCAAATCATTAGTCGCATCAAGCGTCAAATCACTTGTCACTTTGAGTGATGTGATATGACAAGTTGTCACTTAATAAAGTGATGTTGATGTGAATAGTGATAGACAAGATGTGTGTATTGATGGCTTTTATTGTTTGACTTTTTAAAAAGCAAATTCAAGTGAAATTCATTTGAAATTCACTAAAGTGTATAAGTTACACTTAAAATGCAAATGCAAATCACTTTTACACACTTTCATCTCTCCATTTCTCTCTCAATAGCTCACGCCCCAAAACTGCATAAGTGGACTGGTTTTGAACCAGAAATAGCGTGTGAACAAGGGAAGCCAAGAGTTGGGTTTCATGGTGAAAATCCAAGTGCTAGCACACCTACGAGACTTGCGAAGGTGGTAGGGAGGTTCACCCATGAGCCGGGATCCGTCGGACGAGGCTTGGAGCTCCGTTTCTCAGCTCAAATTCTGTTTGGAGGGCAGTGAACTGCAAACCAGTGGGCGTGAATGGCAGTGCACTTTGTGGCTTCATTCGTCTTCAAATCGTCTCAACCGATCGATCGATGTGAGTATTCCGCTACCTCCGTTGATGTATTCACACATTGTTTTCATGCTTGTTTGATCTGGGACCTAGATAATAACCAACAATGGCATCAAGAGCTATAGGTTCAAGCATGAAAAATGTAGGGCTTAAAATTGGGTATTTTGTTTTGAGCATGATTTAATAAAATTGGATGATTGAGCATGCTTAGTATATGTATATATTGAAGATTGATTTGATCAATTTCAAGAAAAAGTGTTTGAACAATTTTCCCCAAATGTGTTATCTTGGCCGAATGTGTGATGATTTTGGATTCTTGGAATTTTGTTTTGATTCATTTGATGAGTTGGAATCATTAAGGATAATGTTAATTTAGAACTAATTGGATTGGATTTTGAATTGAACATAAAACCCCAAATTGATCACCTTGGCCGAATAGGTATTATGCCCTAATGTCTTGGTATCTTTTGATTTTTGAACATTGGATGTATTGAAATCATTCGGGATAAGGATTTATATCGATTGTGAAATTAATGGATTGAATTCGAATCGGATAAAAATCTGTCCCTTGGCCGAGACCTTTAAGCATGTAAATGGGTTTGATTTTTGATTAATTGTGTTGGACACCAATTGATGAAAATGACCATGATTAATATGTAAATTCTGTTTTAGAAATGTTGATTTGGGTAATTGATCATGTAATACACTTTGGTAATTAAATTGGGAAAAATTGGATTTTTGAATTTAATTATTGGGCCTTTTTGATATTGGGATTATAATGTTGTAATTGGGCCTATTGGGCTTGATTTATCAAGTTGAGTTTAGGCCAAGTGGATTGGATCCAATTGGGCCTAAAACCACACCATAAAGCCCCAAATGCGACTTAATGAACCTTTAAAGTTCAATTGGGCCTAATGGGCCAAGATTGATTTATGGCTTGGGGGTAAATCCCGGATGGACTTTGGTTATCGGTTTGACCCGAGTTGACCAAAAAGTCCACGCCTTAAGAAATCAATTAAAAGCCCATTGGACTTTAATTGAATTGACGTTGGACGTTAGTTAGTCTTTGAGACGCGTTACGATTAAATTTGGAATTTAAATCGTAAAAGGTTTATTAATAAAAGTGTAATATTTAATTTGGAATGAATAGTGAATTAGTATTAAATACATGTAAATTAGATTTAATGATGTAGTTTAATTTAATTCATGAATTCGTACTTTAAGTACTTATTCGCAAAAACGAGTTTGACTCGAACAAAATCAAATCGTTGTTGAACATTGGATGATCACTTAATTATCAGATTAATTAATTTGATTAGATTGATTGATAACATGCTTATGTGTGTGAATACGTGGTTGTGTTGTATGAATAATGTATATCGGATGGATATTAGTCGGGTGGGGCAATTTTAGAAATTGTTGTAATAAATTTGATTTATTAAATTGGACCTGCGGTCCAGCCTATCACCTTCATTCTCTTTGTATTCTCTTCTCACCTATTCCCCTCCATGTAAATGAGGTTTCTTTAGAAGTGTAGTGTAACGGGTAGAAGTAATACAAGTGCTAGCTTGAGTGAGAAAGGGAGAGATTAAGATAGGATCAATGTGTAAAGTATCCATCCACATATCATTATTATTTATTTTCATACTCGCTTTATTATGTATTTAGAATGCATGTTTAAGGGTGTATGATGATGAGACCTTAACAAAGATAATTAAATTGGTAGCCAATTTGCACGCGAAAAAACCCTCGTTAAATATCAAGCGTTTATTTCCCTTCCATTGAGTGATTCTTGCTCAAGATCCGAGATTGGTAGGGGTTGTTGGCCAAAGTCAAGCCCTTGTCCGTCGAAGATGTGTTTTAATCACGAGGCTTTGTTCCATATCGGTGTCGTGTCCAAGTTGTGGTTTGTTGGCCAAAGTCAAGACCACTTCTTGTCCATTGACATTGATTACGAAGCTTCCATGTCAATGGGTCCGTGCTTGACTGGGATCACTAGGTTTCTTGTGCCAAAGCCAAGGCCTAGTGATTCAGAGGAAAAAGGTTAGGGTATATATTCGATATATAGGCATATATAAGATATATGTTTGGGACTTGGATGTCCACCTACTGGATCTAGGAGTTGGATGAGATCCAATTGATCTTCGAGATCTACCTAGTTAATTATCATACAATTTGTTGGCCAAAGTCAAGATTGTGTGATATTTAACGGGATCCTAGCCCACTAGGAAACACGGTTTCCCGAGTACTCGACAGAGGGTTAGAGGCTCGACGAAAAAATAGTGGGAGGCAAGTATTGAATTTGCACCATTCGTTCGAATACTCGCTAAACGCGCTCATCTATATTTTATCGTCATAATAATCAAAAGTATTAGTTGGACTAATATTTATGTTGTGTTTAAAATATATATAGTTGGACTATATACAAACTCATTCGATATATAGTTGATTTTATAATTGGATTACAGTAATCAATATAATTGAATTAAATTATAGTTGATTAAATAATTGGATTATTGTAATCATATAATGAATAGTACCTTATTAAATTGATTAAATAGTTGGACTATTGAAATCAAGAAAGAATTGAAAAATTGAATATTTAAAATATATAATCCTTGGATTAAATGTTTTAATGATTTAATTTTCATTGAGAATTAATAATAGGTTACTTTATTGGATAAAATAACTTGTTATATCTAAGCCCATAATTAAGCAATATAGTAGAGCATAAAATCTTTGTAAGATTTATGTGATGATGACTTTAGTGCTTAATTAATATACTTGTCAATAAATCTATCTTTAGTTTTAAAAGGTATTAAAATTGCAATTTATAATTTTTTAGAGCATTAATTGACTATTCTAATGGAGAAAAGTCAAAGTTTGCAATTGGGCATGTAGCACAAGGTGCACATCGTTTCGATATTCCAAAACCCAAGGCTTGGCCAAAGGTTTGTGAAACATTGAAAAGGATAATTGACATATCCCAAAATGACTACCATTTGGATATGGCAGACACGAAGGAATTAAGAAGGGAGAGGCTCTAACTTTAAAAATATTTGTCAAAGTTATGTTCACTACTAGTATTGAAATTGGATTTTAAATACTTAGTGTGGTACATAAATATATGTATTGATGTTCAGAATCCGCTATTAGCTGGATACTGACTTCAAGCCGAGATTTCTCTGCGAATCGGAAACGGGACGAAAGTCGCTGTTGCGACCGTAGATACCTAAGTTTAGGAACTACCCTTTGGGTACGTACTTAAATTAGGAACTGTTATAAGTAACTAGTTTGACTAGAGACATTATCTCTATATCAGTATTTAATCCGTTGCGGATAAACCTTTATATTCTAGAACACTAAAGTGTTTTATTATATAAAGATGATATGAGATAAACACATTAGATGTGAATAACAGAATTTATATTTTGAATATAATAAAATCTCAAACATATAAAAAATGACAAATAAATAACTCAAATTGATTTGATCAATAGAGACTTATTTGTGGGCATTGTTGTCTAGGACACAATAAATGAGACTCGTATATCCACACTTTTGAAGAGTGGGGTACTAGGACTGATTTGACTATTCAAATATAAGGTCTGCGAATCTAGTTTATTAGGTAAAGTACTAAAATACTATTACTTGGTAATAGTAAAAATGCCACCGATCTGTTAGCCCTATTCATGGTGAAGTAAGTGGGCCCATATCTAAAACCGAATTTTGTTGGACATGATAAGGTTTATCACGAGTCGCTCTGAGCTACTGTTTCCTTCAATATGATATGTATTAACAGTGCAAAACTTATTTAGAATAAGGTTCCATATAAATCTGTTTGACAGATGTCATATAGGATATGGACAGGGAAGAAACGAGGGTTTTCATCCTGATAATTTGGGTATGCCAGGCATAACGTTTGGATGATACCAAACTAAGGACCCAAATTGGATAGTGCAAATATAGGTTATCCTAAGGGAAACCTTAAGTATAGTACTTGTAATCTCACATGAGAACAATGTGATTGTTGCTCACCATGCGGTTTTTCCTGAGAGGAATACCGATATGCAGTGGTCAGTGGGAGGATAGTGATACTCGATGAAAATCGAGTAATACTGTTCAAGGCACGAAGTCCTTAATGGAACACAAAATAGTTCATCTATGATGAATCATACCATTAATCTTCAAATACACAAGAAACTCGTAGATCGGATAGAGTCAAAAAAACCTAGCGAAATGGGTTTCTGATAAACCTCATAAAGATGTCAATCTTATAAGGTTATCCACCGACTACGTTTTTAGGAAGTGATACGAGGTATCGATCCCTATTATGGCAAAAGTGCCATGAGTCCGAAATGGATTCCATGTATAACAACTATTTTGGATACTAGTTGTTGTACCACAAGGCATTGTGCCTATTGTGTACATTAAACGTCTTCAAGGAAGACATACATGGAAGGCAACATACCAACGTACAAAGCTGGGCTTTTGACGGAAAGTATCGTTATCAACATTGTGTTAATAACGGTTCAACCTTTTACCTGTTGCCATGGTAAATCCATTTTGAAGATGCTTGTTGATAATGCGTATTTCATTTATAAATGTGTCAGTTATAGATCAAAAATCGCTTTCCTGAAAAGGAAACCTTTTGGAGGATGTTTACAACATCCTGACGATTTTGTATAACCGACAAACAAGGTTTGCGGGTTATTCGATCCATGTTTGGATTAATGCAAGCATAAGGTTCTGGAACTGTCGTTTTGAAATATCATAATGGTTTATGATTTGAATCAACGAAATAATTCTTGTATATATAAGGAGGTTAGTGGGAGAGCGCACTGACAGTTAATTCCCATATAGCAATTGATGAAAGCTTGGCTTCAATAGAAAATCTCCGTAGAATTTTGGGGAGAGAAACAACCTTTATTCAAGGATAAAAGATCTACTGGGATTAGATTGGAGTTGTTAACACTCTCTGGGAATTGTACATTTAAAATGTACTTGTATTGTGTCTCATACGCTTCGAGCATATGGAGTCACGATCAGGCATTCAAGTGATAGTCATTGGATTGAAGTTAAGAACATCTGTTAGTATCTCAGAGAACTAAAGATGCTATCTTAAACTATGTCGAATGAGAACTTGAAGTGACTGGGATCACTGCTGCAAGTTTCCAAACGATTAAATAATACAGTACTATTAAGTTTGAACACTGGGACAGTGAGTTGGAAATATTCCGAGCAAGATAACTATGCCGAATAAAATAAACAACAAATGCGGATTATTGCTGCAGCTGAGGCAGCAATAGAAGCCATTTGGATCGAAATAAATCTAATTAGATTAGATATAGTTCTGTTAGCAGCTGAGCTAGGCGTCAGCATATGCTAAGGAATTAAAGGTCTCATCGACGATCCAGATATATACTTCTATATCATCTGATTCGTTCGGATCATACATCGTGGCGATGTGATGATCGTATAAATCGTCGCGTCAGACGATTATCAAACAATCCGCTGACGAATACCTTTCCTCAGCAATTTGAGCGAACCGTACATAGTTCGGGTGTGGGACACTTGAGTGACTGACTGTGTGCCAAGTGGGAGATTGTTGGACAAAATGACCCATAGCGTCACTATTTGTACAGATCATTGTGTTGTTGTAACAAATTAACTATGTGACAAGGAAATTACACTCTCATCATTTGTGATTAGATCACCATAGATATATAAATGAAGAGAGGTCCCTATGATTAGTTCCTGGATTGAGAATGATATGAGACAGTATCAGTCTCTGAAGGATTAATCATTAAATATCCCTAGCCGGAGTATTATCGAGACTGGACATCGATAATGCGGAATAGGCTAGTATTGCACTTGTGTGCGTTGTGAGGGCACAACGGCATAGTTCTCATATATATAAGTATCGGATACTTATGCAAGTGCGATAGGAGGTCGTGTTTCACCGATGGTACGGGAAACAGCTTCGCTCTGGATAGACCCCTCGGAATCCCATTGGTATTATGACTATGTGTCTATGGGAGGCCGAAATCAAGGTAGGTGTGTATAGTCTTAACCTGAGACTTGCATCGCTAATACTTACGATAATCGATAGACTTTGGTCTTGGTGGTACAAGCTTTAACCGGTTCTGCGTACACCATCTGGGTTTATCAGAGAGTCGTAGTGTATTGGTGTGATGTCGAGACGGAAGTATCACTTCAGTCATAGTGGAGATGATGTCACGCAGGATACGGTACTAGTGCTCTTGAGTGTGATGGCATCCAATCGGGATATTGTGACCAGGTCATGAATATCTGATTATAGAGACTATGTTACCAGACATCCGATATGTGTTTCGGACGGGGCAGACACTTATCCAGCCCCAGCCCTAGCACGTGACTATCCGATACTGGGCCGATATGCACAATACAATGGTATACTACGCTTGATACAGATCTTAATATTCTCAAAATGGATATGTCCGGAGAATTGGGTAGATGGTGCTTTGCTAGGAGTCGACCTTGTCTCGTAAATCGGTAGAAGGTAGTACTTGGTACGTACGTGATTCGGATACTCCGACGACCGTATTTACTACCAACTTATCCGGGGATCTCATGGGTCGCTTCCCGATAATCCACCGATGACGCATAACTCTCACTCTTAAATAATCTGGGATTATATAGAAGAAAGAGAAAATTAATCTAGGATTAATTACGAAGATATTTTATCTATGATAAAATATCGTCTAGAGAGAGATAACGATTATTTTGGAATTAATCGATTAAATTAATATATTCGATATATTAAACGAAATTAGATTTCGACGCGGAATTAAAATTAGGTTTTAATTCGGGCGAACGAATTAATTTAGAATTAATTCGTTAGCGACGTGAATAGTGAATTCGCTAGGCGTAATCATTTAATTACGACGCGACGGAAAAATCGTTAATTTGGAATTAGCGAACCCGAGCCCGAGTGTGATTGCGAGCGCATTCGTATTTCGAATTCGAGTGCGGCATCGCAAGTCGCATCAAGCGTCAAATCATTAGTCGCATCAAGCGTCAAATCACTTGTCACTTTGAGTGATTGTGATATGACATGTTGTCACTTTAATAAAGTGATGATGTTGTGAGTGAATAGTGATAGACAAGAGTGTGTATTGATGGCTTTTATGTTTGACTTTTTTTAAAAAAGCAAATTCAAGTGAAATTCATTTAAATCCACTAAAGTGTATAAGTTACATTAAAATGCAAATGCAAATCACTTTTACACACTTTCATCTCTCCATTTCTCTCTCAATAGCTCACGCCCAAAACTGCATAAGTGGACTGGTTTTGAACCAGAAATGGCTGTGAAAAGGGAAGCCAAGAGTTGGGTTTCATGGTGAAAATCCAAGTGCTAACACACCTACGAGACTTGTGAAGGTGGTAGGGAGGTTCACCCATGAGCCAGGATCCGTCGGACGAGGCTTGGAGCTCCGTTTCTCAGCTCAAAATTCTGTTTTGGAGGGCAGTGAACTGCCAAACCAGTGGGCGTGAATGGCAGTGCACTTTGTGGCTTCATTCGTCTTCAAATCGTCTCAACCGATCGATGTGAGTATTCTGCTACCTCCGTTGATGTATTCACACATTGTTTTCATTGCTTGTTTGATCTTGGGACCTAGATAATAACCAACAATACGAGTTTTGTTAATGTTTCCCATATGACAATGCCAGAAATATGTCTCATCTGTTTTACTCAATTTGAGCTTTTTGTTTGTCATGTTATATGTTTGAGATTTGTTTATATTCAAAATATAAAGACCATTATTCACATCTGTTGTACATATCTCAATATCATCTTTATAAACAAAACACCCAGTGTTCATAAATAAAAAAGGTATACCCGCATCGGGTTAAACTAGATACAAAGATATATCCTAGTCAAACTAGGTACTAAATAACAGTCGCCTAATGTAAGTACATGACCTTTCGTCCCATTTTCGACTCGCAGGTCGATCTCCCCCGAAGCCAGTCTCCTGCTAGTCTGCAGATCCTGCACATCAGTACATATGTGAGTACCCCATCCAGTATCAAAAATCCAATTTTTAAAACTAGTTGTGGACATGTTTATTTCAATAACAAACATATCTGAAGCTGGAGCCTTGCCCGCCTTCGCTTCTTTCAAGTCCGCTTGGAACTTACGACAGTCACGCTTCCAGTGACCCCGTTTGCTATAGTGTAGGTAGACGTCTTGGGATTTGTCATTTTTCATCCTAGAAGACTGTGATGATTGAGCCTTGCCATTTTTCTTTTTCTTCTTCACACCCCCTGAAGCCTTCGGCCAAGCCTTGGCCTTTTTGGATGTCGAAGTAAGATGCGCCTCACGTTTCTTGCCTTTCAGAAGCTCTGGCTCTGCCTCTTTCAGCATAGCCATTAACTCTCCAAGAGTTTTCTTTTGGTTCATCGTATTATAGTTCATGATGTACCCACCCCAGCAGTCGGGCAGAGACTGTAAGATCAAATCTATGGAATTCTCGGCCTCGAATGTAATGCCCAGCTGACCCAGCTGTTAGATGTCAGTAATCATCTGCAACACATAGTGTTCGATAGATGTACCCTTTAACATACGAGAGCGAAATAGCTTCTTTTGCAAATCATACTTCTGAGATCTAAGATTAGATTTATGAAGATCCTTCAACTTCAACATCATCGCATAAGGATCCAATCCTTTGTTCTGACGAAGAAACTTAGTAGTTATTGTAGCAAGCATAACAGATTGAGTAGTAAAGTTATCATCACGATGAGTCTTCCAAAGCTCATGCTCTACTGGCCGCTCAAGTCCGGGCTCAGGCCCGAGAGGTCTCTCTATTACATTGAGCAACCTCTCAGCTCCCAGGACTATTATGAGATTCATTTCCCAGTCTGGAAAATTTGCGCCGTTAAAGACATTCTCACCAATGATTACGTCCCTAACGCTTATCTTTCCTGCCATTTTGATTGTTATAGTCCAACTATCCAAACAAGTGTTTCGGGTACACTCAAATGCAATGGTTACTATAGTCAAACTATATAACCAACTACAAATGGAGTAGTGTTGAGTACAGTCTAACTGTTCAAAGAAAACTATAAATGAATATTAGTCCAACTATATATATAATAACGAGAAATAATAATAATAGAGCGCGCATATTAGCGAGTATTAAACGAAATTATAAATTTAATACTAGCCTCCCACTAATTTTCAGGGAGCCTCTAACCCTCCGTTGAGTATTTGGGAAACCTAGTTTCCTAGTGGGCTAGGATCCCGTTAAATAATACACAACCTTGACTTTGGCCAACAAGTTGTATAAAATTTAACTAGGTAGATCTCTAAGATCAATTGGATCTCATCCAATTCCTAGATCCGGTAGGTGGACATCCAAGTCCGAAACATATATCCAATATATTTCCTAACTGTTTCCTCCGAATCAACTAAGCCTTGCCTTTGGCTCAAATAGCTTAATGATTCCAGTTTAACGCGGCCCATTGACATTAGGAAAGCTTCATAATCCACATCGATGAACAAGAGTGACCTTGACTTTGGCCAACAAGTCACAACTGCCCAAGACATGCGATATTAACAAAGCTTTCATGGTTCAAACACATCCGTGATAGACAAAGATCTTGACTTTGGCCAACAAATCAAAGCCCCTTAAACATGCATTCTAAAAGCATAATAAGGCGCGATAAATATAATAATGATATGCGAATGGATATATATAATTTATTCCTTTCTCTCTCCCGCTAGCACTTTACATTCTTTTATAAACCCAATTATATAACACTATAAGAAACCTCATTTACATTGAGGGGAATTGGTGAGAAGAGAAATACAGTGAGAATGAGAGGTGATAGGCTGGACACACAGGTCCAATTTCAAATAAATACAATATTTACAATAATTTCCAAAATTACCCCCACCCATCTAATATCCATCCGATATACATTATTCAAACAAATATATCCAAGCATTCACACATAGCATGTTGTCAATCAATCTAATCCAATTAATTAATTCTTCAATTAATGGCCATTCAATGTTCATACAACGATTTGATTTGCACGAGTCCAACTCGTTTAAGAATAAATACTCAAAGTAAGTATTCTTGAATTATATCGAACTACAATATTAAATCCAATTTTAATTGTATTCAATATTAATTCAAGTTTAATTCCAAATTAAACAATTACACTATTATATTATAAATAATGCCTTTTTGGACTTGGATTCCAAATCCAATCCAAATGGTCTCAAATTCCCATTTAGCATCCAATGCCAATTCTATTAGGTCCAATGGGCTTTTAATTAATTCTTTCGACATGGAATTTTGGCCATTATGGATCAAGCCCAAAATGCCTTGGCCCATTTAGGAATCACCCTATGCCAAAAATTAATTTTAGCCCATTAGGCCGAATAAGATTATTAAAGGCACAAAAGTCATATTTTGGACTTTTATGGAAATTATTTAGGCCCAATTTGATCCAACCAAATTGTCCAAAACCAAACATGGCCCAACCAAGCCCATCAATCCAAATATAACCAAATTAGCCCAATTAGTATTTTAGGGACTAATTTCCATTAATACAATATTCCAAATATTACATTAATTCAATTTAAGTGTAATTAACATAACTAATTAATTAATCTAACATTTCCAAAATATTAATTAATCTAATTAATCATGTTTATCATTCCAATTCATGTCCAACACATATTGAAGCAAAATGAAGTCTCCAACAACATGCTCATTCACGGCAATTGACAAGAAATTAATATACAATTTGATTCCAATCCAATAAATCACATTTAACATATATATCATGCCATTAACACATCTAAGTGTCAAAATTTAAAAAATCACCATGAGTTACTCTAGGGTAGTATTCGGCCAATGTAAGGAATTTGGGGAAATTTGATCCAATCAATTTTTCAACAATCCAACAATGCACAACTCTAAGTTATTATCATCTAACATCAACCAACAACTCAATTTTGAATTTTCATGCTCCAAGCAAAAATCCATAATTAAAGTTTATGAACCATAGATTTCAAAATCATATTTAGTAAGGCTCTAGATACCATTGTTAGTCTCTAAGACATGCCACAAGATCCTAAATGTGATTTTATGTGCGAAAAATCAAGTAAAAGTGGCAGAATCACTTACATTGATTTGGAGAAATTCGAAATTTTTTCCTTTTGGATGAAGCTCCAGCTTTTTTTTGAGTTGTTTGTTCCTTGGGTGAGTTTCCCTATCACCTCAAGACTCCTCCAAGTGCTAGCTTTGAGAAATTTTTGAAGCAAAAATTTCTACCATGGAGAGCAAGGTTCGGCAATGGAGAGGGAGAAGATAGAGTGAGTAGTTGTGTTGTTACAAAACTTGGTGGGTTGTGTGTTGTAAATGTAACATTTAATAAAGCCAACTACTCACATCAACAATCGACAATTGATTAAGTCATGTGGTCCCACCACATTTAGATTCAAAATTTCCATTGGCTTCCTCAACGCACAACTAGACTTGGGCCCGAGTTTGTTTAATTCCGATTGAACGAATTTGACGTCGCTACATAATTAAATCAGATTTAATTAAATAATTTTGCCTCGTAAAATTATTAAGATAGTCGCTTACAAATTAATTCTAAATTAATTCGTTCGCACGAATTAAAATATAATTTTAATTTCGTATTGAAATCCGATTTCAATTAATATATCCGATATATTATTTTAGCCCCAATAAATAAAATAAATAGAAAAATCCAATTTAACTATTAAATTTATTTTATCGATTAATTCTAAATTAATCGTGTTCTCTCTTCTATATGAATTCAATCCAGATTAATTTTTGCCGCAATTAATCCCAGATTAATTTTCTCTCTCATAATTAATCCCAAATTAATTCTATATGAGTCAAATGTAATTGGTGAATCTTGGGAAGCGACCCAAGAGGTTTTTGGATTTGTTGGCAGTAAATACGATTATCAGACTATCCGAACATGTGCGTACCCCGTACCACATTCTCACCGATTTACAAGACATGGTTGGCTTCTAAGAAGCACCGTGCCTACCCAATTCTCCAGAAATATCCACCGAGGAATATCATATGTATCAGGTGTAGTAATACTAATAGTATGTAATGCGTAATACGATCCAGTATCAGATGTCACATGCTAGGCCTAGGGCTGGCTTTATGTCTGCCCCGTACAAAGCATATATCAGATCCCGAGTAACTAGTCTCTATAATCTGAAAGTCATGACCTAGTCATACTATCCCGATAGCTGCGGCTTTTAAGAGTACTAGTTCCGTATCCTATGTGACCATCATCTCCATATGACTGAAGTGATACTCCCATCTTGACATCACATCCAATACACTACGATTCTCAGTAAACCCAATACAGGCGTACAAAGAACTTGTTAAAGCTCCAAACGACCAATACTAGAGTAAACTGATTGTCGCAAGTAATAGCGACGTAAGTCTCAGGTTAAAGATCACATACACCTACCCTGATTCGGATTCCCATAGACACATAGTCATACTACCAATGGGATTCCGAGTGGGTCTATCCAGAGCGAACTATTCCCAGTCCAACGGCTAACAGAACCTCTTATTACACTTGCATAAGTATCCAATACCTAAATATATGAGAACTAGGCCGTTAAGCTTCCATAACGCGCACAAGTGTAATACTAGTCTATTCCGCATTATCAATGTCCATTTTCGATAATACTTCGATTAGGGATATTTAATGATTAAACCGTTCGTGGATTAATTGTCTCATATCTTATTAATCTGATTTAACCATATGTACTTTTATCATTAATATATATCTAAGTAATCTAATTATAATAATGATAAAATAGAAATTTCTTTTTGTCACATAGTTAATTTGTACAAAAACACAATGTTATTTACAAATAGTGATGCTATGAGTCATAATTGTCCAACAATCTCCTTATTAATACTTGTTGATAATTTAGGGATCTAACCAATTTTAACTTTTAAAATTTTTCACCAATCTCGATTAGTTTCTACTAACCATTTAACTTAATTAAACTAATTTAATCAAGTTGTTATAGTGATCTAATCAATTTAACTCTTAAATTATTAGTCCACTAATAGGTTTTAAAATTTAGAATTTAACGAATGGACCAAATGTCATTAAACCATTTAATCGATAAAAGTACATTATTTATTCCAACGGTACGTGGTATTGTATCCCGAGTGCATACCATATTACCGTCCATTCGGAATCGGCTATGGAATTTATTTCCGGGTTTCCATCCGATATACCAAGGAAAGTAATGTCCTCATAAGGTCCATTTGTTTCTAAAACTCGAATTCGCAATTTCTTAACCCTTAAACCAATTAATCTTATTAATTCATTTGCATGCATCTCATATTCTTATTTAACATTTAATTACATAAAATCATATTTTATAACTAGAATATCATGCATATCTACATGTTATGGCATGTGAAATGCAAGAGTAGGCACCCTAGGCTATATGACATGTTATTAAACACTTAAAACTTACATATTAACCCAAGCCTAGGCGTCATGATGCGATCTAGTGGGAGTCGCGACGCCCAGAAGACCAGAAACTAAAAAACTTCAAGTTAATGTTACGTCGCTACGCAAAAGGGATTGCATCACGACGTAACCGAGGCAGTAGCCTCTGCATCCGTATGCTGGGCGCGTCGCGATGCGCCTCTGTTTCTAGGGGCTGGAAAAATGTGAAACAACAAAATTTCAAATTGCATTAACCGGGCACTTATTTTTCTATACTAATCTAATTATACAATAAATCCAAGGCATTTATTGGTCTTCAAAACATGTTCCAAGGAGTGTTGTTGAGTTCTTTGTTGAATTTCTTCGTCAAAAGTCCTTCGCGGCATAGGCTCTTCCAAGTTACAAAAAAAAGGTTACATAATGAACTTATTACAAAGGAAATGAACTTATAACACTTGAAAGAAAATGACCTTATGGTCTAAACTTACAACACTTGAAAGAATATGACCTTATGGTCTTACATTTCCAATGCTAAAAATAAGAGCCAGAAAAAATAACGATCAACGCAACACATTCATCACATGAATCAAAAGTAAACATCCATCACATGAACATTAAAATCATTCATCTCATGGATCTAATTGTGCCTACTCATCACAACATGTATTTTTAATATATATATCTCATATTATTTATTAAAACTAAAATGAGAATGGTTAAGAAAACTTTTCAACCTTAAGCTCTCGATGCCAATTGTAGGAAACTACTTTTCTTAGCGTGATGGAAGTTGCTTGTGGTGTCACCGGGTCCGGTATGGATCTTTAAAATTTTCTTTGCCTTCTCCCTTTGTTGTAGTAGCCGAAATCAATCCTTTGATGTCCAACACTTTGATCAACCACTTGATCTTCCGAACTATGACTCGAAACCAACAAACCGAAGTGTGGGCTTCACTCACAAAGATCAAATCTCTAAACTATTTAGAGAATCAAAGTGTCACAATGGTATTTGGCTTTTTGGAATTTCAAATACTCTCACAACACTTGTGAATATTTGAAGTTCTTCTGTCTTTTCTTTCTCACAACACTTGTGTGAATGAATGCAAAATATTAACCTTAGGAAGTGATAGAAATGGTAGAGATTATATTCTCTTACACAAGCCAACTAACCTTGTTATTAAGCATCTAATGCTTTCTTGCAATGGCTAACACAAAAATGTGAATGCCATACCATAGCATAAGAAATGATAAGTTAAAGACAAGGACTTTGTCATTAAGCATCTAATGCTTTCTTTCAATGGCAAACACAAAAATGTGGAGGCCATACCAAATCATAAAATATATTAGCTAATGACAAATAAATTAGGTGTATACATTCCACCTAATAGACATAATTGCTTGGATGGCATGGTAAGCCATATGGCTTTGTCTCCAATGGTAAATAAAAATCAATATTTAAATAATGATTTATTTACCTTCAATTATTTTGTAGTAATTATCTCATAATTATTACTAACTTGATTATCTCATAATCATTCTAGAAAACATTAGGTTAAACTAATTTAACATAGTTTTCATTTATGACAATAAATATTATTAATCTCATTAATAATATATAAATACAAATTGAGCATATAATTAGACATCTAATTATATTAGGTTTGCTATAGTTAATCGAGCTAGCACGGGTACCAAATGGACCTACGCTTCCGAGCTCCAATAATTCCGAAATATTAATTAAACTCTTTAATCAAATATTATGAATTATTAACTCCGTGTTATTCCACTAAAACTCGAATTTGAATTCCCGTTATTGTAGATGGATAAAATAAAATCAAACATCTTCGGTGTCCATCGATATAGTCATTACATATGGATATAGCCCTTCACGAATATCTCATAAATAGAGTCGGGTCAAAAGTTCGTTAAACCCCTCTAAATATTTTTTCTCTTAAGCACCATTGTTCTATAATGAACAATTAATTCATAACAATTATGAATATAAACTTTCTATTCGCAATAGAAAGGTTGAGCGCTCAAATTGTTCAAGTCTCGAATCAACTCTTAAAAAGATATTCTTTCACTTCTCGTAAGAAGGAGTGAATTCGATATCTATGTAAAATATTCTCAGCTATACAGCAAATCGTATCCCTAAAATACATAGTTATTGGCCGGAAATACAACACCAACCTCACCATAGTAAATCAAAGGACATAGTCTGTCATGCATGAGTTCGTAGAACACTCAAGATTAAAATCGATCCACATATTTACTTGGTAAAAGTGTAAATGCCACCGATCTGTTAGCCCTACTTCATAATGAAGCAAGTGGGCCCATGTCTAGCTAGGCTAGATATGGATATGAATATTTTGTGACCTTTACGGATGTGGCATCGCGTATGGTTATGTGTTTCTTTTGAAGAACACAAATCGGAAACTTTTACAGTTTCGACACGAAATAGATAAACAGATCGGCTAAAGTATTAAACCGTCATGGTAAGACTGTAATGGATAATACTTAAGCAATAAATTTCTAGAATATATGAAAGAGTATAGTATTCTTTCAAATAAGGACTCCTCCCGGAATACGTCAGTTTGACGGTGTGTTCGAACGGATTAACCGAATTTTGTTAGACATAATAAGGTTAATCACGAGTCGCTCTGAGCTACCATTTCCTTCGACGGATAAGCTTTAAACACTGCAAGAACTTATTTTGAATAAGGTTCCATAATAATCTGTTTGACAGATATCATATTAGATATGAACGGGATAGAAACCGGGTTTCTCATTCCTGATAATTTGGGTATGCTAGGCATATGTTTGGATGATACCAAACTAAAACCCAAATAGGATAAGTGCCAAATGTAGGTTATCCTAGGGATACCATAAGTATTGTACTTATACACCTCACAAGAGAACAATTAGATTGTTACTCACCATACGGTTTTCCTGAGAGGAATACCGATATGCAGTGGTAAGTGGGTGGATAGTATAACTCGATGGAAATCGGAGTAATACTGTTCAAGGCACTGAATCTTAATGGAACATGAATAGTTCATCTAGGATGAGACTATTACCATTAATCTTCGAATACACAAGAACCGCGTAGGTCGGACAGAGTCAGAAAACAACCTGGGGTATGGGTTTCTGATCTAACCTCATAAAGATGTGAATCTTATTGAGGAATACCAACTGACTACGTATGAGGAAGTGATACAAGATATCAACTCCCTAATTATGGCAAAGTGCCGTATAATCCGAAATGGATTCCATGTATATCAACCGGTTTGGATACTAGTTGATGTACCACAAGGCATTGTGCCTATTGGTACTATATGTCTTCTAGGAAGACATACATGGATGACAACGTACCAACGTATAAAGCTAGGCTTTAACGGAAAGGTATCGTTATCAACATTGTGTTGATTACGATTCAACCTTTTACCTGTTGCCACGGTAAATCCATTTGGATAATGCAGATTATTCGATCCATGATTGGATTGAAGCAAGCATTAGGTTCTTGGAATTATCGTTTTGATATAATCATGATGGTGTATGATTTAATTCAAAACGAAAATATTCTTGTGTATATAAGGAGGTTAGTGGGAGCGCACTGACAGTGGTTGTCCTATAAAATAATGATAATACGTCATTTCTTGGAAATGATATCCCATAAAATAAATATCGGCGAAAGCTTGGCTTTCGCAATACTCTCCTAGAAACCGTACATTGAAAAATATACGAGACTTGGTGTATCATACGCTTTGAGCATATGGATTCACAAACAGGCCGATCCGAGTGATAGTCACTGATTGATGTTAAGAACATCCGTTAGTATCTTAGAGAACTAAGGATGCTGTCTTAGTCTATGGAGAATGAGAACTTGAAGTGACTGGGGTCACTGTAGCAAGTTTCCTATAACCGATAAAGACGACTAAAAGTCGCAAACGGTACTATAGTTTGAATAACGGTACAGTGAGCTGGAAATCTTCCAAGTAAGATACTGTTACCGAATACAACAAATGCGGGTTGTTGCTGCAGCGCTGAAGCAGCAATAGAAGTCATTTGGGTCGATACAAATCTAATTAGATTAGATATAGTTCTGTTAGCAGCTGAGCTAGGCGTCAGCACAGGCTAAAGAATTAATGGTCTCATCAACGATCCAGATACATAATTAGATACTCATCTGATTCATTCGGATCATATATCGTGGCGATGTGATGATCGAATAAATCGAATCAAGATGATAATCATGCAAATCCGCTGACGAATGCATTTCTCAGCAGTTTGAGCCAACCGTACATAGTTCGGTGTGTAGGACACTTGAGTGACTGGCTATGTGCCAAGTGGGAGATTGTTGGACAAAATGACCCATAGCGTCACTATTTGCACAGATCATTGTGTTGTTGTAGCAAATTAACTATGTGACAAGGAAATTGCACTCTCATCATTTGTGATTAGATCACCATAGATATATAAATGAAGAGAGGTCCCTATGATTAGTTCCTGGACTGAGAATGATATGAGACAGTATCAGTCCCCGAAGGTTTAATCATTAAATATCCCTAGCCGGAGTATTATCGAGACTAGACATCGATAATGTGGAAATAGGCTAGTATTGCACTTTTGTGCGTTGTGAGGGCACAACGGCATAGTTCTCATATATATAAGTATCAGATACTTATGCAAGTGCGATAGGAGGTCGTGTTTCACCGATGGTACGGGAAACAGCTTCGCTCTGGATAGACCCCTCGGAATCCCATTGGTATTATGACTATGTGTCTATGGAGGCCGAAATCAAGGTAGGTGTGTATAGTCTTAACCTGAGACTTGCATCGCTAATACTTACGATAATCGATAGACTTTGGTCTTGGTGGTACAGGGCTTTAACCGGTTCTGCGTTACACCACTTCTGGGATTATCAGAGAGTCGTATTGTATTGGGTGTGATGTCAAGACGGAAGTATCACTCCAGTCATAGTGGAGATGATGTCACGCAGGATACGGTATTAGTGCTCTTAAGTGCTGGCCGGCCATCGGGATATTATGACAAGGTCATGTATATCCGATTATAGAGACTAGTTACTAGACATCCGAAATGTGCTTCGGACGGGGCAGACATTTATCCACCAGCCCAGCCCTAGCACGTGACTATCCGATACTGGGCTGATATACACAATACTACGGTATACTACGCTTGATACAGATCTATATATTCCTGTAAGAATATTTCTGGAGAATTGGGTAGGCATGGCGCTTTGCTAGAAGCCAACCTTGTCTTGTAAATCGGTATAAACGTAGTACGAGGTACTTACGTGTTCGGATAGTCCGACGACCGTATTTACTGCCAACATATCCGGAGATCTCATGGGTCGCTTCCCGAAGATTCACCGATGACGTATAACTCGCACTTAATTAATCTGGGATTAATTAGAAGAGAGAGAAAATTAATCTAGGATTAATCACGGAGATATTTTATCTGGGATAATATTAATTAAAGAGAGGAGAACGATTAATTTAGAATTAATCGATAAAATAATATATTTGATATATTATTAGAAATTGGATTTTGACGCGGAATTGAAATTAGATTTTAATTCGGGCGAACGAATTAATTTAGAATTAATTCATTAGCGACGTGAATAGTGATTTCGCTAGGCGTAATCATTTAATTACGACGCGACGAAAAATTCGTTAATTTGGAATTAGCGAACCCGAGCCCAGGATTATTTGCGAGCGCATTCGCATTTAGAATTCGAGTGCGGCACGCAAGTCAAATCAAGCGTCAAATCGCTAGTCACATCAAGCGTCAAATCACATGTCACTTTGAGTGATGTGACAATTGGATTGATTGATTTGAGTGATTGATGTGAATAGTGATATAGTTGTTGGAAAAGCATTAATAGACTTTTGCTTTTTGACTTTTGATATATATGAAAATGATTTATATATTTGTTTTGTTTTTGGAAAATAAAATAAATATATAAACTAAAATCATTTTCTCTCTCTCTCACCACTCTCACGCACTTCTCTTTTCCCTCTCTTTTCTTCTTCCTCTCCTTCACGGTTTTGGAACCGATTTCTTCCTCAAAATCTTCTGGTTTGACCGAATTATTGAGAAGCAAATGAAGAGGAGTAGTGCTAGCACACACATTGGTTATACATAGGTGATAGGGAAACGAATTTATGAGCTTGGAATCGTTTTGGAAGCTTGAAGCTTGGAGCTTCAATGGTGTTCATCAATGGCCGATCATGGAGGAGACAATAACCAGTGAAACCGAGCAGCCCACTGCATGAGGAAGCCACTGCCGAGCTTGGAGGGAGGCAGAAAACGATCTTGTTCTTCGCATCTCAAACCGTTCAATGTGAGTTATGTTTCCGCCTTACTCCTTTGATGTGTTCATACGAATTTATGCTTGATTTCATGATTCTTGGGACCTATATTAGAACTCTACAACATTTAGGCAGACATTTTGGGATATGTCATTTATCTTCCTAGAAGATTATAATGATTTTGCCTTTGCCCTTTTCATATTCCAGAAGCCTTTGGCTAAGCCTCGGCCTTATAGAATATCGAAATAAGGTGTGCCTTGCGCTACTTGCCTAATACAAAATTTGACTTTGTCTCCTTGAGAATTGTCATTAACTCTCCAAGAGTTATTTGTTGTAATTTAGTACTTCTAAAATCTAAGCATAGATTTATGAAGATCCTTTATTTCAATATCATACTTTAAGGATCTAACCCTTAGTTCTGACAAAGAAATTAAGGAGTGAACTGCGACAAGCTTAATAGATTAAGCACTAAAGTTATCATCACATAAATCTTCCAAAGATTATGCTCTACTATTTTCTTAACTTCGGGCTTTAGGCATAATATGTTATTTTATCAAATAAAGTAACTTATTATTTTCCAGGACTATCCTGAAACTTTATTCCCAATTTGAAAATTAAACCATTTAAATACATTTTTCCTAGGATTATGTTTTAAATGTCAATCTTTCAATTTTATCTTGATTTTAATAGTCCAACTATTTAATCAACGATTTCGTTACTATTTATTATAATGATTACAATAGTCCAACTATTTAATCAACTATGATTTAAAAGATTAAAATCAATTATATTGATTATTATAATCAATTTATAAAATCAACTATAAATGAATAGTTTGAATATAATCCAACTATTAATTAAAACAACAATTTAAATATTAGTCCAACTAACATTTAATTTATTTGACGAATGATATTTGTTTGAGCGCGTATGGCAAGTAATTAAATGAATATTAAAAATTCAATTCTTGCCTCCCACTATTTTTCGGCGAGCCTCTAACCCTCTGTCGAGTACTCGGGAAACCGTGTTTCCTAGTGGGCTAGGATCCCGTTAAATATCACACAATCTTGACTTTGGCCAACGAATTGTATGATAATTAACTAGGTAGATCTCTAAGATCGATTGATTGGATTCAATCCAATTCCTAGATCCGGTAGGGGGACATCCAAGTCCGAAACATATTTGAAGTCAGAGCCTTGCTCGTCTTCAATTCCTTCATGTCTGCTTTGTCCAAACGGCAATCACGCTTCCGCGATCCCGTTTGCCACATTTAGGCAGACATTTTGTGATATGTCATTTATCTTCCTAGAAGATTATAATGATTTTGCCTTTGCCCTTTTCATATTCCAGAAGCCTTGGCTAAGCCTCGGCCTTATAGAATATCGAAATAAGGTGTGCCTTACGCTACTTGCCTAATACAAAATTTGACTTTGTCTCCTTGAGAATTGTCATTAACTCTCCAAGAGTTATTTGTTGTAATTTAGTACTTCTAAAATCTAAGCATAGATTTATGAAGATCCTTTAATTTCAATATCATACTTTAAGGATCCAACCCTTAGTTCTGACAAAGAAATTAAGGAGTCAACTGCGACAAGCTTTAGATTAAGCACTAAAGTTATCATCACATATAATCTTCCAAAGATTATGCTCTACTATTTTCTTAACTTCGGGCTTTAGGCATAATATGTTATTTTATCAAATAAAGTAACTTATTATTTTCCAGGACTATCCTGAAACTTTATTCCCAATTTGAAAATAAACCATTTAAATACATTTTTCCTAGGATTATGTTTTAAATGTCAATCTTTCAATTTTATCTTGATTTTAATAGTCCAACTATTTAATCAACGATTTCGTTACTATTTATTATAATGATTACAATAGTCCAACTATTTAATCAACTATGATTTAATAGATTAAAATCAATTATATTGATTACTATAATCAATTTATAAAATCAACTATAAATGAATAGTTTGAATATAATCCAACTATTAATTAAAACAACAATTTAAATATTAGTCCAACTAACATTTAATTTATTTGACGAATGATATTTGTTTGAGCGCGTATGGCAAGTAATTAAATGAATATTGCAAATTCAATTCTTGCCTCCCACTATTTTTCAGCGAGCCTCTAACCCTCTGTCGAGTACTCGGGAAACCGTGTTTCCTAGTGGGCTAGGATCCCGTTAAATATCACACAATCTTGACTTTGGCCAACGAATTGTATGATAATTAACTAGGTAGATCTCTAAGATCGATTGATTGGATTCAATCCAATTCCTAGATCTGGTAGGGGGACATCCAAGTCCGAAACATATTTGAAGTCAGAGCCTTGCTCGTCTTCAATTCCTTCATGTCTGCTTTGTCCAAACGGCAGTCACGCTTCCGCGATCCCGTTTCCCACATTTAGGCAGACATTTTTGGATATGTCATTTATCTTCCTAGAAGATTATAATGATTTTGCCTTTGCCCTTTTCATATTCCAGAAGCCTTTGGCTAAGCCTCAGCCTTATAGAATATCGAAATAAGGTGTGCCTTGCGCTACTTGCCTAATACAAAATTTGACTTTGTCTCCTTGAGAATTGTCATTAACTCTCCAAGAGTTATTTGTTGTAATTTAGTACTTCTAAAATCTAAGCATAGATTTATGAAGATCCTTTAATTTCAATATCATACTTTAAGGATCTAACCCTTAGTTCTGACAAAGAAATTAAGGAGTCAACTGCGACAAGCTTAATAGATTAAGCACTAAAGTTATCATCACATAAATCTTCCAAAGATTATGCTCTACTATTTTCTTAACTTCGGGCTTTAGGCATAATATGTTATTTTATCAAATAAAGTAACTTATTATTTTCCAGGACTATCCTGAAACTTTATTCCCAATTTGAAAATTAAACCATTTAAATACATTTTTCCTAGGATTATGTTTTAAATGTCAATCTTTCAATTTTATCTTGATTTTAATAGTCCAACTATTTAATCAACGATTTCGTTACTATTTATTATAATGATTACAATAGTCCAACTATTTAATCAACTATGATTTAATAGATTAAAATCAATTATATTGATTACTATAATCAATTTATAAAATCAACTATAAATGAATAGTTTGAATATAATCCAACTATTAATTAAAACAACAATTTAAATATTAGTCCAACTAACATTTAATTTATTTGACGAATGATATTTGTTTGAGCGCATATGGCAAGTAATTAAATGAATATTGCAAATTCAATTCTTGCCTCCCACTATTTTTCAGCGAGCCTCTAACCCTCTGTCGAGTACTCGGGAAACCGTGTTTCCTAGTGGGCTAGGATCCCGTTAAATATCACACAATCTTGACTTTGGCCAACGAATTGTATGATAATTAACTAGGTAGATCTCTAAGATCGATTGATTGGATTCAATCCAATTCCTAGATCCGGTAGGGGGACATCCAAGTCCGAAACATATTTGAAGTCAGAGCCTTGCTCGTCTTCAATTCCTTCATGTCTGCTTTGTCCAAACGGCAGTCACGCTTCCGCGATCCCGTTTGCCACATTTAGGCAGACATTTTTGGATATGTCATTTATCTTCCTAGAAGATTATAATGATTTTGCCTTTGCCCTTTTCATATTCCAGAAGCCTTTGGCTAAGCCTCGGCGTTATAGAATATCGAAATAAGGTGTGCCTTGCGCTACTTGCCTAATACAAAATTTGACTTTGTCTCCTTGAGAATTGTCATTAACTCTCCAAGAGTTATTTGTTGTAATTTAGTACTTCTAAAATCTAAGCATAGATTTATGAAGATCCTTTAATTTCAATATCATACTTTAAGGATCTAACCCTTAGTTCTGACAAAGAAATTAAGGAGTCAACTGCGACAAGCTTAATAGATTAAGCACTAAAGTTATCATCACATAAATCTTCCAAAGATTATGCTCTACTATTTTCTTAACTCTTCGGGCTTTAGGCATAATATGTTATTTTATCAAATAAAGTAACTTATTATTTTCCAGGACTATCCTGAAACTTTATTCCCAATTTGAAAATTAAACCATTTAAATACATTTTTCCTAGGATTATGTTTTAAATGTCAATCTTTCAATTTTATCTTGATTTTAATAGTCCAACTATTTAATCAACGATTTCGTTACTATTTATTATAATGATTACAATAGTCCAACTATTTAATCAACTATGATTTAATAGATTAAAATCAATTATATTGATTACTATAATCAATTTATAAAATCAACTATAAATGAATAGTTTGAATATAATCCAACTATTAATTAAAACAACAATTTAAATATTAGTCCAACTAACATTTAATTTATTTGACGAATGATATTTGTTTGAGCGCGTATGGCAAGTAATTAAATGAATATTGCAAATTCAATTCTTGCCTCCCACTATTTTTCAGCGAGCCTCTAACCCTCAGTCGAGTACTCGGGAAACCGTGTTTCCTAGTGGGCTAGGATCCCGTTAAATATCACACAATCTTGACTTTGGCCAACGAATTGTATGATAATTAACTAGGTAGATCTCTAAGATCGATTGATTGGATTCAATCCAATTCCTAGATCCGGTAGGGGGACATCCAACTCCGAAACATATATCTCATATATGCCAATATATCCAATGTATTACCTAACCTTTTTCCTCTGAATCAACAAAGCCTTGGCTTTGGCACAACAAACTTAGTGATCCTAGTCAAGCGTGACCCATTGACCATGGAAAGCTTCGTAATCAATGTCGATGGACAAGAAGTGGTATTGACTTTGGCCAACTAACCACAACTTGGACAAGACACCAATATGGAACAAAGCCTTCGTGATTCAAACACATCCTCGACGTACAAAGGCCTTGACTTTGGCCAACAAGCCAATGCCAGTCTCGGATCTTGAGTGAGAATCACTCAATGGAAGGAAAAACGCTTAATATTGTTTGAGGGTTTTTCGCGTGCAAATTGGAAACCAATTTATTATCTTTGTTAAGGTCTCATCATCATACACCCTTAAACATGCATTCTAAACACATAATAAACCGCGTATAAATAAATAATAATGATATGCAGATGGATACTTTACACATTGATCCTAGATCAAATCTCTACATTTCTCTACCGCTAGCACATGTATTTACTTCTACCCGTTACACTACACTTTTAAAGAAACCTCATTTACATTGAGGGGATAGGTGAGAAGATAATACAAAGAATATGGAGGTAATAAGGCTGGACACGCCGGTCCAATTTAATAAATCAAATTTATTACAACAATTTCTAAAATTGTCCCACCCATCTAATATCCATCCGATATACATTATTCATGCATCGCAACCATGTATTCACACAAGCATGTTATCAATCAATCTAATAAATTAATTAATCTGATAATTAGTGATCATCCAATGTTCAAACAACGATTTGATTTTGCGCGAGTCAAGCTCGTTTTGTGAATAAGTACTCAAAGTACGAATTCTCGAATTAAATTAAACTACATGATTAAATCCAATTTAATATGCATTCAATTCTAATTCGCTATTTAATTCCAAATTAAATATTACACTTTATTAACGAACCTATACGACTTAATTCCAATTTAATCGTTACGGGTCTCAAACCCCGATTAACGTCCAACGTCAATTCAATTAAAGTCCAATGGGCTTTTAATTAATTTCTTAAGGCGTGGACTTTTGGTCAACTCGGGTCAAACCGAATAACCAAAATCCAATCCGGTAGTTACCCTATAAGCCCAGAAATTAATTTTGGCCCATTAGGCCCAATTAAACTTTAAAGGTCCATTAAGTCGAATTTGGGCTTTATGGATGCGGTTTTGGGCCTAATTGGATCCAACCAATTTTGCCTAAACCCAACTTTGTACAACAAAGCCCAATAAGCCCATTTACAACATTAAAGCCCAAATCCAATTTTAAGGCCCAATTAATTGAATACAAAAAATCCAATTTCACATTTAATTAACCTCAAGTGTATATCATGATTAATCACCCAAATTAAAATTTCTAAAACATCAATTTATACAATTAATCATGCTCAATTACAACAAAACATGTCCAACACATTTCATCAAATATCAAACCCAATTTTACATGCTTTACAAGTCTCGGCCAAAGGGAAATTTTATGTCCAATTTTAATCCAATCCAATTGAATCAAATTAAACATTAAATCAATATCCCCAAATGATTTCCAACACATCCAATGAATCAAAAATCAAAAAATCCAAGACTAAATAGGGCACTTCTCATTCGGCCAAGCCTACTCAATTTGGGGAAAAATGTTCGAAACACAAATTCATGAAATTGATCCAATCAATATTCAATTAAATATGTATTAAGCATACTCAAACATCCAATTCATTCAAATCATGCTCAAATACAAATTACCCAAATTTTAAGCCCTAAACTTTTCATGCTCAAACCATGCTCTAGATGCCATTATTGGTTTCTATTAAGGTCTCAAGATCAATAATAAGCATGAAATATGTGCGAATACAAATCGAAGAAGTTACGGAATACTCATATCGATCGGTTGAGCGACGCTTTGACGAACAAAACTCACTTTCTGCCCATCTACTGCTCAAGGCAGTGAGCTGTGTGAAGCTCACTAGTTCGGCCTTCAATCAACAAGAAACCAAGCTCCAAGCTTCGTCATTTGATTCCCGGCTCATGGGTGGACTTCCCTATCACCTTCGCATGTCTCGTAAGTGTGCTAGCACTTGTGATTTTTGCCACAAAAACCACCCACTCTTGCTTCCCAACTCACGGTTTTGACAGAAACTAGTGAGCTAATTTTCAGCCCTTTTGGGCTTGTAGAAGATGAAGAGAATAGAGAGAGAGAGAGTTGTAATTGTGTTGTGTGAGTTGTTAAAAGAAAAGTGTATCTAATACACAAAAATTAAATTCAAAATTAAATTTCAAAAAGTCAAATATCAATTAAAAATTGATAAATGTCTTTCAAGCTTTCAAAAGCTTTTCCAACAACTCACATCAAGTCACATCACTCAATTAAGTGACAACTTGTCACATCACTCAAAGTGACATTTGATTTGACGCTTGATGTGACTAATGATTTGACGCTTGATTTGACTTGGTGCCGCACTCGAATTCGAAATGCGAATGCGCTCGTAAATAATACCGGGCTCGGGTTTGCTAATTCCAAATTAATGAATTTTCCATTGCGTCGTAATTAAATGATTACGCCTAGCGAAATCACTATTCATGTCGCTAATGAATTAATTCTAAATTAACTCGTTCGCCCGATTTAAAATCTAATTTTAATTCCGCGTCAAAATCTAATTTCATTTAATATATCAAATTTATTAATTTCTCGATTAATTCCAAATTAACCGTTATCTCTCTTTTAATGATATTTTATCCCATATAAAATATCTCCGCAATTAATCCCAGATTAATTTTCTCTCTCTTCTGATTAATCCGAGATTAATTTAGAGTGCGAGTCATACGTCATCGGAGAATCTTCGGGAAGTGACCCATGAGATCCCCAGATATGTTGGCAGTAAATTCGGTCGTCGGACTATCCGAACACGTAAGTACCAAGTACTACGTTTTACCGATTTACAAGACAAGGTTGGCCTCTAGCAAAGCGCCATGCCTACCCAATTCTCTGGAAATATCCTTATAGGAATAAAGGATCTATATCAGGCGTAGTATACGTAGTATTGCGTATTTCTGTCCAGTATCAGATGATCACGTGCTAGGCTTGGGGCTGGAATTGTGTCTGGCCCGTACAAACCACATGTCGGATGTCTGGTAACTAGTCTCTATAATCGGATAAACATGACCCTGTCATTTTATCCCGATGACTGCAGTACTTAAGAGTACTAGTACCGTATCCTACGTGACCATCATCTCCATATGACTGGAGTGACACTTCCGTCTTGACATCACACCCAACACACTACGATTCTCAATATACCCAGTATTGGCATACACAGAACCTGTTAAAGCCCTGGACGACAGCAACCAAAGTATATTGATTATCGCAAGTATTAGCGGTGCAAGTCTCAGGTTAAGACCAAATACACCTACCCTAATTTCAGACTTTCGTAGACACATAGTCATACTACCAGTGGAATTCCGAGGGGGTCTATCCAGAGCGAAGCTGTTTCCCGTACCATCGGTAAAACACAACCTCCTATTACACTTGCATGAGTATCCTATACCCAAATATATGAGAACTATGCCGTTATGCCCTCACAATGCCCACAAGTGTAATACTAGTCTTTTACGTATTTATTGATGTCCAATCTCGATAATACTTTGACTAGGGATATTTAATGATTTATCCTTCGTGGACTGATACTGTCTCATATCATTCTCAGTCCAGGAACAAATCATAGGGACCTCATATCATTTATACATCTAGGTGATCTAATCACAAATGATAAGAGTGCAATCTCCTTTGTCACATAGTTAATTTGTACAACAACACCATGATCTGTACAAATAGTGACACTATGGGTCACAATTGTCCAACACTATCATCATTCACCAATCCCTAAGCCATTATGGAACATCATAAATGATATGTTCAATAATTAAACACATTGAACCATTAATGAACAATTCCTACAGTAATCATATATGCTGTTAAATTTATATTGTGCATTGTTAACCATTGATTTCGACTTTGTTGTGTGTGACCTTTTGGGTTCCCCTCAAGTTGGACATGAAATGAATCGTGATAATTTAATCGAACATAAATTATTCTCCGATCAGATTGTCGTTCGATTTCAATTACCAAGGTTGACATCTCGCAACATGCCAATGCCCCCAAATGAGAAGGAAAGATATATATACCCATTATGTATGCGATTTACATATGATTGTTGGACAATTATGACCCATAGCATCACTATTTGTACAGATCATGGTGTTGTTGTACAAATTAACTAAGTGACAAAGGAAATTGCCCTTTTATCATTTGTAATTAGATTACCAAGATGTATAAATGATGAAAGGTCCTTATGATTAGTTCCGGATTGAGATGATATGAGACAGTATCAATCCACGAAGGTTTAATCATTAAATATCCCTAGTCAGAGTATTATCGAGATTGGACATCGATAATGTGTAAAAGACTAGTATTACACTTGTCCGCGTTATGAGAGCATAACATCATAGTTCTCATATATTTGGGTATAGGATACTCATGCAAGTGTAATAGGAGGTTGTGTTTACCGATGGTACGGAAACAGCTTCGCTCTGGATAGACCCCTCAGAATTCCATTGGTAGTATGACTATGTGTCTATGGAAGTCTGAATCAGGGTAGGTGTATTTGGTCTTAACCTGAGACTTGCACCGCTAATACTTGCGACAATCAATATACTTTGGTTTTGGTCGTCGAGGGCTTTAACAGGTTCTATGTACGCCTCTTCTGGGTATATTAAGAATCATAGTGTATTGGGTGTGATGTCAAGACGGAAGTATCACTCCAGTAATAGTGGAGATGATGATCACGTAGGATACGGAACTGGTGCTCTTTTGTACTGCAGTCATCGGGATAATATGACTAGGTCATGATTATCCGATTATAGAGACTAGTTACCAGAGATCTGATATGTGCTTCGTACGGGGCAGACACAATTCCAGCCCCAGGCCTTGCACGTGACATCCGATGCTGGATCGTAATACGCAATACTATGTATATTACGCATGATACAGATCATATATTCCTTTAAGAATATTTATGGAGAACTGGGTAGGCACGGTGCTCTGCTAGAAGCCAACCATGTCTTGTAAATCGGTAAAAGTGTAGTACTAGGTACGTACGTGTTCGGATAGTCCGACGACCGGATTTACTACCAACATATCTGGGGATCTCATTGGTCATTTCCTGAAGATCACCGATGACGTATGACTACACTTAATTAATATGGGATTAATAATAAGAGAGAGAAAATTAATTGGGATTAATTACGGAGATATTTTATATGGGATAAAATATTATTTAAAGAGAGAGAACGATTAATTTGGAATTAATCGATAAAATAATATATTCGATATATTATACGAAATTGGATTTCGACACGGAATTAAAATTAGATTTTAATTCGGGCGAACGAGTTAATTTAGAATTAATTCGTTAGCGACGTGAATAGTAATTTTGCTAGGTATAATTATTTAATTTAATTTGATTTAATTACGTCGCAATGGAAAATTCGTTAATTCGGAATTAGCGAACCCGAGCCCGGGGGAGTGTTTGTGGGCCCACTCGCATTTCGAATTCAAGTGCGGCCCACAAGTCACATCACGAGTCACATCACTTGTCATTCAAGTGATGGATGTCTTGTCACTTTGAGTGATTGACAACCAGTCACTATTCAAAAGTGATGTGAGTTGTTGGAAGGCATTAATTGCAAATTTTGGCTCCAAATTTTGGTTTGACGTTTTGAAAGCCTAATACCAAAGTTTGGTAACACTTTTTGGCATAAGTTCATTTAGGTTTTAGAAACCAAAATAACCAACACACACTCTCCTCTTTCTCTCTCACACAATCGGCCAAGGGCCAAAACTTCTTCCTTCTCCATTTTCTTGGCTAGGCCGAAAATAACAAGAAGTAAATGGAAGATTTGTGGTAAATCTTTCCAATGCTAGCACATGAAGAGTCATCTATAGGTGATAGGAAAACATACCCTTGAGCATGGAATCACCATTTGCAAAGCTTGGAGCTTGGCCGAACACTTGGAGCACAAAAATGGAGGAGCTTTACCGTGAGCTTCATGGAAGGAAAGCTTGAAGATTTTGTTGTTCCTCGCATCGCAAAAGCCGATCATTGTAAGTATGATTCCGCCATACTTCTTTTGAGTATTCACATATGTTTCGTTGCTTGAATTGATCTTGGGACTAATGTAGAAACCCAACAATGGTATCTTGAGCCATTTTGAGCATGAAATTGAAATTAGGGCAAAATTGGGTAAAATTGATTTGAGCATGTTTGAGTGAAATTAATTTGTTTAAATACGATGAATGATGATAACATGGTGTTATGCATGATCAATTTGATGAAAATTGGATTGGATCAAATTTTCCCTAATCACTTGGCTTGGCCGAATATGGTGTGTGCCCTAATGTCATGGTATTTTTTGATTTTGATCATTGAATGAGTTGAAATCATTTGGGAAATGTTGATTGAGATTTAATTGGATTGAATTTTGAATTGGACAAAAACCCCAATTGTCGTGAATGATGTAGCATGAAAATGATTGATTTTTTATTCAAATGTGTTGGACATGTGTTGATGATGATAAGCATAATTAATTAATGTGAATGTTTTGGAAATATTAATTTGGTTAATTAATTATGGCATACACTTTAGGTTAATTAAATTATGAAATTTTGAATTTGGTAATTTAATTAATTGGGCCAAATTTGGAATTGGGCTTTAAAGTTGTAATTGGGCTTAATGGGCTTGGTTGGGCCAAGTTTGGTTTAGGCTAATTGGTTGGATCCAATTGGGCCCAAAACCATATCCATAAAGTCCAAATATAACTAATGGACCTTTAAAAATTTAATTGGGCCTAAATTGGTTTCTTGGCAAATAAGGGTGATTCCTTAAATGGGCTTTGGTATTTGGGTTTGACCCATATTGACCAAAAGTCCATGCCTTATGAAATTAATTGAAAGCCCATTGGACTTTAATTAAATTGACATTGGATGTTAATTGGGCTTTGAGACCCGTAACGATTAGATTGGAATCTAAGTCGTAAAGGCACATTAAAAGTGTTAATTATTTAATTTAGAATTAGTATTAAATACAATTAAATTGGATTTAATGTTGTAGTTTAATATAATTCAGAATTCGTACTTTGAGTACTTATTCGCAAAACGAGTCGGACTCGCGCAAAATCAAATCGTTGTTTGAACATTGGATGGTCATTAATTTCAGATTAATTAATTGGATTAGATTGATTGATAACATGCTTTGTGTGAATACATGGATGCGATGTATGAATAATGTATATCGGATGGATATTAGATGGGTGAGGGCAATTTTGGAAATTGTTGTAATAAATTTAGAATTTATTAATTGGACCTGCGTGTCCAGCCTATTACCTATTGACTATTTGTATTTCTCTTCTCACCTATTAATCCTCAATGTAAATGAGGTTTCTTTAGAAGTGTTATGTAATTGGGTAGAAGTAATACTTGTGCTAGCGGGAGAGAGGAAATGGAGAGATTTGTTCTAGGAACAATGTGTTTAAATATCCATCCGCATATCATTATTATTTTAATTATACGCGCCTTATTATGCTTTTAGAATGCATGCTTAAGGGTGTATGATGATGAGACCTTAACAAAGATAATTAATTGGTTGCCAATTACGCTGAAAAACCCTCAACATATATTAAGTATTTTTTTCCTTCCATTGAATGATTCTTACTCAAGATCCAAGATTGGCACTGGTTTATTGGCCAAAGTCAAGACCTTTGTCCATCGCGGATGTGTTTGAATCATGAAGGTTTTTTTCCATATCGGTGTCTTGTCCAAGTTGTTATTTGTTGGCCAAAGTCAAGATCACTTCTTGTCCATCGACATCGATTACGAAGCTTTCCATAGTCAATGGGTTCCGCTTAACTGGGATCACTAAGTTTGTTGTGCCAAAGCCAAGGCTTAGTTGATTCAGAGGAAAAATGTTAGGAATATATTGGATATATTGGCATATATAAGATATATGTTTCGGACTTGGATGTCCACCTACTGGATCTAGAATTGGATGGGATCCAATTGATCTTAGAGATCTACCTAGTTAATTATCATACAATTTGTTGGCCAAAGTCAAGATTGTGTGTTATTTAACGGGATCCTAGCCCACTAGGAAACAAGTTTTCCCGAGTACTCCACAGAGGGTTAGAGGCTCGCCGAAAAATAGTGGGAGGCAAGTATTAAATTTGCAATATTCGTTTAGTTACTTGCCAATACGCGCTCATTTCAATTTTTCGTCAATATAATTAATATATTAGTTGGACTAATATTTAATCGTTGTTTTAATTAAACAGTTGGACTGTATTCAAACTACATCAATTAATAGTTGATTTTATAATTGGATTATAGTAATCAATATAATTGAATTTAACCTACTAAATTACAGTTGATTATATAGTTAGACTATAGTAATCATTATAATCAATAGTACCTAAAATCATTGATTGGATAGTTGGACTATAGCAATCAAGATAACTGAAAGATTAGCGTTTAAAATATAATCCTGGGTAAAAAAATTTTAAACGGCTTTAATTTTCAGATTGGGAATAAAATCTCAGTATAGTCTTGGGTATTCGAGAAGTTACTTTATTTGATCTAGTGACGTCTCGAGCCTAAGCCCGAAGTTGAGAAAATAGTAGAACATGATATTTGGAATATTCATGTGATGATAACTTTAGTTCTTAATCTGTTATGCTTGTCGCAAAGACTCATTAATTTCTTAGTCAGAACTAAGGATTAGATCCTTATAGTATGATAATGAAATTGAAGGATCTTCATCAATCTATCCTTAGATCTTAGAAGTACTAAATTGCAACAGTAAACTCTTGGAGAGTTAATGGCTACACTCAATGAGACAAAGCCGAAGTTTGAAATAAGGCAAGAAGCGCAAGGCCCACCTTACTTCGATATTCTAGAAGGCCAAGGCTTGGCCAAATGCTTATGGGGTGTGGAAAAATGGGCAAAGGCAAAATCATTAGGGAAGACATATGACATATCCCAAATGTCTGCCTAAACTGTGGCAAACGGGGTCACTGGAAGCGTGACTGCCGTATGGACAAGGTAGACATGAGAAAGGAAGAGAAGACGGCAAGGCTCCGACTTCAAATATGTTTGTTATAAACATGTTCACTACTAGTATTAAAATTAGATTTTAGATACTAAATGTGGTACATAAATATGTGCTGATGTGCAGAATCTGCTGAGAGCAGGATACTGACTTAGATGAGATCTATCTATGAATCAAAAATGGGACGAGAGTCGTTGTTTTAACCGAGATACCTAAGTTTAGGAACTACCCTTTGGGTGTGGTACTTAAATTAGGAAACTGTTAAATGTAACTAGTTTGACTAGAAACATTATCTCTATATCATAGTATAATCCGTTGCGGATATACCTTTATATTCTAGAACACTAAGGTGTTTTATTTTATAAATATGACATTGAGATAAGCACATTAGATGTAAACAACATTATTTATATTTTGAATATAAATAAATCTAGAACATATTACATGACAAATAATAGCTCAAACTGAATTAATCAGTTGAGACTTATAAGTGGAATTGTTGTCTGGGACACAATACACAAGACTTGTTTATCCACACTTTTGAAGAGTGGATACTATGACGGATTTGATTATATTCAAATGAAGTCTACGAATCTAATTTATTAGGCAAAGTGCCTAAAATGCCTTTTACTTGGTAAAAGTACAAGTGCCACCAATCTGTTAGCCCTCGTTCATTGTGACGTAAGTGGGCCCATGTCTAGCTAGGCTAGAGGTGGATATGAATACTTCGAAACCTTTACGGTTGTGGCATCGTGTTATGGTTATGTGTTTCTTGTGAAACATGGATCGGAAACTTTTGATAAATTCAAAGAGTTTCGACACAAAGTAGACAAACAGACCGTCTAAAGTATTAAAACCGTCACGGTTAGACCATGATGGAAAATACTTAAGCAATAAGTTTTTCAAATACTTGAAAGAGTATAGTATTCTTTCAATGAGGACTCCTCCCAGAACACATCAATTTGACGGTGTGTCCGAACAGAGAAACTGAATTTTGTTGGACATGACAAGGTTAATCATGAGTCGCTTTGAGCTACCATTTTCCTTCAAGGGATACGCATTAAACAGTGCAAAACTTATTTTGAATAAGGTTCCATAAAAATCTGTTAGACAGACTTCATATTAGATATGAACAGGAAGAAACTGGGTTTTCTCATTCCTAAAGATTTGGGTATGCAAGGCATATGTTTGGATGATACCAAACTAGAACCCAAATCGGATAAGTGCTTAAGTTGTAGGTTATCTTAGGGTAACCAAAGTATAATACTTATACAACTCACAAGAGAACAATGTAATTGTTGCTCGCCATGCGATTTTCCTAAGAGGAATACCTATATGCAGTGGTAAGTGGAAGAAAGTAAAACTCGATGAAAATCAGAGTAATACTATTCCAGGCATCGATTCCAAAATGGAACATAAATAGTTCATCAATGATGAAACTATACCAATAATCTTCGAATACACAAGAACCGCGCAAGTTGGAGAGAGTCAGAAAACAACCTGGGGAATGGGTTTCTGATCTCACCTCATAAAGATGTCAATCTTATTGAGGAATACGAACTGACTACGTATGAGGAAGTGATACAAGGTATTGACTCCCTATAATGGCAAAGTGCCATGAAGTCCGAAATGGATTCCATGTATACCAACTAAGTTTGGATACTAGTTGATGTACCGAAAGGCATTGTGCCTATTGGTACTATATAAGTCTTCAAGGAAGACATACATGGGAGGCAACATACCAACGTACTAAGCTAGGCTTGTAGCGAAAAGGTATCATTATCAACATTGTGTCGATTACGACAAAACCTTTTAATCATTAAATATCCCTAGTCAGAGTATTATCGAGATTGGACATCGATAATGCGTAAAAGACTAGTATTACACTTGTGCGCGTTATGGGAGCATAACGATATAGTTCTCATATATTTGGGTATAGGATAATCATGCAAGTGTAATAGAGGTTGTGTTTACCGATGGTACGGAAACAGCTTCGCTCTGGATAGACCCTTCGAATTCCATTGGTAGTATGACTAGTGTCTATGGAAGTCCGAATCAGGGTAGGTGTATTTGGTCTTAACCCGAGACTTGCACCGCTAATACTTGCGACAATCAATAAACTTTGGTTTTGGTCGTCCAGGGCTTTAACAGGTTCTGTGTACGCCTCTTCTAGGTATATTGAGAATCGTAGTTTATTGGGTGTGATATCAAGATGAAAGTATCACTCCAGTCATAGTGGAGATGATGATCACGTAGGATACGAAACTGATGCTCTTTTGTACTGCAGTCATCGGGATAATATAACTGGGTCTTGATTATCCAATTATAAAGACTAGTTACCAGAGATCTGATATGTGCTTCGTACGGGGCAGCCACAATTCCAGCCTCAGGCCTTGCACGTGACATCCGATGATGGATCGTAATATGCAATAATATGTATAATACGCCTGATATAGATCATGGAGTGTTATGTCTCATGCGGGTTCTTCTACATTAGTGGCCCAGCCAAGGCGGGGTTTTCTTGAATATATGACATGTGGACGGTCTCATCCTGGAGTTTGTTGGTTTGAGGGTAGAGGTTGTTATCGATGTGGGTAAATGGTTCACCTGAAGATGGATTATAAAGTATCGGTAAACCAGTTACCACCTTTCGGTGCTAATCTATCGATACCCCAATCACAGCCTAGTAGGAGTATGGGGAGAGGGAGCAAATAGCGATGGGAAGAGGTCAGACAGCAGAAGGAAGATGACAAACATTGGGGATCGATGACATATTTCCACCAACATAGCTCAGGGTAGGGTATACACTCTCACACCTTATGATGCTCAGGGATCTGATGCAGTCCTCACAGATACATTATCAGTTGGTTCAGTGCATGCTAGGGTATTGTTTGGTTCATGTCATACTCATTCTTTTATATCACCATATTTTATGACTTGCTTGGGTGGAGGTATAGAGCCATTAGATTCACCCCTCATCATAGCTTCCTCAGTAGAAAATCCTATAGAGGTTACACAGGGAGTGAAGCCTATCCAGTGAATGTTGATGGACACATATACCTCGTTGATTAGGCAGTGTTGAGCATTCTAGGTTTTGATGTCATCTTGGGAATGAATTGGTTAGCTACGCATCATGAAGTGTTAAACTGTCGGGAGAAGACTGTCACCTTGTAACTTCCCAACCAATTAGTTAAAGTATATCAATGAGATAAGAATATAGTAACTTACAACTTGATATCGGTAATGCAAGTGCTTAAGCTCCTACGAAGGAAACATGTGGGTTACTTAGCCTATGTCACAGATAGAAGAATGGAAGCAAAAGGCATTGAACAGATTCCAGTGGTAAGAGAATATCCTGATGTTTTTTCAGATGAGTTGTCGGCATACCACAGGACAGCGAGATTGAATTCTATATAGATATGGTACTAGACACACAACCTATATCAATTCCTCCATATAGGATGACTCCTGCAGAACTCAAAGAAATGAAGGCACAGTTGCAAGACTTTCTAGATAAGGGTTTTATTCACCCCAGTATGTTTCTATGGGGTGCCTCTGTTGGTTTCTATTATATGTCCCAAGGAAAGATTAAGCATTTAAATACAACAATGAATATATATATTAAAAGATGAAGTATGGCGGAATCATACTCACAAAGATCGGAATGCGGATGCGTTGATGAAATGAAAATTTTCTCCTTTGTGCAGTGAAGGTTTCGGCCAAGGTGAGTGGGGAAGCTCCAAGCATTCTTTGATCCTTCCAAGCTCAAGAATTAGTTTCCCATAACACCTTTGTATGATCCCTTGAAGGTGCTAGCCTTGTGTGTTAATTATGTTCCAAACAAAACACAATTTCTTCAAGTTTTTGCACACAAAAACAGAAAAGTGGAGAGGGCTGTGAAACTTCACAGTTTCGGTCAAGAGGAAAGAGAGGAGAGTGAGGGATTTGATTTCAAAAATCAATTTATATTTATGCCATAATATTATTAAATTAATAATAAACTTATGACACAAATCATGCAATGGCTTAGAGTGTCAAACACTCAATTTCCATGCAAAACCATTGAGTGCATTGTACACTATCTCCATGCAATGCATCACAATAAATAATGCATAATATGACATGTGTCATGTGGGCCCCACACGTTTCCAAATGAAAGTGGGCCCACGTGCACTCACGCGTTCGGGTTCGATATTTCCGAAATACCGAACTTACGTCGCGACGTTAATTAAATCGAATTTAAATAAATGATTGCGCCTAGCGAAATTATTATTTACGTCGCTAACGAATTAATTCTAAATTAACTCGTTTGCCCGAATTAAAATCTAATTTTAATTTCGCGTCGAAATCGAATTTCGATTATTATATCGAATATAATAATTTTACGATTAATTCCAAATTAATCGTTCTCTCTCTATTTATAGTACTTTATCCAAGATAAAGTCTCTCCGTAATTAATCCAAGATTAATCGAGTTTGAATCATACGTCATTGGTGAATCTTCGGGAAGCGACCCAAGAGATCTCCGGATATGTTGGCAGTAAATACGGTCGTCGGATAATCCGAACACGTACGTACCTCGTACTACGTTTTTACCGATTCACAAGACAAGGTTGGCTTCTAGCAAAGCGCCATGCCTACCCAATTCTCCAGAAATATTCTTATAGGAATATCAGATCTATATCAAGCGTAGTATACCGTAGTATTGCGTACATCGATCCAGTATCGGACGATCACATGTTAGGCCTGGGGCTGGAAATGTGTCTGCCCCGTACGAAACATATATCGGACATCAAGCAACTAGTCTCTTTAAATCGGACAATCCTGACCTGGTCATATTGTCCCGACGGTTGCAACCTTTTATAGAGTACTAGTTCTGTGTCCTGCGTGATCATCACCTCCATATGTCTGAAGTGATACTTCCATCTCGACATCACATCCAGTACACTACGATTCTCGATAAACCCAGAAGAGGTGTACACAGAACCGGTTAAGGTCCCCAACCACCAAAACCAAAGTTTACCGATTGTCGCAAGTACTAGCGATGTAAGTCTCAGGTTAAGACCATATACACCTACCCTGATGCGGCCTCCCATAGACACGCAGACATACTACCAATGGGATTCCGCGGGGTCTATCCAGAGCGAAGCTGTTTTCCGTACCATCGGTAAAACACAACCTCCTATCGCACTTGCATAAGTATCCAATACTTAAATATATGAGAACTATGCCGTTGTGCCCTCACAACGTGCACAAGCGCAATACTAGTCTATTCCGCATTATCGATGTCCGATCTCGATAATACTCCGACTAGGGATATTTAATGATTAAACCTTTATGGATTGATACTGTCTCATATCATCTCATCCAACTTAATCATATGGACTTTCGCCATTTATATATCAAAGTAAATAATATTACAAAACGGCAAAAGGCAATTTCATTATCACATAGTTAATTTTGTACAATAATACAATATCATTTACAAACAGTGACGCTATGGGACATAATGTCTAACAATCTCCCACTTGGCCTATAGCCAGTCACTCAAGCATCTAATACCCGAACTATGTATGTGTCGTTCAAAAACTTGCTGAAGAACAGCCTTCGTCAGCGGATCTGCAATGTTGTCATCTGATGTGACCTTCTCGACCTTTACATCGCCACGATGTATAATCTCCCGAATCAGATGGTAACGTCGAAGAACATGCTTGGACCGTTGATGAGACCTTGGTTCCTTAGCCTGTGCTATAGCCCCGTTATTGTCACAATACAATGGAACGGGCTCAGCTGCTAACGGAACTACTCCTAATCCGATTAGGAACTTTCGGATCCAAACTGCCTCCTTTGCTGCTTCAGATGCAGCGATGTGTACTCCGCTTCTGTTGTTGAATCGGCAACAGTATCTTGCTTGGAAGATTTCCAGCTCACTGCTCCGTTATTCAAACAAAAAATGTACCCGGATTGCGACTTGTAGTCATCCTTGTCGGTTTGGAAACTTGCATCGGTATACCCAGATACCGCAAGTTCTCCACCTCCATAAATTAAGAAAGCATCCTTAGTTCGTTTAAGATACTTAAGGATATTCTTAACTGCTATCCAGTGACCTTCACCTGGATCGGCCTGATAGCGACTGCACATGCTCAAAGCATATGAGACATCAGGTCGTGTACATATCATGGCATACATGATCGATCCGACTGCCGAGGCGAACGGTATCCGACTCATGTTGTCTCTCTCTTCCTGAGTCTTAGGACACATGTCCTTAGACAGAGAGGTACCACGTACCATTGGAACCAATCCCCTCTTGGATTGTTCCATGTTGAATCGCTTCAACACTTTATCAATGTATGTACTCTGGGAGAGTCCAAGCAGCTTTCTAGATCTATCCCGGTAGATCTTTATTCCAAGAATAAAGGCTGCTTCTCCCAGATCTTTCATGGAGAATTTTAATGAAAGCCAAGCTTTCACCGACGTTAGCATGGGAATGTCATTGCCTATAAGCAATACGTCGTCGACATAAAGGACAATAAAAGTAAGTGCTCTCCCACTAACCTTCTTGTATACACAAGGGTCATCTGCGTTTTGCACGAAATCATATTCTTTTATGATCTCATCAAAACGCTGATTCCATGACCGTGATGCTTGCTTCAATCCATAAATGGATCGATTTAACTTACAAACCTTGTTTGCAAGTCTAGGTACGATAAAACCGTCAGGCTGTTGCATATAAACATCCTCCAAAAGGTTTCCGTTAAGGAAAGCGGTTTTAACGTCCATCTGCCATATCTCGTAATCGAAATATGCAGCTATTGCAAGCATTATCCGAATGGATTTAATCATGGCAACGGGTGAGAAGGTTTCGTCATAATCAATACCATATTGTTGACGATACCCCTTCGCTACAAGCCTAGCTTTGTACGTTTGTACGTTGCCATCCATGTCGGTCTTCTTCTTGAAGATCCATCTGCATCCAATAGGCTTTACGCCTTCTGGTGCATCAACCAGTGTCCAAACTTGGTTGGCGTACATGGAATCCATCTCGGACTTCATGGCTTCTTGCCATAAAGCGGAATCGATATTTTGTATCGCTTCCTCATACGTAGCCGGCTCTCATATCCTCAATAAGATTAATATCTACATGAGGTGAGATCAGGAACCCATACCTCTCAGGTACTGTTCTGACTCTCTCCGACCTACGCGGTCCTTGTGTATGTGAAGTTTGTGGTACAGACTCATCCCGGACGGTCTGTTCTTGTTCCGTCGTTGATTCATTGCCAGGAACAGTATCACTACGATCTTCATCGAGTTCTACTTTCCTCCCACTTACCACTGCATTTATAAAATCCTTCTCAAGGAAAAATGCTTGTAGAGCAACAAATACTTTGTTCTCTTGTGGGTGATAGAAGTAATATCCTTTGGTTTCCCTAGGATATCCTACGAAAAGGCATTTATCAGATTTGGGTTCAAGTTTGGTACCTTCCAAACGTTTAACATATGCCCAGCATCCCCAAATCTTCAGGAAAGAGAAACCTGGTTTCCTTCCTGTCCATATCTCATATGGAGTCTGTTCAACAGACTTCGACGGTACCTTATTTAAAATAAGTATAGCACTGTTTAATGCGTATCCCCAGAAGGATATTGGTAGCTCAGTGCGACTCATCATTGACCTCACCATGTCTAACAAGGTGCGGTTTCTCCGTTCGGACACACCGTTTAATTGCGGTGTTCCAGGAGGAGTCCACTGTGAAAGAATACCATATTCTTTCAAGTAATCTTGAAACTCATAACTTAAGTATTCGCCACCACGGTCTGACCGTAATGTCTTAATACTCTTCCCTGTTTGTTTCTCCACTTCGTGTCGAAACTCTTTGAATTTCTCAAAAGTTTCCGACTTGTGTCTCATAAGATACACATAACCGTAACGAGATGCATCATCTGTGAAGGTTACGAAGTAGTGAAATCCACCTCTAGCCTGGCTAGACATGGGCCCGCATACGTCAGTATGAACGAGAGCCAACAATTCTGTGGCACGTTCACCTTTACCGCTAAAAGGTGATTTAGGCATTTTGCCTAAAAGACAAGATTCGCAGACGTCATATGATTGGGATCAAATTCGTCCAAGTACCCACTCTTCGAAAGTGTGGATATGCGAGTCTTGTTGATGTGTCCTAGACGACAATGCCACATATAAGCTTCATCTTTTAGATTACTCCTTTTGAGCCTTTTGTTTGTCATTTTAGGAGATTCATTTATATTCAAAATATAAAGACCGTTATTTGCAACAGCTGTGCAAATTTCTGCATCATTTTTATATAAATAACACCCAGTGTTTCTAAATACAAAAGTGTAACCCTGCTGGGTTAACAAGGATACAGATATAATATTCCTAGTTAAACTAGGTACAAAATAACAGTTCAAAAGTTTAAGTACATGCCCTGAGGGCAGTTCTAAAACAAAAGTCCCTACGGCCAAAACAGCAACTGGTGTTCCGTTTCCGACCCGTAGATCCATCTCCCCCGATGCCAGCACCCTGCTATCCTGCAGATCCTGCACATCAGTACAAATATGAGCACCACAACCAGAATCAAAAATCCAATTTTTAAAACTAGAAGTATTCATATTTATCTCAATAACAAACATACCAGAGGCGATAGCCTTGCCAGCCTTGATATCCTCCCTCTGCCCTTTGCCCATTCGGCAGTCACGTTTCCAGTGACCCCTCTTGCCGCAGTTGAGGCAGATGTCGCGAGATTTGTCCTTTGGCTTCCTAGAAGCCACTGTCAACTTGCCCTTGCCCTTGTTCTTGAACTTCTTCTTCCTCGCACCTCCAATTGCCTTGGGCCCAGCCCTTGGCGCATGAGAGGTCGATGCATAATGCGCCTCGCGCTTGCTCCCCTTTAGGAGTTCCTTTTCGGACTCCTTCAGCACGGACAACAACTCTCCAAGAGTGTCGTCAGTGTCCATCAACTTATAGTTGATGATGATTTGTTTCCAAGTATCGGGTAGCGATTGTAATAGCATATCAATCGTCAACTCTGCCTCCAAGACAATGCCCATCTTGGCTAACTCATCTATGTCAGCGATCATTTGAGTCCCGTGGGCCTCAACTGATGCGCCGTCTGTCATCCGGGAGCGGAAGAGTTTCCTTACTAGCTCGTACCTCTCCATCCGCTTGTTGGTGCGGTGGAGATCACGCAATCTTGCCATCATGTTATAGGGATCCAAGTCCCTGTTCTGGCGTCTGAAATGCTGGGTCATTGCAGCTAGCATAACTGACTGAGCTTGGTCACAATCGTCACTATGAGTCTTCCATAACTCTAGCTCCAGTGGCTCAGTGGGTTTAGGCGGGAGAGGTCTCTGAATAGTATACAGCACCCTCTCAGCCCCAAGCACTATCTTGAGGTTCATTTCCCAGTCGGCAAAGTTTGTCCCTTTGAAGACATTATCGCCCATGATTATGTCGCGGACATTACCCTTGCCAGTCATCTTGACAACTATAGTCCAACTATAAAGTCAACGATGTTATGGGTACAGTCAAACTGTTACAAGCAAAATAACAATATATTAGTCCAACTAATTATTAAAATATTGACGAAATAATTTTGAAAGACGCGTAAGGCTAAGTATCTGAACGAAATTGCAAATTCAATAATAGCCTCCCACTATTTTCTTCAAGTCTCTAACCCTCTTGTGGAGAACTCGGGAAATCGCATTTCCTAGTGGGCTAGGATCCCGTTAAATAACACACAACCTTGACTTTGGTCAATAAAAGCTGTATGCTATTTAACTTAGGTAGATCTCTATGATCAATTGGATCTCATCCAATTCCTAGATCCGGTTAGGTGGACATCCAAGTCCGAAACATATGTATAATGTCAATGTATCCATTACATTTTCCTAACCATATCCTCCGAATCATCTAGGCCTTGGCTTTGGCCAAAAACAAACCTAATGATTCCAGTTAAGCGGGACCCATTGACGAGGAAAGTTTCGTAATCAATGTCATTGGACAAAAAGTGATCTTGACTTTGGCCAATAAAAATCACGATTTGGACAAGACACCGATATGCAACAAAACTCTCATGATTCAAGTACATCCTTGATTGACAAAGGTCTTGACTTTGGCCAAACAAACCAATGCCAACTTCGGATCTTGAACAAGAATCATTCAATGGAAGGATATTTGCTTAATATAAATTGAGGGATTTTCGCGTAATTGGCAACCAATTTATTTATCTTTGTTAGGTCTCATCATCATACACCCTTAAGCATGCTTCTAAAACATCATAAAGCGCGTAAAGTAAATTAATAGTGATATGCGGATGGATATATAAACAATTTGTTCCTAGAACAAATCACTCCCTTTTCCTCTCCCTGCTAGCACTATTCTACTTCTACCCATTTTCATAATACAATAAGAGAAACCTCATTTACATTGAGGGGAATTAGGTGAGAAGAGAATACAAAGAGATAAAGAGATAAGGCTGGACACGCAGGTCCAATTTATAAATTCCAAATTTACAATAATTTCTAAAATTACCATTTCCCTTCTAATATCCATCCGATATACACTATTCATTCAACACATACATATATTTCAAACAAGACATGCTTTTTACAACCAATCTAATCCAATTAATTAGTCTATGTTTAAGTGATCATCCAATGTTCAAACAACGGTTTGATTTTGCGCGAGTCCAACTCGATTGAGAATAAGTACATAAGGTACGAATTCGCGAATTATATCGAACTACTTATTAAATCTAATTTAATTCGTATTCAATACTAATTCAATTATTTAATTCCAAATTAAATGTTTACACTTTTAATGTGCTTTAAAGACTTAGATTCTAAATCTAATCCTATTGGGTCTCAAAGCCCAACTAACATCCAATGTTTAATTTAATTCAAGTCAAATGGGCTTTCAATTGATTTATTAAGGCTTGGGCTTTGGTCAATGTGGGTCAAACCCAATTACCAAGCCCAAATAAGGAATCACCCTTAAATGCCATAAAACCAATTTTAAGCCCATAAGGCCCAATTAAATTTTTAAAGCCCATTATATTATATTTGGACTTAATGGAGTGATTTAGGCCCAAATTGGATCCAATCCTTTTGGCCCAAATCTACTTGGTCCACCCAAGCCCATTATGCCCAAATACAATATTAAAAGCCCAATTCACCAATTAAGCCCATTAATTAAATTTTAATATTCCAAACATTAAAGTCCAATTAATTAAAGTGTAAAACCAAGATTAATATATTAAACCAAATATTTCAAAAATACCCATTTAATTTATTAATCATCTATTTTTCAAAATAAATGTCCAACATTAATTTTAACAAAAAATCAACTCCTTTACATGTCCATTAACATTCGGCCAAGGTGAGTTTTTTTGTGTCGATTTGTTTTTCAATCCGATTGAATTACTAATTTACGTCCCGTATACGTTCTAAGTCATCCAATGATCTTAAACACAAAAAATTCCAATCCACTCCAAGTAGCAACACATTCGGCCAAGGCATGAATTTGGGGAAAAAAATCATCCAATGCATTTTTCATAAAATTGATTTCATATTATGTCATTTTACATACATATAAGCATACTCATTCATCAAATTTCACAAGAACATGCTTCAATCAATTTTACCCAAATTTTAACCTAAAGTATTTCATGCTTAACCATGGCTCCATGATACCATTGTTGGTTTCTATTATATGTCCCAAGGAAAGATTAAGCATTTAAATACAACAATGAATATATATATTAAAAGATGAAGTATGGCGGAATCATACTCACAAAGATCGGAATGCGGATGCGTTGATGAAATGAAAATTTTCTCCTTTGTGCAGTGAAGGTTTCGGCCAAGGTGAGTGGGGAAGCTCCAAGCTTTCTTTGATCCTTCCAAGCTCAAGAATTAGTTTCCCATAACACCTTTGTATGATCCCTTGAAGGTGCTAGCCTTGTGTGTGAATTTATGTTCCAAACAAAACACAATTTCTTCAAGTTTTTGCAACAAAAACAGAAAAGTGGAGAGGGCTGTGAAACTTCACAGTTTCGGTCAAGAGGAAAGAGAGGAGAGTGAGGGATTTGATTTCAAAAATCAATTTATATTTATGCCATAATATTATTAAATTAATAATAAATTATGACACAAATCATGCAATGGCTTAGAGTGTCAAACACTCAATTTCCATGCAAAACCATTGAGTGCATTGTACACTATCTCCATGCAATGCATCACAATTAAATAATGCATAATATGACATGTGTCATGTGGGCCCCACACGTTTCCAAATGAAAGTGGGCCCACGTGCACTCACGCGTTCGGGTTCGATATTTCCGAAATACCGAACTTACGTCGCGACGTTAATTAAATCGAATTTAAATAAATGATTGCGCCTAGCGAAATTATTATTTACGTCGCTAACGAATTAATTCTAAATTAACTCGTTTGCCCGAATTAAAATCTAATTTTAATTTCGCGTCGAAATCGAATTTCGATTATTATATCGAATATAATAATTTTACGATTAATTCCAAATTAATCGTTCTCTCTCTATTTATAGTACTTTATCCAAGATAAAGTCTCTCCGTAATTAATCCAAGATTAATCGAGTTTGAATCATACGTCATTGGTGAATCTTCGGGAAGCGACCCAAGAGATCTCCGGATATGTTGGCAGTAAATACGGTCGTCGGATAATCCGAACACGTACGTACCTCGTACTACGTTTTACCGATTCACAAGACAAGGTTGGCTTCTAGCAAAGCGCCATGCCTACCCAATTCTCCAGAAATATTCTTATAGGAATATCAGATCTATATCAAGCGTAGTATACCGTAGTATTGCGTACATCGATCCAGTATCAGACGATCACATGTTAGGCCTGGGGCTGGAAATGTGTCTGCCCCGTACGAAACATATATCGGACATCAAGCAACTAGTCTCTTTAAATCGGACAATCCTGACCTGGTCATATTGTCCCGACGGTTGCAACCTTTTATAGAGTACTAGTTCTGTGTCCTGCGTGATCATCACCTCCATATGTCTGAAGTGATACTTCCATCTCGACATCACATCCAGTACACTACGATTCTCGATAAACCCAGAAGAGGTGTACACAGAACCGGTTAAGGTCCCCAACCACCAAAACCAAAGTTTACCGATTGTCGCAAGTACTAGCGATGTAAGTCTCAGGTTAAGACCATATACACCTACCCTGATGCGGCCTCCCATAGACACGCAGACATACTACCAATGGGATTCCGCGGGGTCTATCCAGAGCGAAGCTGTTTTCCGTACCATCGGTAAAACACAACCTCCTATCGCACTTGCATAAGTATCCAATACTTAAATATATGAGAACTATGCCGTTGTGCCCTCACAACGTGCACAAGCGCAATACTAGTCTATTCCGCATTATCGATGTCCGATCTCGATAATACTCCGACTAGGGATATTTAATGATTAAACCTTTATGGATTGATACTGTCTCATATCATCTCAATCCGGTATTAATCATATGGACTTTCGCCATTTATATATCAAAGTAAATAATATTACAAAACGGCAAAAGGCAATTTCATTATCACATAGTTAATTTTGTACAATAATACAATATCATTTACAAACAGTGACGCTATGGGACATAATGTCTAACAGCCTCGGTATTATTCTCAGAAGAAAGATGGAAAAACACTTCGGTATGTAAGGACTAACGGTAATTGAATAAAGTGACAATCAAGAATAAGTATCCCTTACCAAGGAATATGACTGTTTGATCAGTTGCAGGGGGCGCAATGCTTCTAAAGATTGATCTTCGGTCAGATCTAATCAATGAAGATTAGAGAAAGTGATGTCCCGAAGATAGTTTTTTAGACCAGATATGGGCATCATCAGTTCGGTCAATGTCATTTGGCCTGAATAATGCCCTAATAGCTTTCATGGACTTGATGAATAAGAGTTCAGACCCTTTCTAGATCGATTTGTGATAGTTTTATCGATGACATTATGGTGTACTCACGTAGTCACAACAGAAACATGCAGAACATTTGCACCAGGTGTTATAGACACTGAGTGAACATAAGTTATATGCCAAGCTCTCAAAGTGTAGTTTGGGTCAACTAGTGTGGTATTTCTATGGAATGTGGTATCGAAAGAAAGAATCGCAGTAGATGCCCCAAAGGTAGAAGTCATTCAAAATTGGCACCGACCTATTAGTATGACGGATATTCGTAGTTTCCTGGGGTTCGGCACGATACTACTGGAGGTTCATGAAAACTTCTCTAGAATAGCTGCTCCGTTAACACAAATGACGCAGAAGAATGTAAAGTTTGAGTGGACAAAGGCTGTGAGAAGACCTTTCAAGATATCAAACGGCGGTTGACTACCGCTCTTATTTTAGCCCTATGGACGGGAACATGAGGGTTGATGGTGTATTGTGATGCCTCAAGGTGGGATTGGGATACGTG
>SKCR01032077.1:67500-100366 GCA_019454045.1 Zanthoxylum bungeanum | reverse complement strand
TCATGCTCCATTGATTTTACCCAATTTGTCATGCCCAAAATTTGGAGAAAATTGAATCCAATCCATTTCATGAAATTGATCATGCACCAACTTTCGAAGCATGCGAACGTAGAAAATAAAATGCCTTTAGGAATACATATTGCTAGATTCGATTAAACTATTGCACAAATCATTTTATTACAAGTGGCATAAGTAAGGGACAATTCCGAACCCAACGGTTTAAGGTCTTCCCTTGCGAGGGGTGAGTGCGGCCTTAAATCTTTATCCTGATTCACACCGAATGGCGACTCCATTATTCTCCGATTTAGTCCCCTGTGGGCTACTCCGTACTCCCACTAGGCTGCGAGCTTAGTCCTCCACATGTACAAATGCTTCTATATCCGTCAATTCCGAACTGTATCTCAAGTTACATACTGGGGTGAGTTTTACCTCATGCACCGAAAACCATAAAACCATAATCTGTAACTCAAACTGTAGAAAGAAACATTTTCTAAAATACGATTCTTTTCAAAAGCATTTGAAATCTTTCTTTAAAATATTTGAAATTGTTGAAAAACATTGTTGTCGTATGCTCAACCTTTAAAAATCTAAAACACACATACACACATGCACTTGCATATATGCATATCTCTTGCTTCTCTCTACTCTAGCCATGATTTTATCTATAATGATCTTACTAACTATATGCTCAAATATTAACAGAATGTTTGTTCAAACTAAACATGCTAAATTTATATTCACACATTCTACCATCACTATATTTATCTATATATGCACACATTCTACCATCACAACTTAGCTTACCTTTATAACTTACCTTACTGGTGGCTCACAGTCGATATATTGCACAATTTATATTCATACACATACATTCGAAGCTCTATTTACTAATCAGACATCAAGCTATATGAGTTCCAATGTCTTAGTTCTTAAACTGCTTTGCATTTTCTAACTATCAACTTGTGCTCAGAAATCTCAAATCACAATCTTTTATATTTCTCAGGCCATGTATATGCTACTCATTTATGCTTTCTACCATCTTATATACATGTATCAGTACTCACTAGTTTTTATTTACTCATGCATGCTAATATTTGTATACAATGCATAAAATACAGACTTTCATTCATATCACTAATTTATATATGATTATCTCATTTATAACTGTAATCCCATTCCCTAGGGTGTAGTTTCTACATCCCCCATACCCAAGTCTTATTAGATTATATTTATGACCTTGTTTATGTGTTCTCATCTAAATATACTTACATGTGCGTCTTTATACTTTTATATGCTCATACTCATTTCTTACTCATACCTTTGCTCATAATCGCTTATTCTTACCTATATGTGTATCTAGTTACACATGTTTCTTTCTTCCATACTCATCTTTATATATATAAATATTTACTTGTTTCATGCATATACTATACATAATTCTAATACATAATTAATTTTGAACGCTACTAAATCTTTAAGTATTAGAAGCATGAGTTACTTACCTGGCTAGGTGGACACTCCTAATCCCGGTCCGATCTGCCAAAACAAATCACAACATCTGTCAGAACCGCTATTTGCAGACTTTCAACTCATCTAAAATAACTACGGGTTTCCCCGGAACACCCTAATCATCTCTGGTACTACGATCTAAACTTCATCACTCTAATACATGCTTACATACTATTCTAAACTAGCTAGATGAGTCATATTCTCACTTTACGCGTTTGCAGCAAAACCTACGGAAAGTTCTTCAAACGCTACGGAAGGGTCACGAACCCTCCGGACTAACCCAAAATTACCTAATTACCCTCGCAATATCATATTTACATTATAACTACATTTACGATCAACTACGCTCATTCGCGCGAGAAACTCCGTTTTACCACCGGAAACTCGCTAATTCTACCGGATCGATCATATCTCATCCGATTCTCCCCGGATTCTACCACATTTATCGTTTTAACATATTAAAACATACCCAATTCATCTCATGCAAATTCGTTAGACTACGAAAATATCAGAAACATCCGAATACAAATCGATACACTTTGAAATATCAAATTCTAAATGGAAAGTCGTACCAAAATTCCAAGGCCATATTCGGACTCCCAACGGCCATACAAACCGGTGGTGTCGATGGAATTCCGATCGAAGCTACTGTTCAACATGGGTTTACTGTTCACTGATGCTTTCTTCCTCATTTCGTGTGCAATCGGCCGTTGTTCGACAAAATCAACCCCACACACTCGTAGTACTCGTCGAGGGCTTCGATTTGGTAGTTGGCTCGGGTCGTGAAACAAACCGACGAGCCGGGATCGGACAACCCATGGGCGCGCCTTTTTCTCTACAAAACTCACCGTTTCCGGCGTCTTTATGTCACCGCCGGCCACCACTGGACACACGGTGGTCGGGCGCTCCATTCTGGCCGGTCGCGCCGGCTGACGGTGGCAGGCAGGCCTTCGGCGCGACCAGCAAACTTCCAAATGCAAAATGGGCATGGGGGGGAGTGTGGGTGTTTTGGGTTGGGTTTGCCTTATTTGCAATTTATGAAAACCTCAAGGCTTTATATACTAGGTTGGAAAATATCAATTTAGTCTCTGCGAAAATTACAAATCAACCCCAATTCTGGAACCTTCTGGAATGTCGTAATTTCGGAGCCCTTCTGATGCGATTCTCGAAAAGTGTTCAACACGAAAGTTGTCCGTCTCGGAAAAACGAGTCCGATGGGCCAAGAATCGACTCGATCGGAGTTTGTTTTCTCTCTTCATGACAAAAACCGCAAACTTTACGCGTTTTACGAAAATCGCGTAACTGACTTTTGATCCTTCGTGTTTTCCGACGCAACGAAAATTCATAATATAATATTCCAACTCATATAACATCACTTAAACTCTTATTCTTCATCATCATCATGCTCTGAGACTAAAACATCCACCCGGGAATCTCTTAGAACAATCCCGAAAATCTAGGATGTTACATTCACCCCTCCTTATAAAAATTTCGTCCATGAAATTTCTCCGTCCTTAAAACTATTGATTCCAACCCAGTCTCATGTGCAGGAACTATCTTACTCTAAACTCCACCAATATAAATTCTTTGTCTCAACTGTTAACTAATCTCTATCTATAAACTAAGATCCTTAACAGTTTATCATCGACTTTAAGCTAACTATACTGGTCCAATTCTCATCTCTAGCTATACTGTTCTGGCTCTTATCTTTGACTGTACTGCTCTGGTTCTTATCTCAAATCATCTGGCCTCACTCGGGCCCTAAACTGATTCTATCTTATCCTTACTGATACTCTGATCCGAAAGGCTGCAAAAGTACTAACTTAATCCATATCTTCCTATACGAAGATAGCTAATCTATTCACAACAAATGAGTCACCCATGGACTCATATTCAAGCAATCAAGGCACTGAATAATATAATCATATCATATCAGATAATCATAGAAAATATATACAAAGACCTATGTGGTCTTTACCAAACTGAAGACAGTCTCCGACAGCTGGATCCCCACATTGCAGTCACTGACTTCTAGACCATGCTACTGACTCTGACTCTTAAACCATGCTCTGATACCAACTTTGTAACATCCCGCCTAAGCCATGATGCTACCGGCAGGAGACAGGCTAACCCTACCTCCATAAGCCTCTTATTCTGATGAAATTTCGGCATGATGTATTCGTAACATCATGCAAGATGGCTTATAACCAGCACCATAAGACAACCTGCTCACATACTCAACATAAATGCAAATATCATCAAGGCCTCAGGCCTGAACTCAACAAGCAAAAGTAAATACTTGGCCTCCGGCCACAACTCAAAACTAAAACTATTCTATTTCATTACTTATACAACTGAGATACAAATACTAATGCAAATACAAATACAAAACAAGTAGTCGTGATGACCCAACTCGACCCAGGACTCAAAGACTTCCTCGAATGCAATTGGGGCGATCCACCATCTTCAATGTCTTCGCCGAACATCTACTGGTTCTATATGACAGCTACTGACCTGCAAAACTACAAACTATTGGAATGTGAGTCATAATGACTCAGTAAGTAATCATGTAAATGGTTATAAAGTTTTAATTAAATGTCTATTCCTTATTCATTTCACAAACCTGACACTTGTACTGTACCTTAACAGATCAACACCTGCCAACTTCTGTATGCTATTACACTATCAAACTTCTATATTACATGTGTGTGTGTGTGTGTGTGTGTATATATTTTATATATATATATATATATATATATATATTCCTATATCACCAACACGAGAAGTTCCATCATACTACTGGTGCATAACACTAAATTCTGCATACTCTCTAAACTTGTTATTATTCAGGTTCAAGTATTTATCATAACTTTCTCTCTTCCTTTATCTTGAAATATCATCAAATCGGATATCTACATCTTATTTCTGTTAACTATCAAATCCACTACCCATGGTTACATGCATGAGTTACCATTTCATCAAGACTAGCATTCTTACAGTATGTTCTTTCTAAGTAAGTAAGCAACTCATACAATCATCATTAATACGTATTCTTTCAAATAAGGTCATGCTACTATGCACGTATATTTAAAACGTGATACTTCTATATGAACGTGTTCCACACAAGATTAACCATATGTGCATTCGGATGTAGTCATGTCACAAATATTTATGCCAAGTAAATGCTTTTAAATGATAACTAAAACATATGATTTAAATATGTAACTTGTAAACAATACTCCACTTAACATGCAAATGCTTTCATAAGATACTTTTGTAATCTTTTCTGAAATGATGTTTTCGGAAAACTCTTTCTGAATTCTTTATCTGAAAGTTTCTTTCTGAAAACTCTTTTCTAAAAGGGTTTTTCTGAAAACTGTATCTGAAAGCTGAGATCTGAAAACTGTTTCTCGAATCTGGTTTCTGAAAACTGCTTACTAAGGTCTAACTTTTGAAAACTATGTTCCGATGATTTGAAAACTGTGCGCTAAAAATCTGGTTTCTGAAATCTAAACACTGAAAATCTGAAAACTGTGTACTGGAAATCTGAAAACTGCTCTACGTCCAGGACCATAACTCAACTTGACGTCTCTCTGCACCCAAGACCATAACTCAACTGGGTGTACTCGATGCCCAGGACCATAACTCAAATAGGCATCTCTGAAAATCAGGATTTCGGGACCCTGTAGCCCCTAGTCCTGCTCGAGGATCTGAGAGCGTCCCCTCAGTCCTCCACATGTGCACATGCATCTATATCCATCAATTCCAACTGTATCTCTCAAGTTACATACTGGGGTGAGTTTTACCTCATGCCCCTAAAACCATAAAACCATAATATGTAACTCAAACTGTAGAAAGAAACATTTTCTAAAATACGATTCTTTTCAAAAGCATTTGAAATCTTTCTTTACAACAATTGAAATTGTTGAAAAACATTGTTGTCATATGCTCAACCGTTAAAAACCTAAAACACACACACACACATGCACTTGCATATATGCATATCTCATGCTTCTCTCTACTCTAGCCATGATTTTGTCTATAATGATCTTACTAACTATATGCTCAAATATCAACAGAATGTTTGTTCAAACTAAACATGCGAAATTTATCTTACATTCATACATATCTATATTTATCTATATATGCACACATTCAACCATCACAACTTAACTTACCTTTATAACTTACCTTACCGGTGGCTCACAGTCGATATATTGCATAATTTATATTCATACACATACATTCGAAGCTCTATTACTATATCAGACATCGAGCATATACGAAGTTCCAATGTCATAGTTCTTAATCTGCTTTGCCATTTTCTAACTATCAACTTGTGCTCAGAAATATCAAATCATAATCTTTTATATATTCTCATGCCTTGCATATGCTACTCATTTATGCTTTCTACCATCTTATATACATGTATCAGTACTCACTAGTTTTTATTTACTCATGCATGCTAATATTCGTATACAATGCATAAAATACAGACTTTCATTCATATCACTAATTTATATATGATTATCTCATTTATAACTGTAATCTCATTCCCTAGGGTGTAGTTTCTACATCCCTCATACCCAAGTCTTATTAGATTATATTTATGACCTTGTTTATGTGTTCTCATCTAAATATACTTACATGTGCGTCTTTATACTTTTATATGCTCATACTCATTTCTTACTCATACCTTTGCTCATAATCGCTTATTCTTATCTATATGTGTAGCTAGTTACATATGTTTCTTTCTTCCACACTCATCTTTATATATATAAATATATACTTGTTTCATGCATATACTATACATAATTCTAAAACAGAATTAATTCTGAACGCTACTAAATCTTTAAGTATTAGAAGCATGAGTTACTTGCCTGGCTAGGCGGACACTCCTAATCCCGGTCTGATCTGCCAAAATAAATCACAACATCTGTCAAAACCGCTATTTGCGGGACTTTCAACTCATCTAAAACAACTATGGTTTCCCCGGAACACCTGAATCATCTCTGGTACTACGATCTAAACTTCATCACTCTAATACATGCTTATATACTATTCTAAACTAGCTAGATGAGTCATATTCTCACTTTACGCGTTTGCAGCAAAACCTGCGGAAAGTTTTCGCAAACGCTATGGAAGGGTCTCAAACCCTCCGGAATAACCCAAAATTACCTAATTACCCTCACAATATCATATTTACGTTATAACTATATTTACGATCAACTACGCTCATTCGCGCGAGAAACTCCATTTTATCGGAAACTCGCTAATTCTACCGGATCGATCATATCTCATCTGATTCTCCCCGGATTCTACCACATTTATCTTTTTAACATATTAAAACATATCCAATTCATCTCATGCAAATTCATTACACTACGAAACTATCGGAAACATCCGAATACAAATCGATACACTTTGAAGTATCAAATTCTAAACGGAAAGTCGTACCAAAATTCCGAGGCCATATTCGGTCTCCCAACAGCCATACGAATGCGCTGGTGTCGACGAAATTTTGATCGGAGCTACTATTCAACATGGGTTTACTGGTCATCGATGCTTTCTTCCTCGTTTCATGTGCAATCGGCTGTTGTTCGGTGAAATCAACCCTGCACACTCGTAGTACTCGTCAAGGGCTTCGATTTAGTAGGTGGCTCGGGTCGTGAAACGAACCGACGAGCTGGGATCGAACAACCCATGGGCGAGCCTCTTTCTCTCCAAAACTCGTCGTTTCCGGGGTCTTTGTGTCACGCCGGCCACCACTGGACACACGGTGGCCGGGTGCTCCATTTTGGCCGATCTCGCCGGCAGACGGCGGCCGGCAAGCCGCCCGCGCGACCAACAAACTTCCAAACGCAAAATGGGCGTGGGGGGGCATGTGGGTGTTTTGGGTTGGGTTTGCCTTATTTGCAATTTATGAAAACCTCAAGGCTTTATATACTAGGCTGGAAAATATCAATTTAGTCCCTGCGAAAATTATTAATCATCCCCTATTCTGGAACCTTCTAGAATGTCACAATTTCGGAGCCCTTCTGATGCGATTCTCGAAATGTGTTCAACATGAAAGTTGTTCGTCTCGGAAAAACGAGTCCGATGGTTCAAGAATCGACTCGATCGGAAGTCGCGTAACTGACTTTTGATCCTTTGCATTTTTCGACGCAACGAAAATTCATAATATAATATTCCAACTCATATAACATCACTTAAACTCTTATTCTTCATCATCATCATGATCCGAGACTAAAACATCCGTCCGGGAATCTTCTAGAACAATTCCAAAAATCTGGGATGGTACAATACTTGTATCAGGAATTCCTCGAGCAGCTTTGCCCTTCCCATAAAGGACATAATTGACAACTTAAAATTTCATATTATCTTTTTTCCCGCAGAGGATCCTGGGGGAAGAGTGTTGCTAAATTTATATTGTCCGCTATTTCATATGTGACTACGGGTCGAACCAAAACAAAATACTTTTCTTGGTAGGTGCGTTCCGTTGAACCAAGATCCATTTTTTCAATTTTTTTGATTCCTTAGTGGATTCCTTAAGGTTTTTTTCCCTTTCTGACGGTATTAAGATGCCATTGTGTCAGGATATCTTATCTATCTCTCCGAGAAAATGGATATTGTAGGCATTGTATTTTTACATGTAAGTCCCGATGATGAGTCTCGTATGGAGACACTACCTCTTTAGTTGTGAAAGCCTCGGGAAACGGACGTCGGAAGGGAATAGTCAAGAATTGACAAATTTTTGGATTTAATTCGCTGGAGTAGCTTCGGGTTCGCTTGTTGGAGCTCCGTTTTAAAACACACCCTTAGCCCAAACCCCATAAGACACACACCAAACCCATCTCACCTAAGCCTAATCCAAGAAATAATTAAAACATGTCACAAATTAAATTAATTTAAAACCATTAAATTAAATTAAATAAAGGTAAAACTAATTAAAATCGAATTAAATTAAATTAAAATCAAATTAAAGAAATCACTCACCCACAAAAATAAAATTATTCTTGCCTTAAATAATTAAATTAAATACACATATCCCCTTTCCTTATTGAAAAACCCTAATACCCTCTCAAACGGCCAAAACAAAAATATAAACCAAGGCTTTCCACTCTCTAATTCCTGGCACAAATAGTAAACGAAAACAAATAAACCCAAACTCCTTTGGTACCTTCCTCTCTCTCTCAACCGATCAATACAAAAACCCTTCATAGCTCCCTTCAACGCCACCTAACACCCTCCATACACCACGTTCATTCCTATCAAAGCCCTCGTCAATGACTAAAGCAACCATAATCTAACTTAGTAGCAAACCCTCACTCTCTCACGGCCAAAAATAAAAATAAAAATAAAAACCCTAAAATCCTTCCTCTTGAAGCATTCGGTCTCCCTCCACTCACCTTGCCTCACGTCCAAAACAGCGGCAAACCAGAAAAATAACGAAGCATCAACCCTTCTGACGGTTGTGTAACACGCATCCGAGAATCGACATAAAAGGTTAGACCTAAGGGCAACCTTTCTCATTTACTTTTATTCATATTTTAATTGTCTACTGAATTTTATTTGCATGAGTATTGTGGAATAATGTGTGTTGTGGCTCTTGAATGAACGGAAAATGTGTCGCCTCATATGGTATATAGGATGGAAACCCAGACGTAAATTCCATAGCCGAATCCGAATGGACGGTAGTGCGATCTATACTTGGGAGACAATTCCACGTACCACTTGAGTATACGACACATATTTTATTTCATGTTATCTTGATTTTTTTATTATCATTATTTAATTTCTGCATGTTATTTGTTTATGGAATGATGAGATAAAGCGCATGGGCTTAGTAAGTCGGATTAAAGGTCCTCCATTTCGAGAGGTTAAAGAACCTTTACCACGATGCTTTGCCGCGCCGGATGATGTATATTCGGTTGGATGTAAAATGTGTTCAATCGGGTATACGAAGTCCGATATTGTTGTCTTTATTTTTATATGCATTATGATGTGATGCGCATGGGTTTAGTAAGTTGGATTAAAGGTCCTCCATTTTGAGGGGTTAAAGAACCTTTACCGCGATACTTTACCGCGCCGGATAATGTAGATTCGGTTCGATGTAAAATGTGTTCAATCAGGTATACGAAGTCTGATATTGTTGTCTTTTTTTTTATATGCATTATGATGTGATGCGCATTGGTTTAGTAAGTCTGATTTAAGGTCCTCCATTTGGAGGGATAAAAAGCCTACGGTCTACCTTTACCACGATACTTCGCCGCGCCTTTTATTTCGTTATTTGCTTTTCTTTGTATGTCTTCTTCTTGCATAATCATGCATCATATTGCATTGTAATGGGCTTAGTAAGTTGGATTAAAGGTCCTCTATTTTGAGGGATAAAAAGCCTACGGTCTACCTTTACCACAATACCTCACCGCGCTGGACAAAGTGCCTTCAATTGAATATGAGATACGCTCAATCGGACACTTGAGGTCCTATATAGATGTGGGCATATGTCGCATCTCTTTTCTGTCATCTCCATTATTTATCTTTCAAATCGCATCATGGCACGTTTATTTTGATGTCCAATTGCCTCTTTGATTGTCTCTTTACATTATTCACTTGATTGTTGTCTCTTTCATTATGTATGCTTCTTTGTTTATGTTCATTTTGCATTGGTTAATATGATATGTTTATGAGATTACATGCTCGCCATTATTCCGATTCATTTTTTTGCATGCTTGTATAATTATGGCTTATTAGAGTTTCTGTATTCATGAATGTTACATGTTTATGAAGCTATATGCTTGCCGTTGTAATGACTTATTTTTAAAGCATGCAAACTTAATCATAGGATTTATTTTCATGCATGTGAGTTTAATAGAATATTTTAGAGCATCTTATTGAGTAGATTCGGTTAATTTATTGCACAAATCATACCATTACAAGTGACATAAGTAAGGGACCATTCCGAACCCAACGGTTTGAGGTCTTCCTTTGCGAGGGGCCTTAAATCTTTTTCCCAGTTCACACCGGGTGGCGACTCCATTATTCTCCGATTTAGTCCCCCGCGGGCTACTCCGTACTCCCAACTGAGCCGCGAGCCCGGAACAGCATGCGTCACCCAGTTCCTGTGCCCCCACAATATGGCGACTCCACTGGGGATAGAGAATCGGCCCCAAAATAATGTCTTGTAATATTATGATTTGTGCTTTAAGTTAACCGTTCCTGTAGTGGGTTGAAAGGGGTGTAATCAAAGGCATTGTTAAGGCTAGGTGATGGTTCGATGTCTTCCTTCACTCACTACATTTTCATAAGGAAAAGCTGTGAAGGCACAGAGATAATCATTACTTGTAGCTCGTTGTGACAGACTAGTTTGGAGGACTCATAGTTTATTCCTGACACCAAGCGATAAGAGCCTAAGAGGCTTGGGTACTTAAGAGAGCCTCGCTCCACCCTCTCTCTGGGGAATCTACAACGGGAAATCCATTTGACAGTTAGTCACACACCATAACTCGTTGATACGTACCGTAAGGTATAAAAAAGGTGCGCTCACTTGGTCGCTCGAACCCTTGAGTGGGGAGTCCTAGTTGTGGGCAATCATTTGTTAGCGAGTGTCTTTGTCTACATACCTGTAAATCCACACATGAACTATAGTTATGTGACCATAGTAATTGTCCCTTTGTCCTTGTGTTTGGGAACATTGTCGTTTGGATTCATTTCAGACCTTTTGTCATGTGGTATGGGCTTGTTGGGCCATTTAAACTGGGACAAGAATGTATCTTATGATGAATGGACCAAAAGCTTCTAAAACGCCAATGGGCCATTATATGTTTGTGTTTAGGAACATTATCTTTTGGATACGGTTGGACTTCTTACCAAGAGATGTGAACTTGTTGGGCCATTTAAACTTGGACGAGTTCACTCTTATGAAAGTTAGCCCAAAAGCTTCTAAAATGATGATGGATCGATTTGTGTGAAAATTTTTATGACCTTATATATTCCATGCATCGTACGCATCTCATACAACTTATGCATACAAGCATTATGTTAACCCTCTTTGTTTTAAAAACCATCATAGATACCCGTTGGGTTAGGAAAGATGGAAGACTCACCAAAAGACCGACAATAGATGTGAGTGAATCAGAAAATGAGGTATCCCGTATAGATCAGTTGGAATCGAGTCTCATCAAAATTATTGAGCAGTTGCAAGTTTTGACCAATATTGTGGCCAGTTTGATCATACCCCGCATAGCCAATGATAGAAAGCTGTGTGACCGGAATAGAAAGACCATTGGGGAACCTTCAAGGACCAAGCCCACTCCTTCTGAGATTGCCCCTATCAGAAGCAGACGATTCTCCAATCTCGGTATACCTTTGTCGGAGGTATTTGAAGAGCTGAGGAGGCAATGACTCCTAAATCCCTTAGAGCCTAGACCACTTCCAAACCCTGTACCACGCTACCTTAACCTGAATCTTTACTGTTACTTCCACCAGCAAAGAGGCCATGAAACTAACAATTGTACCCGCCTTAGGCACGAGATCCAAAATCTCATAGATTCCAACAAAATACCCGACCTAGAAAATGAACAACCCGACACACAGAGAAACCGCCTACCTAACTATCACTTCGTCCCACTGCCTACCTACATGATGAACTCCGGCCTACCCGACAGCCTTCTCTTCCAAACCAACAACCACCAAACTTCTCGCATGGTGATACGGGATAATAATGGTAAAGGTGAAACGGAGCAGATGAGGGATTTTTGGAAAGACTTCTCAGACAGCGACGAGACGGAGGTTACAAAAACAAGAAATAAATGGGAGAAGAACTACTACTGCTGTTGGAAAATATGATGGTCGAAGGAAGCAAGAAGGCGGGGGAAGACAAAGTTGCAAATTATGGAGAGGGTTGTTTCCCTGATCTTATTCAATTGTGATCCAGCATTTATTAATGATAAAGACATTGATTTTGTCTACTTGTTAGAACATTTTCTTAATGATAATAAAGACGTCCATTTCGTTTACTTGCCTGAGTCTCTTCCTATCAACCTGCAACATTAGTATGTTTGACAAAAGCATTCAACCCTTGCACTATGATACTCAGCGATGTTTAGAACACAGGGAATCCTCGGAAGAAGCAAGCAGAAAAAATAAGATAGTTATTCAAAAATTGGGAAATGGGGTCAGTGATACTGTCAGACTTTCAAGGGAATGAGTTCATTGAGCCGTCAATATTGACAAATTTAAGCTGTACTTTGCCTGAATGAGAGAAGACTGGGCAGTTACCAAGGGAATTGGTAGAAGACCAAACCCGACGGGATAGGAAACTCATGCATGCATGTATACACGTAACATATTTTGCATTCTTTTTTTTTTTTGTTTTGTATTCGCAGATTTTGAAGAAGAACATGGAGAAAGCGACAAAGACAGGCCAATCGGTAACAGCAACAGAAAATTATCATATTCGGGTAATAATCCTAGGGCTGAGGCCCATATTGTTGTTAGATTCGGGTAGTAATCTGAGGGTTGAGACCTACATTGGTGTTAGTTTTAGGGAGGAGTCCCAAGGTCGAGGCCCACATGAGTTTGAGTTTCGGGAATGGATCTCAAGGGGTGAAGCCCACATTATCAGAAGATGACGGAAGAATTCTATGGAATGAGTGGAAAAAAAAAGGTGAGAGAGAGAAATCTTTGATAGTTAGAGATATGTCCGGTGATGACATTGTTTGCTGTAGAGAGAAGCCTTAGAAACGATAAGTATGAGATGTGCTCTCGTCCGGTACTCTGAATGGATTGATCTCAGCTGGACTCGCGAGCGCTTGATTACGGGATCTCAACAGTTGAAACTTGAGTGGTTGGCAAGAGGACTAGTTAGTGGTGTTGGGATGCGTCCTAAGGTCGAGGCCCACTACATCATTAGTCATTAGGATGCATCCCAGGGTCGAGGCACATATTATCAATGTTATTGGGATGCATCCCAAGGTCGAGGCCCCTGTTGTCGATTGAAGTTATTGGGATACGTCTTAGGGTCGAGGCCCACTGTATCATTAGTTATTGGGATGCGTCCCAGGGTCGAGGCCCACATTGTCAGTGGATTTGGGATGCGTCCTAGGGTCGAGGCCCCCGTTGTCGGTTGTAGTTATTGGGATGTGTCCCAGGGTCGAGGCCCACTGCATCATCAGCACAGTTCGAAATAATAGGCAAGTCAGGTGGCAGCTGGAAAGCCAAAATTCAATCATCATCCGTTGCAGTTATTGGGATGCGTCCTAGGGTCGAGGCCCAATGTGTCATCAACTCATTTCGAAGCAGCAGGCAAGTCAGGTGGCAGCTGGCGAGCCAAGTAAGTAAAAATGCATGCATAACTTTGATAGGATTGTCACTGTCACACACTGCACAAGTCCCATCAAAGTGGGGCGACTGTAGGCACTGTATTTTTACATGTAAGTCCCGATGATGAGTCTCATATGGAGACACTACCCTTTAGTTGTGAAAGCCGCGGGAAACGGACGTCGGAAGGGAATAGTCAAGAATTGACAAATTGTTGGGTTTAATTCGCTGGAGTAGCTTCGGGTTCGCATATTGGACCTCCGTCTTAAAACAAACCCTTAGCCCAAACCCCATAAGCCACACACCAAACCCATCTCACCCAAGCCAAATCCAAGAAATAATTAAAACATGTCATAAATTAAATTAAATTAAAACCATTAAATTAAATTAAATAAAGATAAAACTAATTAAAATCTAATTAAATTAAATTAAAATCAAAAAAAATCACACACCCACCAAAATAAAATTATTCTTGCCTTAAATAATAAAATGAACTACACATATCCCCTTTTCCTTATTGAAAAATACCCTCTCAAACGGCCAAAAAAAAAAAAAAAAAACCAAGGCTCTCCACTCTCTGATTCATGGCACAAATAGTAAACTAAAAAAAATAAACCCAAACTCCTTTGGCACATTCCTCTCTCTCTCAAATGATCAATACAAAAAACCCCACATAGCTCCTTTCAACGCCACCTAACACCCTCCATACACCACGTTCATTCCTATAAAAAGCCCTCGTCAATGGCCAAAGCAACCCTATTCTAACTCAGCAGCAAACCCTCACTCTCTCACGGCCAAAAATAAAAACAAAACAAAAACCCTAAAATCCTCCCTCTTGAAGCATTCGGCCTCCCTCCACTCACCTTGCCTCACGTCCCTAAGCCTTCATGTGCAGCCCTCTCACGCATATAACAAACACCCCACAGTATCCCACTCTCAAATCAGCCTTTCATATTAGCCACACCATCGCCAAAATCTACCGCAATTGTGCCATGCCCTTAGCAACAGCATCACGCCCTTAGCAACAGCCCACACGTCTATCAAAACCCATAACGGCCACGCACCCTCATCACCGACTAAAGCTAACGCACACAGCAAAGATCCACTCATCACCCTATACCTAACTTCACAACACGTCAACACCATGCAACCTTAACGACCCATACCTAAGCCACGATAAAGCCCTTATTCCACGTACACCCCTCCAATAGACACTCACGGTAACACCCATCAAAGCCTCATGCCCCATAGACCTGTATACCTTCACTCCACAATAGCTTCCGCTACTCCTCATGAACCTTCAATGCTCACGCCCTGCAGACCTTCACGCCACATAGCTTCCACTCACGCCAAAACAACTTCACTAGCCTCCACACTGAACCGATTAATTGCCCTAAACCACCCACGTTAACTGCCCAAAAACAACCCCTTATCCTCCCCCAAAACTGCCCAAAATGGCACCCCAAAAAAACTGCCCAAAAATGTCCAGAATTTGCCCCAAAGTAGTGAGAAAAATGCAGTCCAAACAGCGGCCAACCAAAAAAATAACGGAGCATCAACCCTTCCGACGGCCGTGTAACGCGCGTCTGAGAATCGACATAAAAGGTTAGACCTAAGGGCACCTTTCTCATTTACTTTTATATATATTTTAATTATTTACTGAATTTTATTTGCATGAGTATTGTGGAATAATGTGTGTTGTGGCTCTTGAATGAACGGAAAATATGTCGCCTAATATGGTATATAGGATGGAAACCCATACGTAAATTCCGTAGCCGAATCCGAATGGACGGTAGTGCGGTCTATACTTGGGAGATAATTCCACGTACCACTTGAGTATACGGCGTATATTTTATTTCATGTTATCTTGATTTGTTTATTATCGTTATTTAATTTCTACATGTTATTTGTTTATGGAATGATGAGATAAAGCGCATGCGCTTAGTAAGTCGGATTAAAGGTCCTCCATTTCGAGAGGTTAAAGAACCTTTACCACGATGCTTTGCCGCACCGGATGATGTATATTCGGTTGGATGTAAAATGTGTTCAATCGGGTATACAAAGTTCGATATTGTTGTCTTTATTTTTATATGTATTATGATATGATGCGCATGGGCTTAGTAAGTTGGATTAAGGTCTTCCATTTCGAGGGGTTAAAGAACCTTTACCGCAATGTCTTGCCGTGCAGGATGATGTATATTCGGTTGGATGTAAAATGTGTTCAATCGTGTATACAAAGTCCGATATTGTTGTCTTTATTTTTATATGCATTATGATGTGATGCGCATGGGCTTAGTAAGTTGGATTAAAGGTCCTCCATTTCGAGGGGTTAAAGAACCTTTACCGCGATGCTTTGCCGTGCCGGATGATGTATATTCGGTTGGATGTAAAATGTGTTCAATCAGGTATATGAAGTCTGATATTGTTGTCTTTATTTTTATATGCATTTTGATGTGATGCGCATGGGTTTAGTAAGTCAGATTAAAAGGTCCTCCATTTGGAGGGATAAATAGCCTACGGTCTACCTTTACCATTATACTTCGCAGCGCCTTTTATTTCGTTATTAGCTTTTATTTGTATGTCATCTTCTTGCATAATCATGCATCATGTTGCATTGTCCATGGGCTTAGTAAGTTGGATTAAAGGTCCTCTATTTCGAGGGATAAAAAGCCTACGGTCTACCTTTACTACGATACTTCGCCGCACTGGACAAAGTGCATTCAATTGAATGTGAGATACGTTCAATCGGACACTTTAGGTCCTATATAGATGTGGGCATATGTCGCATCTCTTTTCTTTCGTCTCCATTATTTATCTTTCAAATCACATCATGGCACGTTTATTTTGATGTCCAATTACCTCTTTGATTGTCTCTTTTCATTATGCACTTAATTATTGTCTCTTTCATTATGTATGCTTCTTTGTTTCTGTTCCTTTTGTACTGATTAATATGATATGTTTATGAGATTATATGCTCGTCGTTATTCCGATTCATTTTTATGCATGCTTGTATAATTATGGCTAATTGGTGTTTCTGTATTCATGAATGTTACATGTTTATGAAGTTATATGCTTGCCGTTGTAATGAATTATTTTAAAGCATGCGAACTTAATTATAGGATTTATTTTCAAGCATATGAGTTTAATAGAATATTTTTGAGCATGTTGTTGAGTAGATTCAGTTAATTTATTGCACAAATCATACAATTACAAGTGACATAAGTAAGGGACCATTCCGAACCCAACAGTTTGAGGTCTTCCCTTGCGAGGGGTGAGTGCGGCCTTAAATCTTTTTCCCGGTTCACACCGGGTGGCGACTCCATTATTCTCCGATTTAGTCCCCCGCGGGCTACTCCGTACTCCCAACCGGGCCGCGAGCCCGGAACAGCATGCGTCGCCTAGTTCCTGTGCCCCCACAGTCTGGCGACTCCACTGGGTATAGAGAATCGGCCCCGAAATAATGTCTTGTAATATTATGATTTGTGCTTTAAGTTAACCGTTCCTGTAGTGGGTTGAAAGGGGTGTAATCAAAGGCATTATTAAGGCTAGGCGATGGTTTGATGTCTTCCTTCGCTCACTACATTTTCATAAGGAAAAGCTGTGAAGGCACCAAGATAATCATTACTTGTAGCTAGTTGTGACCGACTAGTTTGGAGGACTCGTTGTTTATTCCTGACACCAAGCGATAAGAGCCTAGGAGGCTTAGGTACTTAAGAGAGCCTCGCTCCACCCTCCCTCTGGGGAATCTACAATGGGAAATCCATTTGACAGTTAGTCACACACCATAACTCATTGACACGTACCGTAAGGAATAAAAAATGTGCGCTCACTTGGTCGCTCGAACCCTTGAGTGGGGAGTCCTAGTTGTGGGCAATCCTTTGTCATCAAGAGTCTTTATCTGCACTCCCGTAAATCCACACATGAACCATAGTAATTATCCCTTTGTGCTTGTGTTTGGGAACATTATCGTTTAGATTCATTCAGACCTTTTGTCATGAGGTATAGGCTTTTTGGGCCATTTAAACATGGACAAGAATGTATCATATGATGATTGGGCCAAAAGCTTCTAAAACGCCAATGGACCATTATATGCTTGTGTTTGGGAACATTATCGTTTGGATCCATTCGGACCTTTTGTCATGAGGTATGGGCTTGTTGGGCCATTTAAACTGGGACAAGAACGTATCTTATGATGATTGGGCCAAAAGCTTCTAAAACGCCAATGGGCCATTATATGTTTGTGTTTAGGAACATTATCATTTGGATACGATTGGACTTCTTGCCATGAGATGTGAACTTGTTGGGCAATTTAAACTTGGACGAGTTCACTCTTATGACAATTAGCCCAAAAGCTTCTAAAATGATGATAGGCCGATTTGTGTGAAAATTTTTATGAGCTTATATATTCCATGCATCGCACGCATCTCATGCACCTTATGCATACAAGCATCATCTTAACCCTATTTATTTTAAAAGCCATCATAGATACCCGTTGGGTTAGAAAGAGGGAAGACTCACCAAAAGACCGACAACAGACATGAGTGAATCAGAAAAATGAGGTATCCCGTATGGATTAGTTAGACTCGAGTCTCATCAAAATATTGAGCAGTTGTAAGTTTTGACCAATGTTGTGGCCAGTTTGATCATACCCCGCATAGCCAATGATAGAAAGCTGTGCGACTAGAATAGAAAGACCATTGGGGAACCTTCAAGACCAAGCCCACTCCTTCTGAGATTCCCCCTATCAGAAGCATACGATTCTCCAATCTCGGTAGACCTTTGTCGGAGGTATTTGAAGAGATGAGGAGGCAAGGACTCCTAAATCCCTTAGAGCCTAGACCACTTCCAAACCCTCTACCACGCTACCTTAACTTGAATCTTTAATGTTACTTCCACCAGCAAAGAGGCCATGAAACTAACAATTATACCTGCCTTAGGCACGAGATCCAAAACCTCATAGATTCCCACAAAATACCCGGCCTAGAAAAAGAACAACCCAACACACAGAGAAACCGCCTACCTAACTATCACTCTGTCCCACCGCCTACCTACATGATAAACTCCGACCTACCCGACAGCCTTGTCTTCCAAACCCACAACCACCAAACTTCTTGTATGGTGATACGGGACAATAGTGGTAAAGGTGAAACAAAGCAGATGAGGGATTTTTGGAAAGACTTCTCAGACAGCGACGAGACGTAGGTTACAAAAAGGGGAAATGAATGTGAAGAAAAACTACTGCTGTTGGAAAATATGATGGTCGAAGGAAGCAAGAAGGCGGGGGAAGAAAAAGTTGCCAATTATGGAGAGGGTTGTTTCCCTGATCTTATTCAATTGTGATCCAGCATTTATTAATGATAAAGATATTGATTTTGTCTACTTGTTAGAACCTTTTCTTAAGGATAATAAAGACTTTCATTTCGTTTACTTACCTGAGTCTCTTCCTATCAACCTGCAACATGAGTATGTTTGACAAAAGCATTCAACCCTGGCACTATGATACTTAGTGATGTTTAGAACACAGGAATCCTCGGAAGAAGCAAGCAGAAAAGATAAGATAGTCATTCAGAAATTGGGAAATGGGGAACAGTGAGACTGTCAGACTTTGAAGGGAATGAGTTCACTGAGCCGTCAACATTGACAGATTGACGTTGTACTTTGTCTGAATGAGAGAAGACTGGACAGTTACCAAGAGAATTGGTAGAAGACCTAACCCGACGGGATAGGAAACTCATGCATGCATGCATACACGTAACATATTTTGCATTCCTTTGTGTGTTTATTTTGTTTTGTATTCGCAGGTTTTGAAGAAGAATAAAGAGAAAGCGGCAAAGACAGGCCAATCAGTAACAGCAACAGAACATTATCAGATTCATGTAATAATTCTAAGGCTGAGGCCTATATTGGTGTAAGATTCGGGTAGTAATTTGAGAGTTGAGATCCACATTGGTGTTAGTTTTGGGGAGGAGTCCCAGGGTCGAGGCCACAGGAGTTTGAGTTTCAGAAATGGATCTCAAGGGGCGAAGCCCACATTATCAGAAGATAACAGAAGAATTCTGTGGAATGAGTGGAAAAAAAAAAGGAGAGAGAGAGAAATCTTTGATTGTTAGAGATATGTCTGGTGATTACATTGTTTGCTGTAGGAAGAAGCCTTTGAAACGATAAGTGCGAGATGTGCTCTCGTCCGGTACTCTGAATGGATTGATCTCAGCTGGACTCGCGAGCACTTGGTTACGGGATCTCAACAGTGGAAACCTGAGTGGTTGGGAAGAGGACTAGTCGAAGGGATGATGGATCGGTGAATAGCCATTTGCCTAGATGTCCACACTGGTTTACTTATGTTACGATATATGATATGGTTGGAAGCAAAGAAAGTCTCTGAAAAGAAAAGAAAAAAATAGACCGCCTATAATCGATAAGCGTGAAGCTACATATGGGCGAGTATTAGGACCACCATCAGGAGAAATGCTACCTTAAAGGGTAGGTGTGTCAAAGAATGAAAAAAAAAAGGAAGAAAAAAAAGGAGAGAAAAGTAAAAAATGAAAAGAAAAAATGAAAAGAAAAAATGAAAAGAAAAAATGAGAGAAAAAGGAAAAGAAAGATAAAACCATACCACATTGAGCACGAAAAAGCAATTGCGGAATATAATTGAGACATCTAGGTTGGTTGACCCACCGATCCCAATTTTTTGAAATGAAATCATTGAGTTGGCTTGCTTAAGGATCAAGCTGTGAAAGAAACTTTGCACACACACACTTTGAGTCTGGCATAGATCATTTATTCAAAAACTCATATTTGAGTTGCATTGAGTGTTTTGAATGTTCTCTGATTTCATTACTGGGTATTCCTTGAAGACAATAATATGTATAACTATTTGGACTATTTCGTAGCATGTGATATAGTATGATGATATGGAAGGCCCCACCATGTGGTTCATCTTGACCAAGTGAAAACAGCGGAGAACAGAAAGCTAAATCAAGACTGGGAGCGACCAGTCTACCACCCCGTGAATAAGAAGAATAACAAGAAATTGGGCCATGAGACCAGAGAGAAGACTAAGCAATCACCTGGAGAACTGGCGGAAGACCTAACCCAGCGGAATAGGAAATTCATTCATGCATGCATGCATACACGTAACATATTTTGCATTCTTTTTTTGTGTTTGTATTGTTTTGTATTCACAAGTTTCAAAGAAAAAAAAGAGAAAGCGGCAAAGACAAGCCAACCAGAATAAACAACATATAAGTAGTAGTTTCGGGGATGAGTCCAAGGGTTGAGGCCCATATCAGTTTCAGTTTGGGGATGAATCCCAGGGTCGAGGCCCACATCAGCAGAGTTTTGGAATGAATCCCAGGGTCGAGGCCCACATCAGCAGAATCCAGGAATGAATCCTTGTGTCGAGGCCCACAGCAGCAGAGTTTTGGAATAAATCCGGGAAGGAATCCTAGGGTCGAGGCCCACATTATCAGAGTTTCGGGAATGAATCCCAAGGTTGCGGCCCACTTCACCAGTAGTTTTAGGGATGTGTCCTAGGGTTGAGACCCACACATCATCAAAAAGCTATGAATGGTACTCCGAGAGGGGAGCACACGTTCGGGAATGAACAAGCTGAGAATGGCACTCCGAGAATGGAGCAAGTTTCGAGAATGAACAAGCCGAGAATGGCAATCCGAGAATGGAACAAGGTTCGAGAATGAACAAGCCAAGAATGGTAATCCGAGAATGGAGCAGAGTTCGAGAATGAACAAGCCAAGGATGGTAATCCGAGAATGGAACAAGGTTCGGGAATGAACAAGTCAGGAATGGCACTCCGAGAATGGAGCACGGTTCGGGAATGGACCACCTCACAATAACGGTTCAGGAATAGACCATCTCATACAGCACAGTTCAGAAATATACCATCAGCATCAGTTTCGCCGGGTATGGCACTCTAGTGGCAAGACCCACATTAGAGTTAGCATGGGGGCGAGGCCCATATCAGTATCAGTTTGGGGCGAGGCCCATATCAGTATCAATTTGGGGGCGAGGCCGATATCAGTAACAGTTAGGGGCGAGGCCTCTATCAGTATCAGTTTGGGACGAGGCCCATATCAGTATCAGTTTTTTGGCCGAGGCCCATATCAGTATCAGTTTGGGACGAGGTCCATATCAGTATCTGTTTGGGATGAGGTCCATATCAGTATCAGTTTGGGGCAAGGCCCACATCAGAGTCAGCATTGGGCGAGGCCCATATCATTATAAGTTTGGGGCGAGGCCCACATCAATATCAGCATGGGGGTGAGGCCCAAATCAGTATCAGTTTGGGGCGAGGCCCACATCAGAGTCAGTAGAGGCGCAAGGCCCATATCAGTATCAGTTTGGGGTGAGGCCATATTAGAGTTAGCATGGGGGCGAGGCCCATATCATTTTCAGTTTGGGGCGAGGCCCATATCAGTATCAGTTTAGGAGCGAGGCCCATATCAGTAACAGTTCGGAGCGAGGACCCTATCAGTATAAATTTTTGGGACGAGGCCCATATCAGTATCAGTTTGGGATGAGGCCCATATCAATATCAGTTTGGGGCGAGGCCCATATCAGTAACAGTTCGGGGCGAGGTCCCTATCAGTATCAGTTTTTGGGGCGAAGCCCATATCGGTATCCGTCCAGGGTCGAGGACCCATTACATCATCAATTTGAGGGCGAGGCCCACTTTGTCAGCATATTGGGATGCGTCCTAGGGTCGAGGGCCCCCGTTGTCGGTTGCAGTTCCGGGATACGTTCCAGGGTCGAGGCCCAATTTATCATCAGGAGTTTAGGGATGCGTCCCAGGGTTGAGGCCCACATCATCATCAGTTTCGATTATGGGATTTGTCCTAGGGTCGAGGCCCATTTTATCAGCGGTATTGAGATGCGTCTCACGGGGTCGAGGCCCACTTCATCATTAGTTATTGGGATGCGTCCCAAGGTCGAGGCCCATATTTTCAATGTTATTGGGATGCGTCTCAGGGTCGAGGCCCCCATTATCGGTTGCAGTTATTGGGATACGTCTCTGGGTCGAGGCCCACTGCATCATTAGTTATTGGGATGTGTCTAAGGGTCGAGGCCAACATTGTCAGCAGAATTGGGATGCGTCCCAAGGTCGAGGCCCCCGTTGTCGGTTACAGTTATTGGGATGCCATTTCAATATATTAAATGTCCATCATGCCATCACACTTCCATCACTATTCACATCAATCAAGTTGTCAAGTCAAATCACTCAAAGTGACAAGTTTTCAAGTCACATCACTCAAAGTGACAAGTGATTTGAGGCTTGAAGTGACTAGCGATTTGATGCTTGATGTGAGTAATGATTTTACGCTTGATTTGACTTGCGTGTCGCACTCGAATTGAAAATGCGATTGCGCTCGCAAAATATCCCGGGCTCGGGTTCGCTAATTCTAAATTAATGAATTTTTCGTTGCGACTTAATTAAATCTAATTTAATTAAATAATCATGCCTAGAAAAATTACTATTCACATCGCTAACGAATTAATCCTAAATTAACTTGTTCGCCCAAATTAAAATCTAATTTTAATTCCGTGTCGAAATCAAATTTTGTTTAATATATCGAATATATTAATTTTATCGATTAATTCCAAATTAATTGTTTTCTCTCTTTTAATAATACTTTATCCTATATAAAATATCTCTGTAATTAATCCCAGATTAATTTTCTCTCTCATCTAATTAATCTCAGATTAATAAAGTGCGAGTCATACATCATCGGTGAATCTCCGGGAAGCGACCCATGAGATCCCCGGATATGTTGGCAGTAAATACGATTATCGGACTATCCGAATACGTACGTACCTGTACTACATTTTACCGATTTACAAGACAAGGTTGGCTTCTAGCAAAGCGCCATGCCTACCCAATTCACCAGATTCATGCTTACAGGAATAAGCGATCTATATCAGACGTAGTATACGTAGTATCGTGTATGTCGATCTAGTATCGGATGTCACGTGCTAGGCTTGAGGCTGGAATTGTGTCTGCCTCGTACGAAGCACATGTCGGATGTCTGGTAACTAGTCTCTATAATCAGATATACATGACCTAGTCATAATATCCCGATAGTTGCAGCATTTAAGAGTACTAGTACCATATCCTACGTGACATCATCTCCACTATAACTGGTGTGATACTTCCGTCTTGACATCACACCCAATACACTACGATTCTCAATATACCCAGTAGAGGCGTACACAGAACCGCTTAAAGCCCTGGATGATCAAAACCAAAGTATATTGATTGTCACAAGTATTAGCGGTGCAAGTCTCAAGTTAAGACCAAATACAACTACCCTGATTTCGGACTTCCATAGACACATAGTCATACTACCAATGGAATTCTGAAGGGGTCTATCCAGAGAGAAACTATTTTTCATACTATCGGTAAAACACAACCTCCTATTACACTTGCATGAGTATCCAATACCCAAATATATAAGACCTATGATATTGTGCCCTCACAACGCGCACAAGTGTAATACTAGTCTTTTACACATTTATCGATGTCCAATCTCGATAATACTCTGACTAGGGATATTTAATGATTAATCCTTCATAGACTGATACTGTCTCATATCATCTCAATCCAGGAACTAATCATAATGACCTCCTATCATTTATTAATCTAGGTGATCTAATCACAAATGATAAGAGATCAATCTCCTTTTTCACATAGTTAATTTGTACAACAACACCATGATCTGTACAAATAGTGATGCTATGGGTCATAACTGTCTAACACATGCATCATGTTGCATTGAGCATGGGCTTAGTAAGTTGGATTAAAGGTCCTCTATTTCGAGGGATAAAAAGCCTACGCTTAACCTTTACCACGATACTTCGCCGCGCCGGACAAAGTGCATTCAATTGAATGTGAGATACGTACAATCGGACATTTAAGGTCCTATATAGATGTGGGCATATGTCGCATCTCTTTTCTTTCATCTCCATTATTTATCTTTCAAATCGCATCATGGCATGTTTATTTTGATGTCCAATTGCCTCTTTGATTGTCTCATTACATTATGCAATTAATTGTTGTCTCTTTCATTATGTATGATTCTTTTTTTGTTCCTTTTGTATTGGTTAATATGATATGTTTATGAGATTACATGCTCGTCGTTATTCCGATTCATTTTTATGCATGTTTGTATAATTATGGCTTATTTGCGTTTCTGTATTCATGAATGTTACATGTTTATGAAGTTATATGCATGCCGTTGTAATAAGTTATTTTTAAAGCATGCGAATTTAATCATAGGATTTATTTTCATGCATGTCAGTTTAATAGAATATTTTTGAGCATGTTGTTGAGTAGATTCGGTTAATTTATTGCACAAATCATACCATTACAAGTGACATAAGTAATGGACCATTCCGAAACCAACGGTTTGAGGCCTTCCCTTGCTAGGGGTGAGTGCGACCTTAAATCATTTTCTCGGTTCACACTGGGTGGCGACTCCATTATTCTCCGGTTTAGTTCCCCGTGGGCTACTCCCAACAGGGCCGCAAGCCCAGAACAGCATGCGTCGCCGAGTTCCTGTGCCCCCACAAATATCTCCCGAAAATATTTTTAGTTCAATCCCCTTTTTTTTCTCTCCATTCGCACTAATCCGCCCACTCTGCTTCTTATATTTAAAGTGATTCGTGTATCTACTCTAATGATACTATTATTCCTACCATTAGGTAAGAAAATTCGGGAAAAAATATGCACTTCCTCGGGAATGAAAGGCAATCTATTGCATTTGGTATTTTGGCTTAATTTTTTTGAGTCCTCGATACTCAATCAAGTCCTCTTTTTTTAAGATTGAATGCACCCCCAGAGTCCCATATTTATTAATTCTGGAACTCCTTCTTCTGTATCGAGATCATCGAAATAAGCAAGAATACTATTTCTACGGAAAATACCCTATATGGGTATTTCAATCGAGATCCCTGAATGGGGCATTAGTTCTTTCTCTTGTTCGTGAATCGAGTGGAATGGAATAATAAATCGATTTCTTTACCTTTATTCCAATAAATCCGAATTCACGTGGAGAATTGCAGGATGTATGAGATTACATGACCAGTACCTACGATTGTCTTAAATCCCGAATAATCAGATATCTCAAGAATTCCATCTTCTTTTTTAGTAGAAAAATAAGAACTAAATATTTATGTCTCGCTTGATCATTATTCACCGAGAGCGAGAGGTTAGAAATCTCTCTTCGTTCCATAGAAAGAGAATAAATATTCATTTCATCTTGATCCTTATAGAATGAAAAAAAATTACACTAGATCCGCATGAACCCCCCGATAATATCCATAAATGACTTGGTTTTGGCAAGAGATGTACATTATTATATGTAAATTCGGGTGCATGGTACACATTAGTACTCCAGTGCATTTCTCCCTCTGAATCAGAATAGATATGTTTTCGAACCCTCTCTTTAAAACTCAAAGTGTATGCTTTCGCCTGAATCTCAGCAATCACTTGTTATGATTCAACATATTAATCGTTTTGAACAAAAAGAAAACTTTTTGGTGGAATAGTCACATTATGCATAATATATTCACTCTCAATAATTATATACAAATCTATCGAACATAGAAAAGCAGGATGCCCATGACGTGTGCGCGTGGGCTTAACCAAATCCTCGTTGAATTTGATTTTACCATTGATGGGGCTCGTACATGTTCTACAGTGCCCCCTATAAATACGCCACCGATATGAAAAATCCTTAATGTTAGTTGAATCCCTGGTTTTCCAATAGATTGACATGAAATAATACCTACGGCTTCCCCCAATTCAACCAGATCACCATGAGTCAGACTCCGACCATAGCATAATCGACAGAACCAAGATGTACTCCTACAAGTAAAGGAGGTTCGAATATATATTGCTTGTGCTCGAAAGGTTATGAGTCGATTGACAAGTCCAATCCCAATATCTTGATTTCTAATGGCGATGCATCGCGGACCCATATATATATCGTCTGCTAATACACGACCAATTAATGTTTGGCTAAAAACCCTTTTCGACAACATCCTTATCCTATTTTGATTTTGAGGACTCACAGAAATTCCTCGGATGGTGCCACAATCTGTTCTACGTACAAACAATGGTTGAACTACTTAAACAAGTCTGCACATAAGATATCCAGCATCTGATGTTCGTTATAGCGATATCTAAAACTCCCTTGCGGGCTCCATAGGAAGAAATTATATATTCTGTTAAAGAAAACTCCTTCGCGTAAATTGCTTTGAATGGGTAGATCAATCATTTGACCTTGGGGATCAGATATTAATCCTCTCATGCCCACCAATTGGTGTACTTAAGATGCATTTCCTCTAGCTCCTGAAAAAGACATTATATGGGCTGATTTTAAAGGGACCGGTCATCTTAAAATTAGGATTCATTTCTTATCGTAAAATTCACTTGTGCATACCATATCTCAATGGATTGACGTAGTTTTTCTGTCGCATGGATGGTGTTTTTCCAAAATAAAACTTTGTTGTTCAACATCTTGGACTAGCCATCGCTTAGAAGGTATCATTAAAAGATCATCAATACCTAATGAAATAGATGTCGCAGTGGCTTGCTGGAAACCCAGGGTCTTTACTTGATCCAGGATGTGTGATGTATATGCTATTCCGAAGTGATCTATTAACCTACTAATAAGTCATTTAATGGCAATTCCATCTATCATTTTATTGTGAAAGTCCAGACTCGCCCGTTCTGCCATAAGTACCTCTGTATTCCGCTGAGTAGGATTCAACAATGGATTTGAGTCAATGATTGGAAAACTTCCTTTTCTCGATCTTGCTTCACGTAGAAAGGTCAGCAATTGTGGTCATACCTGAACCGGAAAGGCCCAAGGTGTCATAGAATTACTTAGTTTAGACACCATATGATTAGGTACCATATGAGCAGGCCCGATAAAAACCCTTGTATAGCTTCTTCGTTTTCTCGATAAAGAGAAATATGGCCGATGATGGTTCGAATGTATATAGAAAGGATTTCCTTTTTTACACTTCTTACTATTAGATAATGTCCATAAATCTCATGATAGGTACCAAAAGATTCATAGTGAACTTCGATGGAAGCTTCCCTTGAAGCAATAACGCGTTGATCTAATCGCCACCGGATCCACGAAGGACTATCTAAATTGATTCTTTTCTACCGGTAAGCCCCAATTGCATCATTGGAATTATAAAAAAAAGTGTTCTTTTGTATACTTATATCGATTATCTTCAATTCTTCCATCTTGATAATTTCTTCGATTACACACAAATACCTCGATGATTCCCGCTCGTTAATACATAGAGTCCAATAAGCATATCTTGAGTCAATATGAAAATGGGATCTCCAATAGTATGAGACAAGAGATTCATATGAGAAAACATAAGTAAACGAGCCTCCGCTTGAGCCTCTAAAGATAAAAGTACATGAACAGCCATTTGATCCCCATCAAAGTCTACATTGAATCCCTTACAAACTAATGGATGTAAACAAATAGCGCGGCCTTCACACTAAAATAGGTTGAAATACGTGTATGCCCAATCTATGCAGAGTAGGCGCTCTGTTCAGCAATACTGGATGTCCCTGTATAACTTCCTACAGTATGTCCCATACAATTGGCTCTTTTTTCCCGAATTTTACTCTTTGCAACTCCTATGTTCGAAGCAAGATGTTGTCTAATTAGCCCACAAATTACAAAACTCTGGAATAGCTCTATTGCGATTTCGCGAGGCAATCCACATCGATGTAATGAAAGTGAGGGGCCTAAAACAATAACAGAACGCCCGGAATAATTAACCCGTTTGCCAAGCAGAGTCTCATGAAATCTTCCTCTTTTCCTTATGGATAGCGATAGTATGGCCGACTATTTTGGGTATAATGGTAGATGCACGGGACCAAGTTATTATTATTTCTTTTTCCGCTTTTGTATTAAGCTTATCAATTTTTCGGAATAAATGATTCGCTACAAAAGGAATTTTTTTTTTTTTAGTGAATGTCACAGTTAATTAACTCCTTTTTTTTCTTTTGTAAATTGTAAAAAGTAAAAACGAAGAAAGAAATTCGATTTTCTCTCCTATTAGTACGGCCGCGAAGAATCAAATTATCACTATATTTATTCCTTTTTCTCTTCTTATTCCAAGTGTAGGATAAACCCAATGGGTTACGGGTCTTTTTCTACCAATTGGAGCCTTTCTTCAGCACCCCTATTGGGGTGGTCTACAGGGTTCATAACTACTCCTCTTACTATAGGACGCTTACCTAGCAAACATTTCGATCCAGCTCTACCCAAACTTTTATGGTTCACCCCAACATTCCATACTTGTCCGACTGTTGCTGAGCAGTTTTTGGATATCAAACGGACCTCCCCAGAAGGTAATTTTAATGTGGCCGATTTCCTCTCTTTTGCAATCAGTTTCGCTACAGCACCCGCTGCTCTAGCTAATTATCCACCCTTTCCAAGTGTGATTTCTCTGTTATGTATGGTCGTGCCTAAAGGCATATCGGTTGAAGTAGATTCATCTTTTTGATCAATCAAAACCCCTTCCCAAACCGTACAAGCTTCTTCCGAAGCATACGGCTTTTTGGATGTAGATGATGATATCCATACATATGGATCTTATATATATATATCATATAATGAAGTATCACAATATCATATAATGAAGTACCCATGAGTGGATATATAGGAATCCAAATCTACCGAATCACTCAAGTTATGATCTTCTAAATCCTAGGTCTTCCCGTTCCGTCATCTGGCTTATGTTCTTCATGTAGCATTCAGACCGAATGACTCTATGAAATTACGTCGATACTTCCACATATTATGGATAACATAGGAGACATCTCTATTTTCCCCGACAAATCTTTAGAATTACTATTACCACTGCTCAACTTTCAATTCGCCTCTGACCATCAAATCAAATGTGAATAACCCATCCTCATCTCTTTGAAACATGGGCGCTTCTGGTTCTGTCGGTGCTTGAGATAATTTAGTCTTCTCCATATTACTATATCTCTAGAGTCAATAATTTTATGTGAGGAACAACTGAACTCAATCACTTGCTACCGTTACTCTTCATTTTTCTGTTGAGGTCTATCCTGTAGAGGTACTCAAATTGGATCAGTGATCAATTTCTAGGTTTCATCATAATCCTAATTGGTTACTTCCAATTACGTAAATCAATAGTTCAAACCGCAATCAAAGGTAGGGCATTTCCCATTTTTATAGGAACTTATGTACCAGAAACAATGGTATCTCCAATTATAGCCCCTCTGGGATGTAAAATATATCTCTTCTCACCATCCCCATAGTGTATAAGAAAAATATATACATTTCGATTAGGGTCGTATTCTATTGTTACGATTCTACCATATATGTCTTTTGTATTTCGTCGCTTGTGCTCGGCGTAGAAGTTTTGTATAAATGTATCGCCATGCTATTAAGTATTTTGATTTAATTTCTTTTCTTTCTAATAGGCGGAATAGAATAACACGGTTGAAGCCTAATGATCATACGTCTATAATGCATTGTATGTGCTATAATAAGTCTCATTCTTCTACCCTTTCGGGGGAGTTGATGACTATTCATAGCTATTACCTTGACACCAAAGAAGAGCTCGACCCAATGCTTTATTTCTGTTCTAGTTGATCCTGATTCGATATTAGAAGTATATTAATTTTTCCCGAATAACCGAATACTTTTGTCTGTAAATACGGCATATTTGATTCTATCCATAAATCTATTTTCTTCCTTATGAGTTCGAGTCTCAATAAGAATGCTAGTTCTTATTGTTCATATGTTATGATATGAATAAACCACACCAATTCGTTGTGTATAGATGATGAGATTGCATTGATACAAAGCCAATTCCAATAGACTTATTGGAGTGTCCCATTGGCGTGTATCCAGTAGGAATTGAACCTACGAATTCACCAATTATGAGTTGGGCACTTTAACCATTCAGTCATGGATGCTTAGCGGGGATCCTCGTACATGGTGAATAACTAAATTCCAATTGAAATGAAATCTTTAGGATAAATCAATGCAATTTAGGAGGAATCAAAGAAAAGACATCAATTCAAATCCTGGATTTTCGAATTGAGAGAGATCAAGAATTCTAACTATTTCTTAGATTCATGGACCCAATTCAATTTAGTGCGATCTTTCATTCACATTTTTTTCCACCAAGAACGTTTTATAAAACTCTTGGACCCATAAATTTGGAGTATCCTACCTTCACGCAATTCACAGGGTTAATAAGCAATCGATATTTCACTCCGTTACCTTTTGGGAGGCCTACGACCGATATAAACTGTCTACCTGAGACTGTCCCTTAGCCCGTAGGTCCTGACACAAGGTTAGAATTCTAGCTCTTCAAGAGTGGTATCTCACTGATGGCTCGGGCCCCCCCAGAAGGAGGCCTTCTTCGCCTTTCACCTAAGCTGTGTAGGAAAAGCCCAAAACCAATCCTAGGGAACAGTGAAGCTTCATAGGGTCTTTCTGTCCAGGTGCAGGTAGTCCGCATCTTCACAAACATGTCTATTTCACCGAGCCTATCTCTAAGACAGTGCCTAGATCGTTACGCCTTTCGTGCGTGTCGGAACTTACCCAATAAGGAATTTTGCTACCTTAGGACCGTTATAGTTATGGCCACTGTTCACCGGGGCTTCGATCGCTGGTTCCCCTGTCATCAGGTCACCAACTTCTTTGACCTTCTGGCACTAGGCAGGCGTCAGTCCCCATACATAGTCTTACGACTTTGCATAGACCTGTGTTTTTGGTAAACAGTCACCCGAAGTTACGGGGCTATTTTGTCGAGTTCCTTAGAGAGAGTTGTCTCGCGCCCCTAGGTATTCTGTACCTACCCACCTGTGTCGGTTTCGGGTACAGGTACCTTTTTGTTGAAGGTCGTTCGAGCTTTTCCTAGAAGTATATAGTATGGGTTACTTCAGCGCCGTAGCACCTGGAACTTGAATATTATCTTGGGGCATTTTCTATACCCCTTCTTACCCTGAAAAGTAGGGGCACCTTACGTCCTTGAACCGATAACCATCTTTCGGCTAACCTAGCCTCCTCCGTCCTTGGGGACCAACAAGGGGTAGTACAAGAATATTTACTTGTTGTCCATCGACTACGCCTTTCGGCCTGATCTTAGGCCCTAACTCACCCTCCGTGGATGAACCTTGTGGAGGAACGCTTGGGTTTTTGGGGCATTGGATTCTCACTAATGTTTACGTTACTCAAGCCGACATTCTCGCTTCCGCTTCGTCCACCGACGCGGGGTGCTTCTCTCTAAGGCGGAACGCTCCCCTACCAATGTATTTTTACATCCCAGAGCTTCGACAGATTGCTTAGCCTCATTTATCTTCGGTGCAAAGCCCTCGATCAGTGAGCTAATACGCACTCTTTCAAGGGTGGCTGCTTCTGGGAAAACCTCCTAGCTGTCTCTGTACCCTTACCTCCTTAATCACTGAGCGATCATTTAGGGGCCTTAGCTGATGATCCAAGTTGTTTCCCTCTCGACGATGAAGCTTATTTCCCATCATCTCACTGGCCGAACCCCTGTTATTTTAAGGTCATATCTAGTATTCAGAGTTTGCCTCGATTTGGTACCACTCTCGCGGCCCGCACCGAAACAGTGATTTACCCCTAGATGTCCAGTCAACTGATGTGCCTCAACGCATTTCGGGGAGAACTAGCTAGCTCTGGGTTCGAGTGGCATTTCACCCCTAACCACAACTCATCTGTTGATTCTTCAACATTAGTCGGTTCGGACCTCCACTTAGTTTCACCCAATCTTCATCCTGGTCATGGATAGATCACCCAGATTCGGGTCCATAAGCAGTGACAATTGCCCTATGAAGACTCGCTTTCACTACGGCTCCAGTAGGTTCCCTTTACCAAGCCATTGCCTATGAGTCATAGGATCATTCTTCAACAAGCACGCGGTCAGAGCCTCGGGCTCCTCCCACTGCTTGGGAGCTTACGGTTTCATGTTCTATTTC
>SKCR01032077.1:0-62500 GCA_019454045.1 Zanthoxylum bungeanum | reverse complement strand
TCATTTATGAATTTCATAGTAATAGAAATACATGTCCTACCGAAACAAAATTTTGAACTTGTTATCCTCTTACCTAGCAGGCAAAGATTTGCCTTGTGGAAAAGATGATTCATTCGGATCAAGATGAAAGCCCTACTACATTGCATTGCCAGAATAAATGTAGTATATTTGAAAGAGGTTGACCTCCTTGCTTCTCTCATGGTACAATCCTCTTCCTGCCGAGCCCCCTTTCTCCTCTGTCCATAGAGACAAAATATAGGACTAGTGCCAACAGTTAATCACGGAAGAAAGGACTCACTGAGCCGGGATCACTAACTAATACTAATTTAATACTAATATAATCGAAAAGAATTGTCTTTTATGTATACTTATGTATACTTTCCCCAGTTCTGTTGCTACCGCGGGCTTTACGCAATCGATCGGATTATATAGATATCCCTTCAGCACAATATAGGTCGTCGAAAGGATCTCGGAGACTCACCAAAGCACGAAATCCAAGATCTTTCAGAAAAAGGATTCTCATTCGAAGAGTGCATAACCGTATGGATAAGCTCACACTAACCCGTCAATTTGGGATCCTATTCGGGATTTTCCTTGGGAGGTATCGGGAAGGAGTTGGAATGGAATAATATTGATTCATATAGATACAGAAGAAAAAGTTCTCTATTGATTCAAATGTTGTACCTATGGGATAGGGATAGAGAAAGAGGAAAAAACTAAAGATTTCACATAGTACTTTTGATTGAAAAATCAATCTGATCTATTTCGTTCCCTTCGCTCAATGAGAAAATGGATCAGATTCTATAGGATCAAACCTATGAGACTGAAGGAATGTTGGAAGGGAATAAAATAAAATAAAATAAAATAAAAAAAGCGAGGGAAAAAATAATAAAGAAATAAGTAGATAAAAATGAAGTAGAAGAACCCAGATTGCAAATGAACAAATTCAAACTTGAAAAAGATCTTTTTGATTCTCGAAGAATGAGGGGCAAATGGATTGATCGATAAAGATCTCTCGTTTATTATAAGATCGTGTGATTGGATCCGCAGATGTTTGATAAAAAGAATAATCTTCTCCTTTGAGAATAATCAAAAATGGAAAGTGTTCAATTGGAACATGAAAATGTGACTGAATTGGTCTTAGTTATTGTTGGACATATATGGCCCATAGCATCACTATTGGACAGAACATGGTGTTGTTGTACAAATTAACTATGTGACAAAAGAAATTGCTCTTTTATCATTTGTAATTGGATTACCTAGATATATAAATGAAAAAAGTCCTTATGATTAGTTCCAGATTAATAAGATATGAGACAGTATTAATCCACTAAGGTTTAATCATTAAATATCCCTAGTCGTAGTATTATCGAGACTGGGCATCGATAATGCAGAATAGGCTAGTATTACACTTGTGCATGTTATGGAAGCATAACGACATAGTTCTCATATATTTGGGTATTGGATACTCATGCAAGTGTAATAGGAGGTTCTGTTTACCGATGGTACGGAAAACAGCTTCGCTCTGGATAGACCCTTCGGAATCCCATTGGTAGTATGACTATGTGTCTATGGAAGTCCGAATCAGGGTAGGTGTATTTGGTCTTAACCTGAGACTTGCATCGCTAATACTTGCGACAATCAGTATACTTTGGTTTTGGTCGTCTAGGGCTTTAACAGGTTCTGTGTACGCCTCTTCTGAGTATATCGAGAATCGTAGTATATTGGGTGTGATGTCAAGATGGCAGTATCACTTCAGTCATATAGAGATGATAATCACGCAGGGATATAGAACTGGTACTCTAAGTGTTATAGCCATCGGGGAAGTATGACTTGGTCATGACTTTCCGATCATAAAGAGACTAGTTGCTAGTGATCCGATATATGCCTCGTACGGGGTAGACACAACTCCAGCCTCAGGCCTGCATGTGACATCTAATACTGGATCGTAATACGCAATACTATGTATACTACGCCTGACAAAGATCTTGTATTTCGTAACAGAATATTTCTGGAGAATTGGGTAGGCACGGTGCTTTGCTAGAAGCCAACCATGTTTTGTAAATCGGTAAAAATGTGGTACCGGGTACGCACATGTTCAGATAGTCTGATGACCGTATTTACTGCCAATATATCCAGGGATCTCTTGGGTCGCATCCCAAATATTCACCGATGATCTTTGACTCGAACAATATTAATCTGGGATTAATAAAGAGAGAAAATTAATTTGGGATTAATAACGGCAAGAATTAATCTGGGATTAATTATCAGAGAAAGAATTAATTTGGGATTAATTGCGTCGAGAATTTATCTGGATTAAATTCGTCGAGAGGAGAGAGAACACGATTAATTTGGAATTAATCGATAAAATAAATTTAATAGTTAAATTAGATTTTACTATTTTATTTATTTAATGGGCTAAATAATATATTTGATATATTAATTGAAATTGGATTTCAATAGGAAATTAAATGGATTTTAATTTTAGCGAACGAATTAATTTGGAATTAATTCATGAGCGATTTTCGTAATAATTTTACTGGGTATTATTATTTAATTAAATTGGATTAAATTATAACGCGACGGAAAATTCGTTTAATCGGATTAAACAAATCCGAGCCTGGAGTGTGTTGAGCAAACCCACTTGAATTTTGAATTTAAAGTGAGGCCACTTTACTTACATCATTAGTCATTTTTTAGTGATTGAATGGATGATGAGTTTTGGTGGAGACTTAAAATACACTCAACACATTTATTATGGAAATTGATCTCTCTCTCTCTCTTCTGTAGGCATTGTATTTTTGCATATCAGTCCGATGATGAGTCTCGTATGGAGACAACTACTTCTTTAGTCATGAAAGTCGCGGGAAACAAACATTGGAAGGGTAAAGTTGGAAAATAGAATTTTGTTGGATTTTATCTGAGTTGTTTAGCTTCGAGTTCGCTTGTTGGACCTCCGTTTTGAAACACATCCCTAGCCCAAACCCATTAAATCACATCCAAATTAAATAAATAAAATTTTAAAATACACCTCACAAATTAAATAATTAAAACCAATTAAATTAAATTAAATCACATTCCTAATTTAATTAAATCACCTACCAATTTAAGATAAAACACATTCCTAATTTAATTAAATCACCTACCAATTTAAATAAATCATATCCTTAACTAAAAAGAACAAATCAAATTAATTCCCCTAATTAAAGATCTTCCCTATCACATACTAAATTAAAAATATCTCCTAATTAATACACAAATTTGATTCCTTCTCCAACACGGTAAACCCCCTCCATTGGCCTATAAAAAGAACCATTCACCCCTTACCAAAGGCTAGCTAATCCTCACAAAAATACAAAGAAAATAAACCTTGCTTCACGCCCCAAGCAAATCGAAAACCTGCCAAGACCCTTTCACGTTAGCCGCACCAAAAGCCCTCAGCACACCACTCGCCCCCACTAACCTTCACAGCCTTCACCTGCCTTCTCTCCACTTGCCCCATTCACGCAACATATCACAAACACCACGAGCCCATTCTTCACACCATTAAACTGCCAATAAGCCACGTAACCAAACTAATAGCACACAGCCTCATGTGAAAAACCACCATCAGCGCCCATCTCACACTAGTACACAGCCTCACAGGAAGCACGCCATCAACGCCCTTAGCCTCAACAATCTCTCACGGCCTTTTTTCCACTTCAACGTCACCACGCAAAGCCTAGCCACCTGATCAGTAAATGTACCTTACACACAACCTTCGACGCTCACAAAGGACACACAACCTACACTCAATGTAAGACACGCATCCAACTCCCCTGCATCTCCACCACGCCTCTCTTGTTTTCACACACCACGAGCCCACTACGTCCCTCACGCCAAAAGGCCTGCCTCAAGCCAAAAGACACACCATTGCGCTTCATTGATCAGCGCCCACTGCCAACAACACAAAATGCCAAAACCAGCTCACGCGAACTAGCCACTTTAACACATAAATTACCCATTACCTCACGGCAAGACTCATCTTCATGCCCATCACGTACTGCCCTTCAATTCAAACGCCACACGCCCCCATATTCACGACAAACCAGCCAGAAAATTGCCTAAAATAGTCCCTAAAACAGCCCGAAACTGCCCCCCAAAACAGCCCCCGAAACTGCTGAGAACAGTCCCTTAACATACCTGAAACAGTGACCAGAAAATTCATCAAAAACAGCAACGAAACGGAGTGAAAGCAACAACCCGAACAGCGAAACAACAAGGAAAAATGTTGGATTAGTGAACCAGAAAAGTTACGGAGTATCAACCCTTCCGACGGCCGTGTTAACGCCCTTTCTTGGACGACAAAAGAGGTTAGACCTGAGGGCACCTTTTTTAATTATCTTCTTTCGTTTTATTTTATTTATTTAAAATATTATTGAATGAGAGTCGTTTGAGGTATGATGTGATTGTTGGATGAGTGGGATATGTGTTCCCTTTTGTGGTATATCGGATGGAAACCCGGACGTAAATTCCGTAGCCGATTTCGAATGGACTGTAGTGTATCTGCACTCGGGATACAGCGCCACGTACCACTTAAGATACACATATTTCATCTCATCCAAACTTGTATTTGAGCATATGATAGTTTCTAGTTGTTTTTTATTTATTATTCAAAGCATGGTTTAATTTAGTTTTGTTATTTAATTTTAAAGCATGATTATGTTATTTAGTGTTGTTTCTTTACTCGTTATGCATGATGTTTAGTTTAGTTTATGTTTATGTTTAAATAGTTATCTGTTTATTTTTGTTTAATGGTTCAATGTGCTCATTGCGGAATATTGCGTGTTTACCGTTTAAAGACTTATTTTCGAAGCATGCAAACTTAGATTATGAGTTACTTTGATGAATGCATATTAGATCTAAGTTACCTTTGAGCATATACGTTGAGTAGATTCGGTTATTCATTGCACAAATCATATCATCACAAGTGACATAAGTAAGGGACCATTCCGAACCCAATGGTTTGAGGTCTTCCCTTGTGAGGGGTGAGTGCGGCCTTAAACTTTTTTCCCTGTTCACACCGGGTGGCGACTCCATTATTCTCCGGTTTAGTCCCCCGCGGGCTACTCCGTACTCCCACTAGGCCGCGAGCCTAGAACAACATGCATCGCCCAAGTTCTGTGTCCCACAGTCTGGCAACTCCATTGGGGATAAAGAATCAGTCCCGAAATCATGTCTTGTGATGTTTATTATTGTGCTTTAGTTGACTCTGTCTCTAGTGGGTCGAAAGAGCTTTAATCAAAGGCATCTGTTGAGCTAAGTGATGGTTTGGTGTGTTCCTTCATTCACTACCTTGCGAGGAAAAGCTGTGAAAGCACCTAGATAATCATTACCCGTAGCTCGTTGTGATGGACGAATATCGAGGACTCGTTGTTTATTCCTGTCACCAAGCAATAAGAGCCTAAGAGGCTTGGGTATTTAAGATAGTTCGCTCCACCCTCCCTCTGGGGAATCTACAATGGGAAATCAATTTGACAGTCAGTCACACATCTTAACTCGTTGCACATACCGTAAGGTATAAAAAAGGTGCGCTCACTTGGTCGCTTGAACCCTTGAGTGGGGAGTCCTAGTTGTGGGCAATTCTTAGTCAATGAGAGCCTTTGTCCGCACTCCCGTAAACCCACTTGTGAACCATAGTTGTATATCCTGTAGGAGCCACCCCTTTATGCTTTGATAAACACATGCATATTATATCTCATATATCGCACGTATCTCATGCATCATGTTAACCCCGTGTCTTAAAAGCCATCATAGATATTTGTTGGGTTAGAGAAGAAAAAAGGTTTGTCAAGAGGAGTTTAGCAAACGTGAACCAAGAAACAGAAAAGCTTACGGAAATAATAGAAAGACCATTAGGAGGGGCCTTCAAAAAAAAAGAGAAGAAAAAAAAAGAGGAAAAAAAGAGAAAAAAAATTTGTTTGTTTTTAGTCCTTGATGGTTAGACATAAGTCTGATGATGAAATTGATTGCTTTAGAGTGAAACTTTAGAAACGATAAACCCTTGACATGCTTTTATCTGATTCTTTGAGTGATTGATCTATGTTAGACTCGTAAGCACTTGATTATGGTTCTTAGCAGTGAAAACCTGAGTAGTTGGCAAAGTGACTAGTTGACGAAATTGTAGGTCGGTGAATGACCGTTTGCTTAGATGTCTATCTTGATTTGCTTATGTTATGATGTGTGGTATGGTTGAAAATGAAAGAAAAGTCTCTAAATAAAAGAATTGAACCACCTATAACTGATAAGCGTGAAGCTACCCATGGGCGAGTATTAGGACCACCATGAGGAGAAATGCTACCTTAAAGGGTAGGTGTGTTGAAAAAAAGAAAAAAAAAAGAAAATGAAGTTCAAAATGAAAAGAAAAAAAAAAGACAAAAGAGAGATAAAGCCATACTATATGGAGCATGGAAAAGAAATTGCGGAATATAATTGAGACATCTAGGTTGGTTTGACCTACCGATCCCGATTTTTGAAACGAAATCATCGAGTTGGCTTGCTTAAGGATCAAGCTGTGAAAGAACATTTGCACACACACACTTTGAGACTGGCATAGATCATTTATTCAAAAACTCATATTTGAGTTGCATTGAGTGTTTTGAATGTTCTCTGGTTTCATTACTGGGCATTCTTTGAGGACGATAATATGTATAACTATTGGGACTATTTCGTAGCATATGGTATGTGATATAGAAGGCCCCACCATGTGGTTCATCTTAACCAAGTGCAAACAGTGGAAAGCAGAAAGCTATATTAAGACTAGGAGCGGCCAGTCTATCACCCCCGTGAATAAGAAGAAAAACAAGAAATTGAGTCATGAGACCAGAGAGAAGACTGAGCAATCACCTGGAGAACTGGCGGAAGACCTAACCCAGCGGAATAGGAAATTCATTCATGCATGCATGAATACACGTAACATAGTTTGCATTCTTTTTTGCGTGTTGTTTTGTTTTGTATTCACAGGTTTCAAAGAAGAAAAAGAGAAAGTGGCAAAAGGTCATCCAATCAGAAACAGCAATAGAACAATGTTATCAGTTTCAGAAATGAATCAGTTTCAGTCTGAGGGCGAGGCCCACATCAGTATCAACTTGGGGGCGAGGCCCACATTATCAGTATCAGTTTTGGGGCGAGGCCCACATCAGTGTCAGTATGGGGGCGAGGCCCACATCATCAGTATCAGTTTGGGGCGAGGCCCACATCAGTTTCAGTTTGGGGTCGAGGCCCATATCAGTAGTCATTTGGGGATTAGTCCCAGGGTGGAAGCCCGTATTATCAGTATCAGTTTCAGGAATGAATTCTAGGGCCGAGACCCATATCAGCATAGTTTTGGAATGAATCCCAGGGCCGAGGCCCAAGACGTCAGAATTTGGAATGAATCCAGGGAATGAATCCCATGGCTGAGGCCCACGACTTCAGAATTTGGAATGAATCCAGGGAATGAATCCCAGGGCCGAGGCCCAAGTCGTCAGAATTTGGAATGAATCTCAGGGCCGAGGCCCACGACGTCATAATTTAGAATGAATCCCAGGGCCGAGGCCCATGACGTCAGAATTTGGAATGAATCTAGGGAATGAATCCTAGGGCCGAGGCCCACGACTTCAGAATTTGGAATGAATCCCAGGGCTGAGGCCCACGACGTCAGAATTTGGAATGAATCCAGGGAATGAATCCCAGGGCCGAGGCCCAGGTTGTCAGAATTTGGAATGAATCCAGGGAATGAATCCCAGGGCCGAGGCCCACGTCGTCAGAATTTGGAATGAATCCAGGGAATGAATCCCAAGGCCGAGGCCCACGTCGTCAGAATTGGAATGAATCCAGAGAATGAATTCCAGGGTCGAGGCCCAACATCAGCATCAGTTTAGGGCGAGGCCCACATCAGCATCAGTTTGGGACGAGGCCCTTATTAGCATCAGTATCAGTCTTTCTGGGTATGGCACTCTAAGGGCGAGGCCCACATCTTTATCAGTATCAGTCTTGCCGGGTATGGCACTCTGGGGGCGAGGCCCACATCTTTATCAGAATCAGTCTTGCCGGGTATGGCACTCTGAGGGCGAGGCCCACATTACATCAGATCAGTTTGTACCGGGTATGGCATTTTGGAGGCGAGGCCCACATTAGCATCAGTACCAGCATTGTCGGGTATGGCATTCTAGGGGCGAGGCCCACATTGGTTCACTATCAGTTTCTGCCGGGTATGGCATTCTGGGGGCGAGGCCAATATTGCATCAGTGTCAGTTTCTGCCGGGAATGGCATTCTGGGGGCGAGGCCCATATTGCATCAGTGTCAGTTTCTGCCGGGAATGGCATTCTGGGGGCGAGGCCCATATTATTTCAGATCAGTTTCTGCCAAGAATGGAACTCCGAGAATGGAGATCTAGTCCGGGAATGGACAGCTCGGGAATGAGCACGCCGGGAATGGCACTCCGAGAATGGAGATATAGTCTGAGAATGGACACGCCGGGAATGGCACTCCGAGAATGGAGATATAGTCCGGGAATGGACAGTCTGGGAATGGACAGCTCGGGAATGAATACGTCGGGAATGGCACACCGGGAATGGTACTCCGAGAATGGAGATATAGTCCGGGAATGGACAGTCCGGGAATGGACAGCTCGGGAATGAGCACGTCGGGAATGAGCACGCCGGGAATGGCACGCCGGGAATGGCACTCCGGTCCGAGAATGGACAGTCCGGGAATGGACAGCTCGGGAATAAGCACACCGGGAATGGCACTCCGAGAATGGAGATCGGTTCGGGAATGGACCACAACACGGTGACAGTTCGGGAATGGACTTCATCACACCACATCACAGCAACACTCTGAGAATGGAGATCGGTTTGGGAATGGACCACAACACGGTGACAGTTCGGGAATGGACTTCATCACATCACATCACAGTAACACTCCGAGAATGGAGATCGGTTCGGGAATGGACCACAACACGGTGACAGTTCGAGAATGAACTTCATCACATCACATCACAACAACACTCCGGGAATGGAGATCGGTTCGGGAATGGACTTCATCACACCACATCACAGCAACACTACGGGAATGGAGATCGGTTCGGGAATGGACCACAACACGGTGACAGTTCGGGAATGGATTTCATCACATCATCACATCAACGGTTCAGGAATGGACCAGAGGTCGAAGCACCTCAACATCACATCAACTCAACACAGCATGGCAAGTCAAGTGGCAGCTGGCGAGCCAGGTAAGTAAAAATGTATTGCACGTACTTTGATAGGATTGTCATTGTCACACACTGCACAAGTCCCATCAAAGAGGGGGCGACTGTAGGCATTGTATTTTTGCATATCAGCCCGACGATGAGTCTCGTATGGAGAAAACTACTTCTTTAGTCATGAAAGTCGAGAACAGTCCCTTTACATACCTGAAACAGTGACCAGAAAATTCATCGAAAACAGCAGCAAAACGGAGTGAAAGCAACAACCCGAACAGCGAAACAACGAGGAAAAATGTTGGATTAGTGAACCAGAAAAGTTACGGAGTATCAACCCTTCCGACGGCTGTGTAATGCCGTTTCTTGGACGACAAAAGAGGTTAGACCTCAGGGCACCTTTTTTACTTATCTTCTTTCGTTTATTTTATTTATTTTAAAATATTATTGCATGAGAGTCGTTTGAGGGTATGATGTGATTGTTGGATGAGCGGGATGTGTGTTCCCTTTTGTGGTATATCGGATGGAAATCCGGACGTAAATTCCATAGCCGATTTCGAATGGACTGTAGTGCGTCTGCACTCGGGATACAGAGCCACGTACCACTTAAGATACACATATTTCGTCTTATCCAAACTTGTATTTGAGCATATGATAGTTTCTAGGTTGTTTTATGTATTATTCAAAGCATGGTTTAATTTAGTTTTGTTATTTAATTTTAAAACATGATTATGTTATTTAGGTATGTTGTTTCTTTACTCGTTATGCATGATGTTTAGTGTTTATGTTTATGTTTAAATAGTTATCTGTTATTTTGGTTTAATGGTTCAATGTGCTCATTGTGGAATATTGTGTGTTTACCGTTTAAAGACTTATTTTCGAAGCATGCAAACTTAGATTATGAGTTACTTTGATGAATGCATATTAGATCTAAGTTACCTTTGAGCATATACGTTGAGTAGATTCGGTTAATTCATTGCACAAATCATATCATCACAAGTGACATAAGTAATGGATCATTCCGAACCCAATGGTTTGAGGTCTTCCCTTGCGAGGGGTGAGTGCGGCCTTAAACTTTTTTCCCGGTTCCACCGGGTGGCGACTCCATTATTCTCCGATTTAATCCCCCGCGGGCTACTCCGTACTCCCACTAGGCCGCGAGCCTAGAACAGCATGCGTCGCCCAAGTTCTGTGTCCCACATCTTCCTAGCATTAGGCCGAATTGGCCTTAATTTGTAGAAGGCCGAATTGGCTTTTAACGTATTGGCCGAATGGCCATTGAATGGTATTGGCCGAAATAGCCTTTGTACAATTTCTTTGGTCAACAACATTTATTGTTTTTGTTTGTTGAAAAGTTAAAAGCAAAAAAGTGGCTCTTGTTTTTCAATTAAGAAAATACTCTCTGACACCCTTTTTTTTTTTTTTTTCCGAAAAGGCTAATAAGCCAATTGAATTAATGGCTTTTAAACTCTTTAAGAAAAATACCGAATTAAAAAGAATAAAGGGGCTGTTGCTTTTGTTTTTAAAATAGAAAAACAAATATTGAGTTTTGACTTTTCAAACAAAATAAAAGATGACTGGCCGACAGATTTTTTTTTAAAAAAAAAGGTGTGGCCATTAAATTTTCAATATAAAAAAAAAAAAAAAAAGCCAATTGACTTCATTTCTCTCTGACCTGCGCGTTAATTGCTCTCTATCTCTAACTCTCTGGTTCATTCTGAGCTTGGCCGAATGGCCTGTTTTTTTGAGAAGTAAAATGTCACTGCACTTTGAGTGCATTTTTGCTTTTTGGCCGATTAGAAGCATCAAAGTAATTGGGTTTTTCTTTCGAAGATTAACCAATTGCTTACCTCTCTCTCATGGGCAAATTTGTTTCTCATTGGGAGATAAAATTTGTTCCACTTGTTCTTACTAGCGCATAAGGGAGTCAAAAAGATGGTGATAGGGATACTCACCCATGAGTTTAGACCACAAGGAAGGCTTGGAAGCTTCAACATCCATGAAAAGTTTTGAAAGTCAAAGCCGATCAATGTAAGTTTATTCCGCAAACTTCTTGATTTATTCACACACGAATCACGCTTAGAGATCCTGTGGCATGTCTATGACACTAACAATGGTATCAGAGTGAGATCTAAGCTTGATTTATTTCTAGGGTTTATGGACTTTAATTTGGGAATTTTGTGTTTAGAACTTGATTTTCCTAAATTGGTTGTTGGTTATGTTTGAATGATGTTGAATTGGATTTGTGCATCTTCAATTTTGTGAAGAATTGATAGGAATAATTTTCCCCAAATTATAACCCTTGGCTAAAAATGATGAACCCTAGAAACTCATGGAATTTTGAATTAGACAATTGGATATGTTAATTCACATGAAATTGAATATTAATTGTTGATTTAATTAGATTGAAATCAAAATTGAATGTTAATTTCATGTATTGTCGTGAGATGTGAAGCATGTTATAGAATTGATTTTGCCCCAATTTTATGTTGGACATGAATGTGGGAATTAAGCTTGATTAATTAGATTAATTAGTGTTTTGGAAATACTAGATTAATTAATTAATTATGTTAATTGCACTTTAATTGATTTAATATATAATTTGGAATAATGTATTAATTTAATTTGTTGTATTTGGGCTATTGGGCTTGGTTGGGCCAAATTTTAGTCTTGGATTATTTTTGGGCGTAAACCATTTCCATAAAGTCCAAAATATGACTTTTGGGCCTTTATTAATTTAATTGGGCCTAATGGGCCAAAATTGATTCAATGGCATAGGGTGATTCCTGATGGGCCTAGGCATTATTGGTTAGATCCATTTTGGCCGAAAGCCCAAGCCTAAAGAATTAATTAAAAGCCCATTGGACTTTAATTAAATAGTATTGTATAGTAATTGGGCCTTTGAGACCCATCAAGATTGGATTTGGAATCCAAGTCTTTAAGGCACATAAATAAGTGTAATTATTTAATTTGGAATTAAATAAGAATTAGTATTGGATACAATTTTAATAGGATTTAAAATTGTAGTTCAATATAATTCGAGAATACTTACTTTGAGTATTTATTCTTAAACGAGTTTGACTCGCGCAAATCAAATCGTTGTATGAACATTGGATGGTCATTAATTAAAGATTAATTAATTGGATTAGATTGATTGAATAACATGCTTTGTGTGAATACTTGGATGTTTGTATGAATAAAGTATATCGAATGGATATTAGATAGGTGAGGGGAATTTTGGAAATTGTTGAAATAAATTTAGAATTTATTAAATTGGACCTGCGTGTCCAGCCCATTACCTCTTTTCTCATTGTATTTCTCTTCTCACTTATTCCCCTAAATGTAAATGAGGTTTCTTTAGAAGTGTTATGTAATTGGGTAGAAGTTAGAATAGTGCTTGCGGGAGAGAGGAAAGGGAGAGATTTGTTCTAGGAACAAATTGTATTATATATCCATCCGCATAACATTATTAATTTATTTCACGTCTTATTATGCTTTTAGAATGCATGCGTAAGGGTGTATGATGAGACCTAATTAAAGATAATAAATTGGTTGCCAATTTATGCAAAAAACCCTCAATAAATATTAAGTGTTTTCCTTCCATTGAGTGATTCACTCTCAAGATCCAAGATTGGCACTGGTTTGTTGGCCAAAGTCAAGACCTTTGTCCATCGCGGATGTGTTTGAATCATGAAGGTTTTGTTCCATATCGCATGTCTTGTCCAAGTTGTGATTTGTAGGCCAAAGTCAAGATCACTTCTTATCCATCGACATCGATTACGAAGCTTTCCAAAGTCAATGGGTCCCGCTTAACTGGAATCATTAACCTTGTTGTGCCAAAGCCAAGGCTTAGTTGATTCAGAGGAAAAGGTTAGGGAATATATTGGATATATTGGCATATATATGATATATGTTTCGGACTTGGATGTCCACCTACTGGATCTAGGAATTGGATGAGATCCAATTGATCTTAGAGATCTACCTAGTTAAATTTTATACAACTTGTTGGCCAAAGTCAAGGTTGTGTATCTTTTAACGGGATCCTAGCCCACTAGGAAACTAGGTTTCCCGAGTACTCCACAGAGGGTTAGAGGCTCGCCAAAAAATAGTGGGAGGCAAGTATTAAATTTGTAATTTTGTTTAGATACTTGCCAATACACGCTCATTTCATTTTTCGTCATTAATTATATATATATTAGTTGGACTAATATTCAATTGTTGTTTTAATTAAACAGTTGGACTGTATTCAAACTACTTCATTTGTACTTGATTATATAATTGGATTATAGTAATCAATACATTTGAATGTAACCAATCAATTATTGATGATTATATAGTTAGACTATAGTAATCATTACATTTAATTGTACCTGAAATCGTTGATGGATAGTTGGACTATAGCAATCAAGATGACTGAAAGATTAGCGTCAAAGGATATTATCCTGGGGAAAATATCTTTAACGGCTTTAATTTTTCAGATTGGGAGTAGAACCTTTTTAGTAAGAGCTTCTTAAAAGACATGAAGGAAGTGAAAGCGGGACAAGGTTCCGGCTTCAAGAATGTTTGTTATAAACATGTTCACTACTGGTTTTAAAATTGGATTTTGATACTAGATGTGATACATGAATATATGTACTTAAACTAGGAGACTGTTATAATGTATCTAGTTTGACTATGAACATTATCTCTGTATCTAGTTTAACCCGTTGCGGGAATACCTTTATATTCCGAAACACCGGGTATTTATGTTTATAAAAATGATATCGAGATATACACATTAGATGTGAATAACAGTATTTATATTTTGAATATAAATGAATCTCAAACATATAGCATAACGAACAAATAGCTCATCAAATGAGACTTATTTGTGGCATTGTCATCTGGGATGCATTAACAAATTCTTATATCCACACTTTCGAAGAGTGGATACTAGGACGGATTTGATTCTAATTCAAATGATGTCTACGAATCTAGTTTAATTAGGATAAGTGCCTGAAACACCTTTTACTTGGTAAAAGTGCAAGTGTCACCAATCTGTTAGCCCTCATTCATAGTGACATAAGTGGGCCCATGTGTAGCTAGGCTAGAGGTGGATATGAATACTTCGTAACCTTTACGGATGTGGCATCGCGTTACGGTTATGTGTATCTTATGATAAATAAGTCAGAAACTTTTGAGTAATTCAAAGATTTTTGACACGAAGTAAAAAAACAGACTGGTAAAAGTATTAGAACATTGTGGTTAGACCATAATGGACAATACTTAAATAGATGAGTCGCTCTGAGCTACCATTTTCCTTATGAGGATACGCATTAAACAGTACAATACTTATTTTGAATGAGGTTCCATGAAAATCTGTTAGACAGACTTCATATTAGATATGAACATGAAAGAAACCGGGTTCTCATTCCTTATGATTTGGGAATGCTTGGCATACGTTTGGATGATACCAAACTAGAACCCAAATCGGATAAGTGCCTATTTGTAGGTTGTTCTAGGGAAACCTAAGTATAGTACTTATACAACTCACAAGAGAACAATGTAATTGTTACTCTCCATGCGGTTTTCCTAAGAGGAATTCCTATATGCAGTGGTAAGTGGTAGGAAAGTAAAACTCGATGAATATCGAAGTAATACTATTCAAGGCATCGATTCCTATACGGAACACAAATAGATCATCAGGGATGAAACTATACTAATAATCTTCGAATACATAAGAATTGCGTAGGTCGGAGAGAGTCAGAAAATAACCTGGGAGGTATGGATTTCTGATCTCACCTCATGTAGACCTCAATCTTATTAAGGAAGACATGTTGGACAATTATGACCCATAGCGTCACTATTTGTACAGATCACGGTGTTGTTGTGCAAATTAACTATGTAATAAAGGAGATTGCACTCTTATCATTTGTGATTAGATCACCTAGATGTATAAATGATGAGAGGTCCCTATGATTTGTTCCTGGACCGAGAATGATATGAGACAGTATCAGTCCACGAAGGATAAATCGTTAATATCCCTAGTCAGAGTATTATCGAGATTGGACATCGATAAATACGTAAAAGACTAGTATTACACTTGTGCGCGTTTGTGAGGACACAACGGCATAGTTCTCATATATTTGGGTATAGGATACTCATGCAAGTGTAATAAGAGGTTGTGTTTCACCGATGGTACGGGAAACAGTTTCGCACTGGATTGACCCCGCGGAATCCCATTGGTAGTATGACTATGTGTCTATGGGAGTCTGCAATCAGGGTAGGTGTATTTGGTCTTAACTTGAGACTTACACCGCTAATACTTACGACAATCAATATACTTTAGTTGAGGTCGTCCAGGGCTTTAACCAGTTCTGAGTATGCCAATTCTGGGTATATTGAGAATCGTAGTGTGTTGGGTGTGATGTCAAGACGGAAGTATCACTCTAGTCATAGTGGAGATGACGGTCACATAGGATACGGAACTCTTTCTCTTAAATGCTCGAGCTATCGGGATATTATGACTAGGTCATGTTTATCCGATTATAGAGACTAGTTACCAGACATCCGATATGTGCTTCGTACGGGGCAGACACAATTCCAGCCCTAGGCCTAGCACGTGATCATCCGATACTGGACAGAAATACGCAATACTACGGTATACTACACCTGATATAGATCATATATTCATGTAGGGATATTTCTGGAGAATTGGGTTGGCATGGCACTTTGCTAGAAGCCAACATTGTCTTGTAAATCGGTATAAACGTGGTACGAGGTACTTACGTGTTCGGATAGTCCGACGACCGTATATACTGTCAACATATCTGGGGATCTCATGGGTCGGTTCCCAAAGATTCACCGATGATGTATGACTCGCACTTTAATTAATCTGGGATTAATTAGAATAGAGGGAAAATTAATCTGGGATTAATTCATGAGAGAGAAAATTAATCTGGGATTAATTACGGAGATATTTTATCTAGGATAAAATATTAATAAAAGAGAGAGAATGATTAATTTGGAATTAATCGATAAAATAATATATTCGATATATTATACGAAATTGGATTTCGACGCGGAATTAAAATTGGATTTTAATTCGGGCGAACGAATTAATTTAGAATTAATTCATTAGCGACGTGAATAGTGATTTCGCTAGGCGTAATCATTTAATTACGACGCGACGGAAAATTTGTTAATTTGGAATTAGCGAACCCGAGCCCGAGAGTGATTGCGAGCGCATTCGCATTTTGAATTCGAGCGCGGCACGTAAGTCACATCAAGCTTCAAATTGTTAGTCACATCATGCGTCAAATCAATTGTCACTTTGAGTGATGTGACTTGACAACATGTCACTTTATTAAAGTGATGTGAGTTAAAGTGATGTGACCTAAAGTAAAAGTGATAGGTGATGGAAAAGCATTATTGCTTTTTGCTTTTGACCTTTTGACTTTACTTTATGTGAGAAAAAGGTGGTAATTACTTTTATTGATTTTTGAAATTATTAAAACCATTTACACTTTCTCTCTCTCTTTATCATATACGTAAATTAGGGTTTTAAAAGGGCCATTCACTTTTTCTCTCTCCAAGTCTCACGATTTTAGGGTTTTTCTTGGATAAGAAAAATGCTTCTCTCTCATTCGGTTTGGAGACCAATTTCTTCACCATTTCTTTTGGTTTGATCCATCAAAATGAAGAAGAATAAGGTGCTAGCACAGACCATGGGTTAATACAAGGTGATAGGGAAGTGTTTCCATGAGCATGGAAAGCTTGAAGCATGGAGCTTCCATGTAGTCATCAATGGCCGATCATGGAGGAGACAACCACCACCAAAACCGAGCAGTCCAAGGAAGGAGAGCTACTGCTGCCGTGCGTTTTTGAGGGAGCTTGAAGGCTTGTGTTCTTCATTTCATCAAAACCATTCAATGTGAGTATGTATTCTGTCTTACTCCTTGAAGTATTCATGCGTTTTTATGATTGATTTCATGATTCTTGGGACCTATATTAGAAACCAACAATGGTATCTATGAGCTTAGTTCAAGCATAAAAAAGTTAGGGTTAAATTGGGTAAACTCAATTTGAGCATCATTGGTTAAATTGTTTGATATAGTATGCTCGAATGAGGTTGAATTGATGTTGTGCATGATCAATTTCAAGAAATTTGGTTGGATCCATTTTTCCCCAAATTTGGGCATGACAAATGGGTAAAATCAATTGAAGCATGATTTGGTTAAATTGATTGATTAAGTATGCTTAGATGTTGATGAATTGAAGTTGTGTATGTTCAATTTCATGAAATTTGGTTGGATCCATTTTTCCCCAAATTTTGTGTTGGCCATAATTGACAAATTTGGGTAAACTTGATTTTGAGCATGTTTGATGAAATTGGATGATTTAGAATGCTTAAAGTATGTTTAATTGAGGATTGATTGGATCAATTTGATGAAAATTAGTTTGGAACAATTTTCCCCAAATTGCTTATGTTGGCCGAATACATATAACCCATATTGTCTTGGAATTTTTTGATTTTTGAACATTGGATGTGTTGGAAATCATTCGGGAATATGATAATGTCGATTGTGAAATTAATTGGATTGAATTCGAATCAGACGTAAAATCCCCAAATTGCCAAGAGACTTTAAAGCATGTAAAATGGGTTTGATTTTGATAAATTGTGTTGGACCTATTTGATGTAGAAATGCATGATTAAGTATGCTATTGATGTTTTAGAAATATTAATTAGGTGGTTAATTATGTATGACACTTAGGTTAATTAATTATGAAATTTGGAATTTTATAAGTTAATTAATTAGGCTTGAAATTGGATTTGGGCCTTAAATGTTGTAATTGGGCTTTTGGGCTTTGTTGTACAAAGTTGGGTTTAGGCAAAATTGGTTGGATCCAATTAGGCCCAAAACCGCATCCATAAAGTCCAATTATGACTTAATGGACCTTATTTATTTAATTGGGCCTAATGGGCCAAAATTAATTTAAAGGCTTATGGGGTAACTCCCGGATTGGATTTTGGTTATTTGGTTTGACCCGAGTTGACCAAAAGTCCACGCCTTAAGAAATTAATTAAAAGCCCATTGGACTTTAATTAAATAAACGTTGGACGTTAATTGGGCTTTGAGACCCATAACGATTGAATTTGGAATTTAAATCGTAGAAGGTTTGTTAATAAAGTGTAATATTTAATTTGGAATTAAATAGTGAATTAGAATTAAATGCGTATTAAATTGGATTTAATTATGTAGTTTAATTTAATTCGAGAATTCGTACTTTGAGTACTTATTCGCAAAACGAGTTTGACTCGAGCAAAAATCAAATCGTTGTTTGAACATTGGATGATCACTAATTATCAGATTAATTAATTGGATTAGATTGATTGATAACATGCTTGTATGAATACATGGTTGCGATGCATGAATAATGTATATCGGATGGATATTAGTCGGGTGGGACAATTTTGGAAATTGTAATAAATTTGATTTATTAATTGGACCTGCGTGTCCGGCCTTATCACCTCTATACTCTTTGTATTCTCTTCTCACCTATTCCCCTCAATGTAAATGAGGTTTCTTTAGAAGTGTAGTGTAACGGGTAGAAGTAAATACATGTGCTAGCTTTGGAGAGAGAAAATGAGAGATTTGATCTAGTTACATTGATTACTATAATCCAATTATAAAATCAACTGTAAACTAAAATTAATTAATTCAAATATATTGATTAATATAATCCAATTATATATAATCAACTATAATACAGTCCAACTGTTTATTAAAACAACAATTTAAATATTAGTCCAACTAACATTTAATCTAGCGACGAAATAATTTGAATGAGCGTGTATGGCGAGTAATTGAACGAGTATTGCTAATTCAATTCTTGCCTTCCACTATTTTTCGGCGAGCCTCTAACCCTCTGTCGAGTACTCGGGAAACCGTGTTTCCTAGTGGGCTAGGATCCCGTTAAATATCACACAATCTTAATTTTGGCCAACAAATTGTATGATAATTAACTAGGTAGATCTCTAAGATCAATTGGATCCAATCCAATTCCTAGATCCGGTAGGAGGACGTCCAAGTCCGAAACATATATCTTATATATGCCAATACATCCAATGTATTACCTAACCTTTTTCCTCTGAATCAACTAAGCCTTGGCTTTGGCATAATAAGCTTAATGATCCCAGTTAAGCAGAACCCATTGACTATGGAAAACTTCGTAATCAATGTCGATGGACAAGAAGTGGTCTTGACTTTGGCCAACAAACCACAACTTGGACAAGACACTGATATGGAACAAAGCCTTCGTGATTCAAACACATCTTCGACAGACAAAGGCCTTGACTTTGCCAACAAACCAATGTCGTCTTAGATCTTGAGTAAGAATCACTCAATGGAAGGAAAGACGCTTAATATTATTTGAGGGTTTTTCGCGTGCAAATTGGCAACCAATTTATATCTTTGTTAAGGTCTCATCATAATACACCCTTAAACATGCATTCTAAACACATAATAAAGCGTATATGAAATAAAATAATAATGATTAATTTAAATTATATTTGATTATATAGTTGGACTATTATAATCATTATAATCAATATTACCACAAATCGTTGATTAAATAGTTGGACTATTAGAATCAAGATAGAAATGAAAGATTAGTGTTTAAAACATAATCCTGGGTGAAAATGTATTTAAACGACTTTAATTTTCAAATTGGGAATAATTTCAAGATGGTCTTGGAAATTAATAAGTTATTTTATTTGATAAAATAATGAATTATGCCTAAAGCCCGGAGTTAAGCAAATAAGTCGAATATGATATTTGGAATATTCGTGTAATGATAACTTTAGCGATTAATCCATTAAACTTGTCGAAGTAGACTCCTTAATTTCTGAATCAGAATTAAGGATTAGATCCTTAAAGTATGATAATGAAATTGAAGGATTTTCATGGATCTATTTTAGATCTTTGAAATACTAAATTGCAATAAATAATTCTTGGAGAATTAATGACTATTCTCAAGGAGACAAAGTCAAACTTTACAATTAGGCAAGTAGCGCAAGGCGCACCTTACTTCAATATTCTAGAAACCTGAGGCTTGGCCAAAGGCTACTGGAATGTTGAAATTGGCAAAGGCAAAATCATTATAATCTTTTGGGAAGATAAAAGGATATATCCTAAGAAGGAATTGAAGACGAGCAAGGCACTTACTTCAAATTTGTTTGTCATAATTATGTCAAAACTAGTATTGAAATTGGATTTTAAATACTTAGTGTGATACATAAATATGTACTGTTGTGCAGAATCTGCTTTAGTAGAATACTGACTTCAGACGAGATTACTCTGCGAATTAAAAACGGGACGATATTCGCTGTTTTAACCGTAGATACCTAAGTTTAGGAACTGCCCTTCGGGTGTGTACTTAAATTAGGAAACTGTTAAAATGTAACTAGTTTGACTAGAAACATTATCTCTATATCGCGTATAACCCGCTGCGGGTGTACCTTTATATTCTAGAACACTAAAGTATTTTATTATATAAAGATGATATTGAGATAAACACATTAGATGTGAATAACAGAATTTATATTTTGAATATAAATAATATCTCAAATATATAACATGACAAATAAATAGCTCAAACTGATTTGATCAGTTAAGAAACTATTTGTGGCATTGTTGTCTGGGACACAATCAAACAAGACTCGTATATCCACACTTTCGAAGAGTGGGTACTAGGACTAATTTGATTCCATTCAAATAAAGTCTACGAATCTAGTTTATTGGGCAAAGTGCCTATAACACTATTTACTTGGTAAAAGTGTAAATGCCACTGATCTGTTAGCCCTAGTTCATAGTGAAGCAAGTGGACCCATGTCTAGCTAGGCTAGAGGTGGATATGAATATTTCGTGACCTGTACGGATGTGGCATCGCGTTATGGTTATGTGTTTCTTTTAAAACACAAATCAGAAACTTTCACAGTTTCGACACGAAATAAACAAACAGATCAGCTAAAGTATTAAACCGTCACGGTAAAACCGTAATGAAAATACTTAAGCAGTAAGTTTCTCGTATACTTGAAAGAGTATAGTATTCTTTCAATGAGGACTCCTCCCGGAACACGTCATTTTGACGGTGTGTCCGAACAGGATTAACCGAATTTTGTTATACATAATAAGGTTAATCACGAGTCGCTCTGAGCTACCATTTCCTTCAACGGATAAGCTTTAAACAGTGCAAGAACTTATTTTGAATAAGGTTCCATAATAATCTGTTTGACAGATATCATATTAGATATGAACGGGAAAGAAACCGGGTTTCTCATTCCTGACCATTTGGGTATGCTTGGCATATGTTTGGATGATACCAAACTAAAACCCAAATAGGATAAGTGCCAATTGTAGGTCATCCTAGGGATACCATAAGTATTGTACTTATACACCTCACATGAGAACAATTAGATTGTTGCTCACCATGCGGTTTTTCTAAAAGGAATACCGATATGCAGTGGTAAGTGAGAGGATAGTATAACTCGATGAAAATCGGAGTAATACTGTTCAAGGCACTGAATCTTAATGGAACATGAATAGTTCATCAAGGATGCAACTATGACCATTAATCTTCGAATACACAAGAACCGCGTAAGTCGAATAGTGTCAGAAAACAACCTAGGTATGGGTTTCTGATCTCACCTCATAAAGATGTCTATCTTATTGGAATACCAATTGGCTACGTATAAGGAAGTGATACAAGGTATCAACTCCCTTAATATGGCAAAGTGCCATATAATCCTAAATGGATTCCATGTATATCAACCAGTTTGGATACTAGTTGATGTACCACAAGGCATTGTGCCTATTGGTACTATATAAGTCTTCTAGGAAGACGTACATGGATGGCAACATACCAACGTATAAAGCTAGGCTTTTAACGGAAAGGTATCGTTATCAACATTGTGTTGATTACAATTCAACCTTTTACCTATTGCCACGGTAGATCCATTTGGATAATGCTTGCTGATGTGAGCATAGGTTCTTAGAATTATCGTTTTGATGTAATCATAATGGTGTATGATTTAATTCAAAACAAAAATGATTCTTGTGTAAATAAGAGGGTTAGCGGGAGCGCACTGACAGTGGCTGTCCTATAAAATAATGATAATACGTCATTTCTTGGAAATGATATTCCCATAAAATAAATATCGGCGAAAGCTTGGCTTTCGAAATACTCTCCGTGGAACCATACATTGAAAAATGTACAAGACCTGGTGTATCATACGCTTTGAGCATATGGATTCACAAACTGGCTAATCCGAGTGATAGTAACTGGATTGATGTCAGGAACATCCGTTAGTATCTTAGAGAACTAAGGATGTTATCTTAGTCTATGTAGAAGGAGAACTTGAAGTGACTGGGATCACTGTAGCAAGTGTCCTATAACCGATAAAGACGACTAAAAGTCACAAACGGTACTATACAGTTTGAATAACGGTGCAGTGAACTGGAAATCTTCCAAGCAAGATACTGTTACCAAATAAACAACAAATGCGGGTTAATTGCAGCAGCTGAGGCAGCAATAGAAGCCATCTGGGTCAATAATAAATCTAATTAGATTAGATATAGTTCTGTTAGCAGTTGAGCTAGGCATCAGCACAGGCTAAAGAATTAATGGTCTCATCAACGATCCAGATACATACTTATAAATTCATCTGATTCGTTCGGATCGTACATCGTGGCGATGTGATGATCGAATAAATCGCATCAAGATGATAATCATGCAAATCCGCTGACGAAAGCTTTTCTCAGCAGTTTGAGTCAACCGTACATAGTTCGGGTGTCAGACACTCGAGTGACTGGCTATAGGCCAAGTGGGAGATTGTTGGACAATTATGACCCATAGCGTCACTATTTGTATAGATCACGGTGTTGTTGTGCAAATTAACTATGTAATAAAGGAGATTGCACTCTTATCATTTGTGATTAGATCACCTAGATGTATAAATGATGAGAGGTCCCTATGATTTTTTCCTGGACCGAGAATGATATGAGACAGTATCAGTCCACGAAGGATAAATCGTTAAATATCCCTAGTCAGAGTATTATCGAGATTGGACATCGATAAATATGTAAAAGACTAGTATTGCACTTGTGCGCGTTTGTGAGGACACACCGACATAGTTCTCATATATTTGGGTATAGGATACTCATGCAAGTGTAATAGGAGGTTGTGTTTCACCGATGGTACGGGAAACAGCTTCGCTCTGGATTAACCCCGCGGAATCCCATTGGTAGTATGACTATGTGTCTATGGGAGTCTGCAATCAGGGTAGGTGTATTTGGTCTTAACCTGAGACTTGCACCGCTAATACTTATTACAATCGATATACTTTAGTTGAGGTCGTCCAGGGCTTTAACCAGTTCTGAGTACGCCAATTTTGGGTATATTGAGAATCGTAGTGTGTTGGGTGTGATGTCAAGACGGAAGTATCACTCCAGTCATAGTGAAGATGACGGTCACGTAGGATACGGAACTCGTTCTCTTAAATGCTTGAGCTATCGGGATATTATGATTAGGTCATGTTTATCCGATTATAGAGACTAGTTACCAGACATCCGATATGTGCTTCGTACGGGGCAGACACAATTCCAACCCCAGGCCTAGCACGTGATCATCCGATACTGGATAGAAATACACAATATTACGGTATACTACACTTGATATAGATCATATATTCATGTAAGGATATTTCCGGAGAATTGGGTAGGCATGACGCTTTGCTAGAAGCCAACATTGTCTTGTAAATCGGTATAAACGTGGTACGAGGTACTTACGTGTTCGGATAGTCCGACGACCGTATTTACTGCCAACATATCCGGGGATCTCATGGATCGGTTCCCAAAGATTCACCGATGATGTATGACTCGCACTTTAATTAATCTGGGATTAATTAGAAGATAGAGAAAATTAATCTGGGATTAATTCGATGAGAGAGAAAATTAATCTGGGATTAATTACGGAGATATTTTATCTAGGATAAAATATTAATAAAAGAGAGAGAACGATTAATTTGGAATTAATCGATAAAAAATATATTCGATATAATATACCAAATTGGATTTCGACGCGAAATTAAAATTGGATATTAATTCGGGCGAACGAATTAATTTAGAATAAATTCATTAGCGACGTGAATAGTGATTTTGCTAGGCGTAATCATTTAATTACGACGCGACGGAAAATTTGTTAATTTGGAATTAGCGAACCCGAGCCCGAGAGTGATTGCGAGCGCATTCACATTTCGAATTCGAGCGCAGTATGCAAGTCACATCAAGCGTCAAATCGTTAGTCACATCATGCGTCAAATCAATTGTCACTTTGAGTGATATGACTTGATAACATGTCACTTTATTAAAGTGATGTGAGTTAAAGAGATATGACTTAAAGTAAAAGTGATAGGTGATGGAAAAGCATTATTGCTTTTTGCTTTTGACCTTTTGACTTTACTTTATGTGAGAAAAAGGCGGTAATTGCTTTTATTGATTTTTGAAATTATTAAAACCATTTACACTTTCTCTCTCTCTTTATCATATACGTAAATTAGGGTTTTAAAGGGCCATTCACGTTTTCTCTCTCCAAGTCTCACGATTTTAGGGTTTTTCTTGGATAAGAAAAATGCTTCTCTCTCATTCGGTTTGGAGACCAATTTCTTCACCATTTCTTTTGGTTTGATCCATCAAAATGAAGAAGATAAGGTGCTAGCACACACCATGGGTTAATACATGGTGATAGGGAAGTGTTTCCATGAGCATGGAAAGCTTGAAGCTTGGAGCTTCCATGGAGTCATCAATGGCCGATCATTGAGGAGACAACCACCACCAAAACCGAGCAGTCCAAAGGAAGGAGGAGCTACTGCCGTGCGTTTTTGAGGGAGCTTGAAGGCTTGTGTTCTTCATTTCATCAAAACCATTCAATGTGAGTATGTATTCCGCCTTACTCCTTGAAGTATTCATGCGTTTTTATGCTTGATTTCATGATTCTTGGGACCTATATTAGAAACCAACAAGACAAACCGGCTACGTATGAGGAAGTGATACAAGGTATCGACTCCTTTTATGGCAAAGTGTCATTAAGTCCGAAGTTGATTCCATGTACATCAACCAAGTTTGGATATTGGTTGATGTACCGGAAGGCATTGTGCCTATTGGTACTATATAATTCTTCAAGGAATACATACATGGATGGCAACATACAAATGTACAGAGCTAGGCTTGTACAGAAATGGTATCGTCAAAGACATATTGTCGACTATGACGAAATTTTTTCACATGTTGCCATGATTAAATCCATTTGGATAATGCTTGCTATAACAGTATATTTCATTTATGGAATATGACAGGTGGATGCCAAATTCGCTTTCCTTAACGGAAACCTTTTGGAGGATGTTTACAACATCCTGACGGTTTTATCGTGCCAAAACATGCAAACAAGGTTTGCAAGTTAAATCGATCCATTTATGTATTGAAGCAAGCATAGCGTTCTTGGAACCATCGTTTTGATGTAACCATAATGGTGTAGGCATTGCATTTCTGCATGTGAAACCCGATGATGAGCCTCATTTGGAGGCACTATGTTTTAAGTCGCGGAAATCACGAAAAACGGACGTCGGAAGGGAAGAGTCAAGAATTGACGTTTTGTTGGATTTAGTTCACGTGTTTAGTTTCGGGTTCGCTGTTGAACCTCCTTTTTAAAACTTAACCTTAGCCCAAGCCCATTAAATCACATCCAATAATAATTAAACATTTAAAATATATGTGTCACAAATTAAATTTAAATTAAATCTAAGTAAATTAAAACCAATTAAATTAAACACAATTAAATTAAATAATTGAAATTAAATTAAATTAAATAACTAAATCGAAATTAAATAACTAATTAAATTGAACACAAATTAAATTAAATAATTGAAATTAAATTAAATCATATACCTAATTAAATAAATTAATTAAGTAATATACCAGTTTAAATAAAACAAATAAAATCTAATAATAACCTACCAAAATAATAAAAATACTTACACAAATTAAAGAAATTACATGCCTAATTAACACAAATCAAATAAATCTATTCCTAATTTAATAAAATCACAAACCAATTAAAGAAAATCCCCACCAAAAATATAACTATCCGTCCCTAATTATTTGATTTTATTTCCTTAAAAAACCATGCATACACAATAAACCCTACCACATGCACTCACTATGTAAACACAACACAAACAAAACCCTAGGCTCATCTCTCTTCTCTCCTCATTCACGACAAACAAAAACAAAAACCATAACAAAACCTCTCTCCATCACTCACATAAACTAATAAACCCCCTTCACGTAGAGCAATCAACACACAGCCCACACCACTATCTCCACGTGATGAAACCCTTCATGTTGTCTCACACACACCACTCCCTCAACGCTTAACAGCCCACCGTCTTCAATAGCCACAGACCAACCCTCATAATTCACAACACAAATCAACGCATCAATGAGCCCTCTGACCAGCCTTCAAGCCACGCATAAGCACTCCCTGCCGAGACCACTAACCTACCTAAACAACAAAGCTAAACACGCTCAAGCAGTGAAATCGAAACTGCACTGCCTTAAACATTCCAGAAATTGATGCAAATCTGGCCCTTAAAACAGCCCATGTTTCCCTTCTAAAATCACCAAACATCAGTCCCAAACTACCGAATAAACTCCCCGAAACCGCCCTAAAACAATCCCCAAAACAGTCCCAAAATCGAGCAAAAATAGTCATTTATACACCTGAATAGTGACCAGAAAATCCATCACAATACAGCAGCAAAACAGAGTTAAAACAGTGGCTTGAGCAGCGAAACAGCGAAGGAAAACGCGAACCAGTGAACCGGGAAAGTTAAGGAGCTTTAACCCTTCCGATCCCCGTGAAACGCAAGTCCGAAAGTCGGCAAAAAAGGTTAGACCTGAGGGTATTTTTCACACTTGTTTTCTGTTTTATTTTTTACTACTTATTGAGTTTTGTTCGCATGATTATTATGTTAAAATGCATGTTGTGGCCCTTGAGTAGATAAATATGCATGTATTATGAGTATGATGTGTGTTGTGGCCCTTGATTAAAATGAAAAATGTGTCGCCTCTTGTGGTATATAGGATGAAAACCCGGAAGTAAATTTCATAGCCGATTCCGAATGGATGGTAGTATAATCTGCACTCGGGATACAACTCCACATACCACTTGAGAAAACGGAGCATATTTTATTTTATGTTGTTTTGATGTGTTTATTATTCGTTATTTAATTTCCGCATACTATTTGTTTGTGTAATGATATGATTGAGCACATGGCCTTAGTAAGTGCGATGAAAGGTCCTCTAATTGAAGAGGTTAAAAATCCTTTACCACGATGCTTCGCCGTGCCGATCAATGTATATTTGATTGGATGTGAGATATGTTCAATCGGGTATACGAAATCCGATATCTTTGCATTTACTTTTTTTGCTTCATATATATGCATTATGATCGAGCGCATGGGCTTAGTAAGTGCGATGAAAGGTCCTCTAATTGAAGAGGTTAAAAATCCTTTACCACGATGCTTCGCCGTGCCGATCAATGTATATTCGATTGGAGATGAGATATGTTCAATCGGGTATACGAAATCTGATACCTTTGCATTTACTTTTTTGTTTCATATATATGCATTGAGATAAGCGCATGGGCTTAGTAAGTGCGATGAAAGGTCCTCTAATTGAAGAGGTTAAAAATCCTTTACCACGATGCTTCGCCGCGCCGGACGATGTATATTCGATTGGATGTAAGACATGTTCAATCGGGTATATGAAATTCGATATCTTTGTATTTACTTTTGTTTCATATATATATACATTAAGATAAGCGCATGGGCTTAGTAAGTGCGATGAAAGGTCCTCTAATTGAAGAGGTTAAAATCCTTTACCACGATGCTTCGCCGCGCCAGATATATTTGTAGTCACTTTTATTTCATATGTATGCATTGTGTTAATTGCACATGGGCTTAGTAAGTGCGATGAAAGGTCCTCTAATTGAAGAGGTTAAAATCATTTATACCATGATGCTTCGCCGCGCCTTGTATTCAGTTATTTGCTTCTTTTCTTTGTATGCCATCTTTTCGCATGATCATGCATCATATTGTATTACGCATGGGCTTAGTAAGTCGGATGAAAGGTCCTCTAATTGAAGAGGTTAAAAATCCTTTGCCACGATACTTCGCCGCGCCGGACAAAGTGTATTCTAATGAATGTGAGATACGTTCAATCGAACACTTAAGGTCCTATATAGATGTAGGCATATGTCGCATCTCTTTTCTTTCATCCCCATTATTTATCTTTCAAATCGCATCATGGCACGTTTATCTCACGTATGATTGTCTCTTTAATTGTCCATTTTTTTTAGATTATGCACTTAATCTCCTCTCTTTAATATGTACGCTTATGCAATTAGTGCTTGTTTGCGCTCTCATGTCCATCAATAATGCGTTTGGGAAATTGTATATCTGTCATTACTTTAATATACCGTGATGCATGCAAACTTGAACTAGATTATATACAAATAGGTTGTATGTAAAACTGAGACATATGTTATATGAAACGTGTTACGTATGGACTTGGTTGACTCCTTTTATTATGCATGAATATGTAATGGTTATTTGTTTATGCTTCCGCGTATATAAAATGTTTATGAAATTACATGTTCATCATTATTTGATTCCCTTTTATATGTGCTTATGTGATTATGACGTGCTTGTATTTTCATGAGTACAATATGCCTATGAAGTTGTGTATTTGTCGTTACTTCGACTTACTTCCGAGCATGTGAACTTAGAAGTAGGATATATGCAAATCTAGGTGTAAGTTTTATCTTTTTGCACATGTGAATTTAGAAGCATGATATTCTTTCGACTTACTTCCGAGCATGTGAACTTAGAAGTAGGATATATGCAAATCTAGGTGTAAGTTTTATCTTTTTGCACATGTGAATTTAGAAGCATGATATTCTTAGAAATAAGTGTTATTTAGGCTTGATTAAATTATTACACAAATCCTTTCATTACAAGTGACATAAGTAAGGGACCATTCCGAACCCAACGGTTTGAGGTCTTCCCTTGCGAGGGGTGAGTGCGGCCTTAAATCTCATTTTCCCGGTTCACACCGGATGGCGACTCCATCATTCTCCGGTTTAGTCCCCCGTGGCTACTCCGTACTACCAACCGGCCGCGAGCCCGGAACAGCATGCGTCGCCCCGATTTCCTGTGTCACCACAAATGGTATATGATTTAATTCAAAACGAAAAAAATTCTTGTGTATATAAGAAGGTTAGTAGGAGCGCACTGATAATGAATGTCCTATAAGTTGATGATGTATTGCTTCTTAGGAATAACATTTCCATGTTAAAATCGGTGAAAGCTTGGCTTTCATGAAAGATTCTCCATAGAATACCTGGGAGAAGCAGGCTTTATTCTAGGAATAAAGATCTACTGGGATAGATCTAGAAAGCTACTGACACCCTCCCAGAGTTTATACATTTTGATATGTACGTTACTTGATGTCTCATAAGCTTTGAGCATATGAAGACGCTATAAGGCCAATCCAGGTGATGGTCACTGGATTGATGTTAGGAACATCCTTGAGTATCTTGGATAAACCAAGGATGCTTTCCGAGAAAATGGGGAAATAAGAACTTGAGGTGACTGGGTTCATCACCAAGTTTCCAAACCGATAAAAACGACTATAAGTCGTAAAAAGGGTATGTATATTATTTGAATAACGGAGCAGTGAGTTGGAAATTTTCCAAGCAAGATACTGTCACCGAATAAATAACAAAAAGTGGAACATTACTGCAGCTGAGGCAGCAATAGAAGCATTTTGGATCTATATAATTCTAATCGGATTATGAATAGTTCTGTTAGCAGCTGAGCTAGGCTACAGCGGAGGCTAAAGAATCACGGTCTCATCAACTATCCAAGTATGTACTTCAACTAATTCATCTGATTCGTCCGATCATACATCGTGGCGATGTGATGATCGAATAAATCACATCAGATGATAACCTTGCAAATCCGCTGATGAAAGCTGTTTCTCAAAAGAAGTTTGAGCGACCCGTACATAGTTCAAATGTTAGACACTTGAGTGATTGGCTATTGGCCAAGTGGGAGATTGTTGGACATATATGGCCCATAGCATCACTATTTGTACAGAACATGGTGTTGTTGTACAAATTAACTATGTGATAAAGGAAATTGCTCTTTTATCGTTTGTAATTGGATTACCTAGATATAAAAATGATAAATGTCCTTATGATTAGTTCCGGATTAATAAGATATGAGACAGTATTAATCCACTAAGGTTTAATCATTAAATATCCCTAGTCGTAGTATTATCGAGACTGGACATCGATAATGCAGAATAGGCTAGTATTACACTTGTGCGTGCTATGGAAGCATAACGGCATAGTTCTCATATATTTGGGTATTGGATACTCATGCAAGTGTAATAGGAGGTTCTCTTTACCGATGGTATGGAAAACAGCTTCGCTCTGGATAGACCCCTCGGAATCCCATTGGTAGTATGACTATGTGTCTATGGGAGTCCGAATCAGGGTAGGTGTATTTGGTCTTAACCTGAGACTTGCATCGCTAATACTTGCGACAATCAGTATACTTTGGTTTTGGTCGTCTAGGGCTTTAACAGGTTCTGTGTACGCCTCTTCTGGGTATATTGAGAATCATAGTGTATTGGGTGTGATGTCAATATGGAAGTATCACTTCAGTCATATAGAGATGATGATCACGTAGGGATACAGAACTGGTACTCTAAGTGCTATAGCCATCGGGGAAGTATGAATTCGTCATGACTTTCCGATTATAAAGAGACTAGTTGCTAGTGATCCGATATATGCTTCGTACGGGGCAGACACAACTCCAGCCCCAGGCCTTGCATGTGACATCTGATATTGGATCGTAATACGTAATACTACGTATACTCGCCTGACAAAGATCTTTTATTCCGTAACAGAATATTTCTGGAGAATTTGGTAGGCACGGTGCTTTGCTAGAAGCCAACCATGTTTTGTAAATCGGTAAAAATATGGTATTGGGTACGCACGTGTTCGGATAATCCGATGACCGTATTTACTGCCAACATATCCAGGGATCTCTTGGGTCACATCCCAAAGATTCACCGATGATGTTTGACTCGAACAATATTAATCTGGGATTAATTATGAGAGAGAATATTAATCTGGGATTAATAAAGAGAGAAAATTAATTTGGGATTAATAACGGCAAGAATTAATCTGGGATTAATTATCAGAGAAAGAATTAATCTGGGATTAATTGCGTCGAGAATTTATCTTGGATTAAATTCGTCGAAAGGAGAGAGAACGCGATTAATTTGGAATTAATCGATAAAATAAATTTAATAGTTAAATTATATTTTACTATTTTATTTATTTAATTGGGCTAAATAATATATTTGATATATTAATTGAAATTGGATTTCAATAGGAAATTAAATTGGATTTTAATTTTAGCGAACGAATTAATTTGGAATTAATTCGTGAGCGATTTTCGTAATAATTTTACTGGGTATTATTATTTAATTAAATTAGATTTAATTATAACGCGACGGAAAATTCGTTTAATCGGATTAAACGAATCCGAGCCCGGAGTGTGTTGAACAAATCCACTTGAATTTTGAATTTAACGTGAGACCACTTTACTTACATCATTAGTCATTTTTTAGTGATTGAATAGATGATGAGTTTTGGTGGAGACTTAAAATACACTCAACACATTTATTATGGAAATTGATCTCTCTCTCTTCTTGGCATTAGGCCGAATTGGCCTTAATTTGTTGAAGGCCGAATTGGCTTTTAACGTATTGGCCGAATGGCCATTGAATGGTATTGGCCGAAATAGCCTTTGTACAATTTCTTTGGTCAACAGCATTTATTGTTTTTGTTTGTTGAAAAGTTAAAAGCAAAAAAGTGGCTCTTGTTTTTCAATTAAGAAAATGATTTCTGACACCTTTTATTTTTTTTTTTGAAAGGCTAATAAGCCAATTGAATTAATGGCTCTTAAACTCTTTAAGAAAAATGCCGAATTAAAAAGAATAAAGGGGTTGTTGCTTTAGTTTTTCAAATAGAAAAACAAATATTGAGTTTTGACTTTTCAAACAAAATAAAAGGTGACTGGCCGACAGATTTAAAAAAAAAAACAAAAAGTGTGGCCATTAAATTTTCAATATAAAAAAGGGCCAATTGACTTCATTTCTCTCTGACCTGCGCGTTAATTGCTCTCTATCTGTTTATATTGGCCGAATAACAGAGAGAAATAACTCTCTGGTTCATTCTGAGCTTGGCCGAATGGCCTGTTTTGAAGAAGTTAAATGTCACTGCACTTTGAGTGCATTTTTGCTTTTTGGCCGAATAGAAGCATCAAAGTAATTGAGTTTTTCTTTTGAAGATTAACCAATTGCTTACCCCTCTCTCTTGGGTAAATTTGTTTCTCTTTGGGAGATAAAATTTGTTCCACTTGTTCTTACTAGCACATAAGGGAGTCAAAAAGATGGTGATAGAGATACTCACCCATGAGTTTAGAACCACAAGGAAGGCTTGGAAGCTTCAACATCCAAGAAAAGTTTTGAAAGTCAAAGCCGATCAATGTAAGTTTATTCCGCAAACTTCTTGATTTATTCACACACGAATCACGCTTAGAGATCCTGTGGCATGTCTAGGACACTAACAGTTACTCTTGTGGAGGGAGTGGAAGAAGGGGGGAGATTGAGATTATCGAACGAGGAAAATGACCCAATGACTTCAAAAGAATTGAACGAGGTGAAAATCTCATGTACGGTTCTGTAGAGTGGCAGTAAGGGTGACTTATCTATCAACGTTTCCACTATCACCCCAAAAAAAACCAAACTCTACCTTACGTAAAGTTGCCAGAGTACGATTAACCCCTGGGTTTGAAATCACTGCTTATATACCCGGTATTGGCCATAATTCACAAGAACATTCTGTAGTCTTAGCAAGAGGGGGAGGGTTAAGGATTTACCCAGTGTGAGATATCACATAGTTCGAGGAACCTTAGATGCTATCGGAGTAAAGGATCGTCAACAAGGGCGTTCTAGTGTGTTGTAGATTTTTATCCAAGACTTGTATCATTTGATAATGTCATGTGAATCGCTAGAAACATGTGAAGTGTATGGCTAACCCAATAACAAAAGTTTTGTAAGGGGACTAGAGCAGGCTACCATAAGACAAAAGATTTTCTTTCTAAAGAGTTTCGATTCGGAACTATTATATGTCCAAGGTCCAATATGGAAATAATTTTCGAGGTTTTCCCTGACTTTGTCTGTGTCAACAAACAATTCGAAATGCCTCGAATTTTTTAGAACAGGTCCGGGTCAAATAGCAATGATTCGAAGCACTTCTTTTTATATTATTTTGGAAACCTAATGACTCAATCGTATGGATATGTAAAATACAGGATTTCCAATCCTAGCAGGAAATGTGGGGAAACAGATACTCAATTTAAAGTGAGTAAACAGAATTCTATACTCGATCTCATAGATACATATAGAATTCTGTGGAAAGCCGTATTCGATGAAAGTCGTATGTACGGCTTGGAGGGAGATCTTTCATGTCTTTCGAGATCCACCCTACAATATGGGGTCAAAAGGCCAAAATAAATGATTTTAGCCCTTATAAAAAGAAAACGGATTCTTGAACCCCTTTCGCGCTCATGTCACGTCGAGGTACTACAGAAGAAAAAGCTGCAAAATCCGATCGAATTTATCGTAATCACTTAGTTAACATGTTGGCTTTTTTCCAAAATTTTTCGTAGACCTCTTTGAGATAAATAGTCTTTTCTGTGCAATTCTAAATGTGAAGTAAGTCTCCGTATCTTATTAGTGAAACAGAATACTTGAAATTCAACCGATCCATATTTTTCTTCTTTTTTTTTCTTGAACCATAACTGAGACAAATGACTTTTTTTACCATAAAACGAAACCCTCTCACCCACCTTTTTTAAGATGAATTTTACTGATCAGTAATAATAATACTAGTTACTGGAATTTGATATACACAATCATCTTAAGTTCGTTATGAACTTGCTAGAAATCAATATCAATAATCAATCCAATTTTCAATTTTATTAGGGATCCAAAAGGATGGTATATTTCTACAAAAGAGAAAAATTGGACCTAAAAAAAATCGCTTCTTGATTCATTTATGGATCTAATTAATATGTACGTGATTTAATTGGTATCTTGTATCAGACTCGTATGGAAGATAAGACATGTATCCATTTCTTTGTTTTCATATCCCATACATGGGACATGATAGATAGGAAACGTACATTATTAATGAATTTTCAATCGTGGATACATATGTATCCTTACCATACTTAAACGACTCACATTATTGGTACTAAACCAATAGCGATTCATACAAATTAAATCTTCTAATCGAGAATTGGGTAAAATAAAGAACTTTAATTTAATTAGTTGATTTTTCTCTCTAGAAAGATCTTTGTTTTTATCCAAAATGTGATACCCGATTTTTCCGTTAGCACAAAATACTAGATTTCTCTGTATACCGTTTTAATTCTTCGAATTGAAACAAATTAGAGTTCTTAATTCTCTACGACGTTTAGGGAATAAAATATTTTCAGGAACAAGCAAATCATAATGATTTTTGTTTCTATTTCCAATTATTTTTTGATGGTTTGCAATGAATTCATCAAAAAAAAAAATTTATCAACATAGCCTTTTTTCGCGGTATCTTTTAGTAATTTTGTGCTTATTCTTATGAATCAATGAAATACCTATGATTTGATATATAAAAAATTGTCCATGATTTTTTATAGATAAATGACGGGGTTCAATAATAAGCATTCCCCCTTTCGTCAATTCTCTAAGAGCGAAATCCTTCTTAGTGATCAAAATATCCAAACTAATTTCACCTCCTTGAATAGAGGCTATAGTAACGTCGCTAGGATTTATCAGTCGAACCAGGTGACAATAGACTTTCATATCATTGAGTATTTTTTCCTTGAAAGAAACAGTACCTCTCAATCTCAACTGCAAACACAAATATGTTTTTAGGAAGAAATCGAGTTGTGCTTTTGTTTCTCTCTTTTATTACTTTTTCTTTATACGTTTTTTAATGTCCGATCTCGTATAATTTTCTTCAACATCTTTTCCTTGGTTTGAGAGAACTGATCCAAGACTTACTTGCTTTTGGGCATCTGATCCCGAATTTCCTTGGTCTACGAGTTCTTTTTCTTATTTCCTTTGATTCGATAATTCAAGATAGTCTTTTTGAGTGGATGATATAAAAAGATCCGCTTCGTTCTTTCCGGTTAGAATTTTCTTACCATTTCCATGAAAATTGAAAAGAAGTAATTTGATTGATATGATCCACAGTTTCCTTCTATATGTATTAAAAAGTAGCACAAATTCTGGAAAGAACCAAGGCTCCAGGTTTGATATAGGACAACTTAGTACTTCTTCATTCATTCCCATCCAATCAAAAAGTGTTCTTTTTTGGTTGGATGGGTTAATTTCTTCATCTTGATGAATTGTAAGATAAAAAGGACTTATTTTATTAATTGCATCAATTTTTTTGGAATTATCTGACCCAATCTTACTATGTTGATTACTGCTGGTACCAGTATCCATATCAACCCAGGCTTCAATATTGACCTTATTTCTACTACAAAAAGTAAGAATTCTCCCATCAAAATATTTTCTATACAATAATTTTTGTTGGTTTCTAATATATACTCAAGATTAAGTTTGAACATAAAAAGAATGAATACTCAAAAGTAGTATGGCAGAATCATAGTTACAAAGATCGGATTTGAGATGTGTTGAGAAGCAAAATGAACTCTAAGAACTTCTTTTGTATTCGGCTAAGGTGGTCCTCTAAGCTCCAAGCTTTTTCTTTTGATTCCAAGCTCTTAGAATGGTTTATCACCTTGTGATGATTCCTTTAAGGTACTAGCCTTAGAAAATTTGAAACAAATTTTCTTCTTCTCCTTCCTTAGTTTCGGTCAAAGAAAGAAAAGTGGGAGAGAGTAAAATTTCTTGTAATTTTCGTGAATGAGGAGAGAGATGGGATTGAATAATGTTGACTTGATTTTGTATTTCAAAAATTAAATCATTTACAAATCCAAATCTTTGGTAAAAGTCATGCATCATGTCAACTTGTGTGTAATACAAGCAATCACCATGCCTTCACCTAAACCCATCACAAAAAGTAACTTAAAGTGCACTTGATTCGAAATCTGAGTGGGCCCGCAAACACTCCCTTGCTCGGGTTCGCTAATTCCAAATTAACGAACTTTCGTCGTGACGTAATTAAATCGAATTTAATTAAATAATTATGCATAGCAAAATTACTATTCACGACACTAATGAATTAATTCTAAATTAACTCGTTTGCCCGAATTAAAATCTAATTTTAATTCCACGTCGAAATCTAATTTCGTTTAATATATCGAATATATTATTTTATCAATTAATTCCAAATGATCTTCCTCTCTCTTCAAATAATATTTTATCCTAGATAAAATCTCTCCGTTATTAATCTCAGATTAATTAAGTTCGAATCATACGTCATCGTTGAATCTTCAGGAAGTGACCCAAGAGATCATTGGATATGCTAGCAGTAAATCCGATTATCGGACTATCCGAATACGTACATACCTCGTACTATATTTTTACCAATTTACGAGACATGGTTGGCTTATAGCAAAGAACCGTGCCTACCCAATTATCCAGAAATATTCTTAATAGAATATACGATCTTTATCAGACGTAGTAAACGTAGTATTGCGTATAGCGATCCAGTATCGGATGTCACATGCAAGGCCTGGGGCTGGAATAGTGTCTACCCCGTACGAAGAATATATCGGATCACAAGCAACTAGTCTCTTTAATCGGATAATCATAACCTTGTCATATTATTCCGATGGTTGCAACACATTAGAGAACCAGTTATGTATGATCATCATATTCATATGACTGAAGTGATACTTCCGTCTTGACATCACATCCAATACACTACGATTCTCAATAAACCCAGAAGAGGCGTACACAGAACCTGTTAATGTCCTGGATAACCAAAACCAAAGCATATTCATGGTCGCAAGTACTAGCGATGCAAGTCTCAGGTTAAGACCAAATACACCTACCCTGAAGCGGATTCCCATACACACATAGTCACAATACCAATGGAATTCTGCGGGTCTATCCAGAGCGAAGCTGTTTTCGTACCATCGGTAAACACAACCTCCTACCGCACTTGCATAAGCATCCTATACTTAAATATATGAGAACTATGTTGTTACGCTTCCATAACACGCACAAGTACAATACTAGTCTATTCTGCATTATCGATGTCCAATCTCGATAATACTACGACTAGGGATGTTTTAATGATTAAACCATTTTGAATTGATATTGTCTCATATCTTATCAATTCGGAACTAATCATAAGGACTTTTACCATTTATATATCCAAGTAAATAAATTACAAAATGATAAAAGGTAATTTCCATTGCTACATAGTTAATTTGTACAAAAACCACAATGTCTTTTACAAATAATGACGCTATGGGTCATAACTGTCCAACAATCCCCCACTTGGCCTATAGCCAGTCACTCAAGCATCTAACACCTGAACTATGTACATGTCGCTCAAACTTTTGCTGAGGAATAGCTTTCGTCAGCGGATCTGCAAGGTTGTCATCTGATGCGACCTTCTCGATCTTCACATCGCCATGATGTATGATCTCACGAATCAGATGGAAACATCAAAGAACATGCTTGGATCGTTGATGAGACCGCGGTTCCTTAGCCTGCGCTATAGCCCCGTTATTGTCACAATACAATAGAACGGGCTCAGCTGCTAATGGAATTACTCATAATCCAATTAGGAATTTTCAGATCTAAACTGCCTCTTTTGCTACTTCAGCTGCAGTAATATACTCCGCTTCTGTTGTTGAATCGGTAACAGTCTCTTTCTTGGAAGATTTCCAGCTTACTCCTCCGTTATTCAAACAAAATATGTACCCAGATTGCGACTTACAGTCATCTTTGTCGGTTTGGAAACTTGCATTGGTATACCTGGTTACCTCAAGTTCTCCATCTCCATAGATTAAGAAAGCATCCTCAGTTCGTCTAAGATACTTAAGGATATTCTTAACCGCCATCCAGTGACCTTCACCTAGATCGGCCTGATAGCGACTACACATGCTCAAAACATAGGAGACATCAGGTCGCGTACATATCATACATACATGATCGATCCGACTGCCGAGGTGAACGGTATTCGACTCATGCTGTCTCTCTCATCTTGAGTTTTAAGACAGATGCCCTTAGATAGAGTGACGCCATGTGACATTGGCAACAGTCCCCTCTTGGACTGATCCATGTTGAATCTCTTCAACACTTTGTCAATATATGTACTCTGGGAGAGTCCAAGTAGCTTTCTAGATCTATCCCGGTAGATCTTTATTCCTAGAATAAAAGGCTGCTTCTCCTAAATATTTCATTGAGAATTTTAATGAAAGCCAAGCTTTCACCGACGTTAACATGGGAATGTCATTACCAATAAGCAATATATCATAAAGGACTATGAATGCTAGTGCCCTCCCACTAACCTTCTAATATACACAAGGATCATCATTTTTTTGAATGAAATCATATTCTTTTATGATCTCATCAAATTGTTGGTTCCAAGACCGCGATGCTTGCTTCAATCCATAAATGGATTGATTTAACTTACAAACCTTGTTTGAAAGTCTTAGTATGACAAAACCATCAAGTTGTTACATGTAAACATCCTTCAAAAGGTTTCCGTTAAGGAAAACGATTTTGACGTCCATTTGCCATATCTCGTAATCGAACTATGCAGTAATAGCAAGCATTATCCGAATAGATTTAATCATGGCAACGAGTGAGAAAGTTTCATCGTAATCGACACCATGTCGTTGACGATACCCCTTCGCTACAAGCATAGCTTTGTATGTTTGTATGTTGCCATCCATGTCAGTTTTCTTCTTGAAGACCCATTTGTAACCAATAATCTTTACGTCTTCTGGTGTATCAACCAGTGTCCAAACTTGGTTGGTGGAATCCATCTCAGACTTCATGGCTTCTTGCCATAAAGCGGAATCGATATCTTGTATTGTTTCCCCATACGTAGCCGATTCGTTATCCTCAATGAGGTGAGATCAGAAACCCATACCTCTCAGGTTGTTTCCTGACTCTCTCTGACCTACGCGGTCCTTGTGTAATCGAAGATTGTGGTACAGTCTCATCCCTGGTGGATTGTTCTTGTTCCATTAAGGATTCTGTGCCAGGAACAATATCACTCTGATTTCATCGAGTTCTACTTTCCTCCCACTTATCACTGCATTTAGGAATTTCGTTCTCAAGGAAAATCGCATGTAGAGCAACAAATACTTTGTTCTCTTGTGGTGATAGAAGTAATATCATTTGGTTTCCCTAGGATATCCTACGAATAGGCATTTATCCGATTTGGGTTCAAGTTTGGACCATCCAAACTTTTGACGTATACCCAACAACCTCAAATCTTTAGGAATGAGAAACCCGGTTTCTTTCATGTCTATATCTCATACGGTGTCTGTTGAACAGACTTTGACGGAACCTTATTCAAAATAAGTATTGCACTGTTCAATGCATATCCCTAGAAGGAAATAGGTAGCTCTGTGCGACTCATCATAGACCTTACCATGTCCAACAAAGCTTGGTTTCTCTGTTCGGACACACCGTTTAATTACGGTGTTCCAGAAGGAGTCCACTGTGAAAGAATACCATACTATTTCAAGTAATCAAAAAACTCATTGCTTAAGTATTCGTCACCACGGTTCGACTGTAATGTCTTAATACTTTTACTGGTCTATTTTTCTACTTCGTGTCGAAACTCTTTGAATTTCTCAAAGGTTTCCGACTTGTGTCTCATAAGATACACATAACCATAACGCGATGGATCATCCGTAAAGATTACGAAGTATTCATATCCACCTCTAGCCTATCTAGACATGGGCCTACATACGTCACTATGAACGAGGACTAACAGTTCGGTGGCACGTACACATTTACCGCTAAAAGGCGATTTAGGCATTTTGCCTAATAAAAAAGATTCACAGACGTCATATGAACTTGGATCAAATCCGTCCAAGTACCCACTCTTCGAAAGTATGGATATACATGTCTGGTTTATATGTCCTAGACGACAATGCCACATATAAGTTTCATCTTTGTTACTTACTTTAAGCCTTTTGTTTGTTACATTATATGTTTGAGATTGATTTATATTCAAAATATAAAGACCATTATTTGCATCAGCTGTGTAAATTTCTATATCATTTTTATACATAAAACACCCAGTTTTTCTAAATACAAGAGAATACCCACATTGGGTTAACATAGATACAGAAATTATATTCCTAGTCAAACTAGGTACAAAATAACAGTTTATAAGTTCAAGTACATGCCCCGATGGCAGTTCCAAAACATAAGTGCCCACGGCCAAAACAGCAACTCGAGTCTCATTCCCGACGCGTAGATCAATCTCCCCTGAGGCCAATCTTCTACTAATCCACAGATCCTGCACATCATTACATATGTGAGTACCACAACTAGAGTCAAATATCCAATTTTTAAAACTAGAAGTAGACATGTTTATTTCTATACAAACATAGCTGAAACCGGTGCCTTGCCCGCTTTAATCTCCTTCATGTGTGTCTTGTACTCGCGGCAGTCCCTTCCAGTGACCCCGCTTGCCACACTGCAGACATACATCTTGGGATTTGTCCTTGGGCTTCCCAGAACCCTTTGATGATTTGGCCTTGCCCATGTTCTTATGCTTCTTCTTCTTCACACCTCCAGTTACCTTGGTCCAAGCCCTCGGAGTTTGAGATGTCGAAGCGAAGTGCGCCTCCCACTTCTTGCTCTTTAGAAGCTCATTTTCAGCCTCTTTCAGGATGGACATTAACTCTCCAAGAGTATCATCTTGGTTCAGTAGATTATAGTTTATGATGAACACACTCCAAGTGTCGGGGAGAGACTGTAATATCAAATCTATGGAGGTCTCAGTGTTAGGTTTCTATTAAGTCCCAAGGATCGATTCAAGCATTGAAACCAAGTGTGAATACAACAAGGAAGCTGTGGAATACTCACAATGATCGGTTGAGCGATGCAACGAACAACAAAACTTCAAGCTTTTCTCCTCCAAGGCTTGGTAGTGGGCTGTTTTGAAGTTCCAAAAATTCAGCCATCTTGGTCCTCCAAGCTCCAAGCTTTTATGTTGTGATTCCAGCTCACAAGTGCGGTTCCCTATCACCTTCGCAAGACCCTGAATGTGTGCTAACACTTGGTGATTTTTGGCCATAAAACACCTTGTTTCTTCTCTTCATGTCTCGGCAGTGAGCAGTTTTTGAAGAAGAAAATTTAGCCCCTTGGGCGTGAATGGGAGAGAAGAATGAGTGAGAGAGAGTTGTAATGGTGGTTACTAAAAAAATGGTAACATATATTCAAAATCAAATACCAAATTTTTGTTTTCCAAAAGTCAAACCATTAATATCTACAACCACCAACATCAATCAATCAATCAAGTGACAAGTTGTCAAGTAACTCAAAGTGACTAGACATCATATCACTCAAAGTGAGAAGTGATTTGACGCTTGATGTGAATATCAATTTGATGCTTGATGTGACTTGCGGGCCGCACTTGAATTTGAAATGCGAGTGCGCTCGCAAACACTCTCGGGCTCGGGTTTGCTAATTCCAAATTAACAAATTTTCTGTTGCATCGTAATTAATTCTAATTTAATTAAATAATTATGCCTAGCATAATTACTATTCACGTCACTAACGAATTAATTCTAAATTAATTTGTTCGCCCGAATTAAAATCTAATTTCAATTCCGCGTCGAAATCCAATTTCGTTTAATATATCGAATATATTAATTTATCGATTAATTCCAAATTAATCGTTCTCTCTCTCTCTAAATAATATTTTATCCTAGATAAAATATCTCCATAATTAATCCCAGATTAATTTTCTCTCTCTTCAAATTAATCCCAGATTAATTAAATGTGAGTCATACATCATCGGTGAATCTTCGAGAAGCGACCACCCATGAGATCCCCGGATATGTTGGTAGTAAATACAGTTATCGAACTATCTGAATACGTACATACCTAGTACTACATTTTTACCGATTTACAAGACAAGGTTGGCTTCTAGCAAAGTACCATGCCTACCCAATTCTCCAGAAACATGCTTATAGGAATAAGCGATCTATATCAGGCGTAGTATACGTAGTATCATGTATGTCGATCCAGTATCGGATGTTCACGTGCAAAGCCTGGGGCTGGAATTGTGTCTGCCCCGTACAAAGCACATATCGGATGTCTGGTAACTAGTCTCTATAATCGGATAACTATGACCTAGTCATATTATCCCGATGACTGCAGTACATAAAGAAAACTAGTTCTGTATCCTACGTGATCATCATCTCCACTATAACTGAAGTGATACTTCCATCTTGACATCACACCCAATCACTACGATTCTCAATATACCCAGAAGAGGCGTACACAGAACCGGTAAAGCCCTGGATGACCAAACCAAAAGTATATTGATTGTCGCAAGTATTAGCGGTGCAAGTCTCAGGTTAAGACCAAATACACCTACCCTGAATTCGGACTTCCATAGACACATAGTTATACTACCAATGGAATTCTGAAGGGGTCTATCCAGAGCGAAGCTATTTTCCGTACCATCGGTAAAACACAATCTCATATTACACTTGGATGAGTATCCAATACCCAAATATATAAGAACTATGTCGTTATGCTCCAATAACACGCACAAGTGTAATACTAGTCTATTCTGTATTATCGATGTCCAATCTCGATCGATAACACTACGACTAGGGATATTTAATGATTAAACCTTCGTGGATTGATACTGTCTCATATCATCTCAATCCGGTACTAATCATATGGACCTTTTATCATTTATACATCTAGGTGATCTAATCACAAATGATAAAAGAGTAATTTCCTTTGTCAATAGTTAATTTGTACAACAACACCATGATCTGTAAAAATAGTGACGATATGGGTCATATTGTCCAACACTCAACCTCGAAGACAATGCCCATCTGAGACACTTGCTCGATGTCAGCAATCATCTGTGACACGTGGTTCTCAACAGATGTACCCTCTGACATACGTGCACGGAAGAGCTTCTTCTGCAACTCATATCTTTGCGATCTAAGATTAGATCGATGAAGATCGTGCAACTTCGCCAACATGTTATAGGGATCCAATCTCTTGTTCTGTCGACGGAATTGCTGAGTCATGGCAGCAAGCATAATGGACTGAGCAGTGCAGTTGTCATCGCTGTGAGTCTTCCAAAGCTCACGCTCAACTATTTCCTCAGGTCCAGGCTTAGGCCCAAGAGGTTCTATCTATCGTAAGAGTAACTTATTGGATCCCATAATAATTATGAGATTCATCTCCCTGTCGGTAAAGTTCGTGCCATTGAAGACATTGTCACCAATGATAATGTCTCTAACATTGTTCTTTTCAGTTATTTTAATTGCAATAATCTAATTATCTAATTAATAATGTTTGGGTACAATCTAACTGTTACAAGAAAAATAAAATTATATTAGTCCAACTAATAAGAATAATTGACGAAATAATTTGAAAGCGCGTAAAGCTAAGTATTTGAACGAAATTGCAAATTCAATACTAGCCTCCCACTATTTTTCGGCGAGCCTCTAACCCTCTGTTGAGTACTCGGGAAACCTAGTTTCCTAGTGGGCTAGGATCCGTTAAATAACACAACTTTGACTTTGGCCAACAAGCTGTATGATATTTAACTAGGTAGATCTCTAAGATCAATTGGATCTCATCCAATTCCTAGATCCGGTAGGTGGACCTCCAAGTCCGAAACATATACACAATGTATATGCCAATATATCCAATATATTTGCCTAACCTTTTTCCTCTGAATCAACTAAGCCTTGGCTTTGGCACAACAAGCTTAATGATTCCAGTTAAATGAGACCCATTGACTTTGGAAAGCTTCGTAATCGATGTCGATTGACAAGAAGTGATTTTGACTTTGGACAACAAATCACAACTTGGACAAGACATCGATATGGAACAAAGCCTTCATGATTCAAACACATCCGCGATGGAAAAAGGTCTTGACTTTGGCCAACAAACCAGTGCCAATCTTGGATCTTGAGTAAGAATCACTCAATAGAAGGAAAAACGCTTAATAAGTTTTGAGGGTTTTTCGCGTAATTGGCAACCATTTAATTATCTTTGTTAAGGTCTCATCATACACCCTTAATCATGCATTCTAAAAACATAATAAGGCACGGAAATGAAATAATAATGATATGCGGATGGATATTGCACAAATTATTCCTAGAACAAATCACTCTCTTTCCTCTCCCCGGCTAGCACTATTCTAACTTCTACCCAATTACACAATACAATAATAGAAACCTCATTAACATTGAGGAGAATTAGGTGAGAAGAGAATACAGAGAATCAAGAGAGATAAGGACACGCAGGTCCAATTTAATAAATTCTAAATTTACAATAATTTCCAAAATTGCCTTTTCCCTTCAAATATCCATCTGATATGCATTATTCATTCAACATATCCATGTATTCATTCATAGCATGTTATTCAATCAATCTAATCCAATTAATTAATCTTGATTTAAGTGATCATCTAATGTTCAAACAATTATTTGATTTGCGCGAGTCAAACTCGTTTGAGAATAAGTACTCGAAGTACGAATTCTTGAATTATATCGAACTACTCTTAAATTTAATTTAATTCTTATTCAATACTAATTCATTTATTTAATTCCAAATAAATATCTACACTTTTTAATGCGCTTTAACGACTTAGATTCCAAATCTAATCTAAACGGGTCTCTCAAGCCCGATTAACATCCAATGTTGTTTAATTAAAGTCCAATGGGCTTTCAATTGATTTCATAAGGCATGGACTTTGATCAATATGGGTCAAACCCAAATTTCAAAGCCCAATTAAGGAATCACACTTATTTTCCAAGAAACCAATTTCGGCCATTAGGCCCAATTAAACATTTAAAGCTCATTAGTTATATTTGGACTTAATGGAGTGGTTTAGGCCCAATTTGGATTTAATCCATTTGCCCCAAACCTACTTGGCCCAACCAAGTCCATAAAGCCCAAATACAACATATAAAGCCTAATTCTAAATCAAGCCCAATTAATTAAATCTTAATTTTCCAAATTTCAAAATTCAATTAATTAAAGTGTCTTACCATGATTAATCTACTAAATTAACATTTCCAAAATACTAATTTAATCTATTAATCATGCTAATCATAATCAACACATGTCCAAAATCATTGAACCAAAAAATCATCTCATACATGCTCAATGGCTCATGGCATTCTTAGGGTTTTTAAGTCTGATTTCGTTTTCAATCCGATTGAATATCAAATCATCATTTCCCAAGTCTTTCATGTCATCCAATGATTAAAAGAACAAAATACCATGACCATTAGGGTTCTACATGCTCTCGGCAAGCCAATGGTTTTGGGAAAAATTAATCCAATTCATATTTCATGAAATTGATCATGCATAACACTATGTTATCATCATTCAAGCATACTTAATCAAACAATTTCATCAAATCATGCTCAAATCAATTTTACCCAAATTTCATGTTATGAACGCTAATATATTTCATGCTAAAATTAGGCTCAAGATACCATTTGTTGGTTTCTAATAAATACCCAAGGTCAAGTTTGAACATAAAAAGAATGAATACTCAAAAGAAGTATTGCGGAATCATACTTACAAAGATCATATTTGAGATGTGTTGAGAAGAAAAATGAACTCCAAGAACTCTTTGTGTATTCAGCTAGGTGTTCATCTAAGCTCCAAGCTTTTTCTTTTGATTCCAAGCTCTTAGAATGGTTTCCCTATCACCTTGTGATGATTCCTTTAAGGTGCTAGCCTTAGAAAATTTGAAACAAATTTTCTTATTCTCATTCCTTAGTTTCGGCAAAGAAAGAAAAGTGGGAGAGAGTAAAATTTCTTGCAATTTTCGTGAATGAGGAGAGGATAAGATTGAATAATGTTGACTTGATTTTGTATTTCAAAAATTAAATCATTTACCAAATCCAAATCTTTGGTAAAAGTCAAGCATCATGTCAACTTGTGTGTAATACAAGCAATCACCATGCCTTCACCTAAACCCATCACAAAAAGCAACTTAAAGTGTCAAGTGATGTGACATATGATATGACATGTGGACCCCACTTGATTCGAAATCCGAGTGGGCCCGCAAACACTCCCTGGCTCGGGTTCGCTAATTTCGAATTAACGAACTTTCTTCGTGACGTAATTAAATCGAATTTAATTAAATAATTATGCCTAGCAAAATTACTATTTACGTCACTAACGAATTAATTCTAAATTAACTCGTTTGCCCAAATTAAAATTTAATTTTAATTCCGCGCCGAAATCTAATTTCGTTTAATATATCAAATATATTATTTTATCGATTAATTCCAAATTAATCCTCCTCTCTCTTCAAATAGTATTTTATCCTAGATAAAATCTCTCTGTTATTAATCCCAGATTAATTAAGTTCGAATCATACGTCATCGGTGAATCTTCGGGAAGTGACCCAAGAGATCTTTGGATATGTTGGCAGTAACTCCAGTTATCGGACTATCCGACTATGTACGTACCTCGTACTACGTTTTTACCGATTTACGAGACATGGTTGGCTTATAGCAAAACACCGTGCCTACCCAATTCTCTAGAAATATTCTTAATGGAATATACGATCTTTGTCAGGCGTAGTATACGTAGTATTTCGTATAGCGATCCAGTATCGGATGTCACATGCAAGGCCTGAGGCTGGAATAGTGTCTGCTCCGTACGAAGCATATATCGGATCACAAGCAACTAGTCTCTTTAATCGGATAATCATAACCTTGTCATATTATTCTGATGGTTGTAACACATTAGAGAACCAGTTCTGTATCCCTGTGTGATCATCATCTTCATATGACTGAAGTGATACTTTCGTCTTGACATCACCAATACACTCGATTCTCAATAACCCAGAAGAGGCGTACACAGAACCTGTTAAAGTCTTGGACGACCAAAACCAAAACGTATTGATTGTCACAAGTACTAGCGATGCAAGTCTCAGGTTAAAACCAAATACACCTACCCTGAAGCGGATTCCTATAGACACATAGTCACACTACCAATGGAATTCCGCGGGGTCTATCCAGAGTGAAGCTGTTTCCGTACCATCGGTAAACACAACCTCCTACCGCACTTATATAAGCATCTTATACTTAAATATATGAGAACCATGTTGTTACGCTTCCATAACATGCACAAGTGCAATACTAGTCTATTCTGCATTATCGATGTCCAATCTCGATAATACTACAACTAGGGATGTTTTAATAATTAAACCATTTTGAATTGATACTGTCTCATATCTTATCAATTCGGAGCTAATCATAAGGACTTTTACCATTTATATATCCAAGTAAATAATTTACAAAATGATAAAAGGCAATTTCCATTACTACATAGTTAATTTGTACAAAACAACAATGTCTTTTACAATAGTGACGCTATGGGTCATAACTGTCCAATATTTTTCCATATCTATAAAATCATCTTCTCCTAGATAATTATTGATAAAGATACCTCTTAGCATAGCAAATAATTTTCCTTTCTTCATATTGTAATTATAATAATACTCTTCTTTATTATTTACTTGTCCTAGAAATCTATCAATATATGAGTCTTTCTTATCTTCATAATTAATCAATTTATATGCTAAAAGATCATATCTATAGTGTTTTTTAAAATTCGATTTTTATTACGTAATGAGTCTGCTTCAAAAAATGTTATTTTTCGCAATGAGTTAATCTGTTTTTTCATATGAATCTCTTTTAGTTAAATTTTGATTTTGAGCCATACGGTGTTGATTGGCTTTATTTCGCCATTCTTGTCGTACTAATCCAGCCCATTTAATCTGGGAGAAATCATATTGAGAATGACCACTTAACCAGTTTTTCCATGGATTCCTTCCAAAATTCCAAAACTTTCCTTCTTATCTTGATTTCTTGATTTTCTTATTTCACCACTTCCTTGGAAGCTCCACATTTACAACCAATTATGGTATTAATATTGTATCTTTAGTTTGGGGTGATCCATTCTCACTAATCCTTTCTTCTGTGGTATGGTGGGAAACTCTATATAAATTGGATATCTTACTTCTGTGTTGTTATGTGTTGCTTACTTTGACTCCTTACTCTTTTAAGCCTTTACTCTTAAAGGCTTTCCGCCCTACTATGGATTAGGTTATCCTTTCTTGATTTTACTAAACTTACTGTGACTGCAAACTACTCTATCTCATACAATATTACAATCTTCTGATTCTTATCTAGGTCCTGTTGAGCTTTTGGGTTTGGCTGTCACACGACCTATTTATCTTGCCTAATGCTATTCTTTACCTATCCACTTCTTATTGGGCCCTAAATTGGGGGGTAAATATACGATTTCCTTAGAGATTTGAGAATACAAGTTTCTGTTAACTGTCTAAGTTCAACGGTAGTCTAGTTGGATGTCTATACACTTGTTAGGGTTGGAGTTACTGGACAGAAAAATCATCGCTCATTCTGTTGGAATCTGCACCGACTACTCTAAGTCTTAAGGATTTTACAACCTTCATCAATTATGTCGAGGTTTCCATCAATGTTGTTGTCTTTAAATTACGTTATCTTTGCTACTATAGATACTGTTCTTTCTTACTGCTTTGCATTTCCCTATCTTGTCTCTTGTCTCTATATTGTTCTTTCTTACGTTATCTCTGCTACTATAGATACTACTCTTTCTTAGTGATCCATTCTCACTAATTCTTTTTTACTGGTGATGGTTCATTCTCATGGTCTATTTTCTAAGTCATTTCTCTCTGCTCTTGGTATCAGCTATGGCTATGGCATTAATTTTATTTGTTCCTGCTGGTAATCTTGTTAACTCCTGGGTACCTCTAATCTCATGGGTCTGTCCCCTTTAAACTCACGTGAGTTTCTACTGGTATTGGTCTGATTTATGGGTTCTACTATGTTTGGTCTATTTTGTGGACTATAGTAGGTTATCTCCTTCCAAACTTAAGAGGCTTCCTAGGTCCTTTTCTGGGTATCATATATTCTCATGTATTCTATTTCCGTTTTTAAAATAGACACTGGGCGGGCTTTCTTACGGTTGCCTTTATCTACGCCGAGAAAGGAGGGACAAGCCTCTATATCTCGATGGTTATCGTGGTCCTTGTTCTGGTACTCTGTGTCCTGGTAGAGTCTTACTCATGTAAGGTGGGTATGAGATAGGCTCCGTCAGGACAACTTCCTTAATTGGTATCACTGAGGGTTAAGAATCTAGGTAGACCAGGGTCGTATCTTTGTCAGTCTTCTTGGTTAAGGCAACCAATCATCTTTCCTTACAACCTTCATTTGTTTGCTTACTGGCCTGGGTTTGGGGATCTAAAATCTCTATATCCTTTTTGACATCTCTTATATATTGGAAACCTCCACCACTAATCTATAGCTATTCTTCGTTATTCGGGGAACTCGCTACCTATACGAGGTACTTAAGGACTATAAGGTCTACTTGGAAATTTTTCTAAGTAGGAAGGGAATCTTGCTTGGAGGGAAGAAACTTTACTTGAGTCTACTCACCATTTTACTCTTGTTTAGGCTTGCTATATTCCCCTTTACTATAAATTCTGGTGTTATCTTTTACTATCTAACTCTGTATCTCTGATTTTTACTACAATATGGTTACTTTAATCAGCTATATGTCCCTTTTTACTTTTCTTATAGATTTCTCTTCCCACTCCCTTATCTCATAATTTGTATATACTTCTGGTGATAAGCTAGGATAGCTACAGGAGAATTTTCAATGTGGATCTAGAATATAGTTGCTCCCATAAGGAATACCATTCAAATATTTTGGGAAAGCTTACTAACCTATTTATAGGGCTTAATGATGTACTCGAGGATCGAATACTGGAGAGGTAATGCCCTGAATACCAGTATCCCGGACATACTATATATATAAGACCGCAACACTCTACCCACTGCATTCACTGACTTCATAGACCATGTTTTAATACCATCTTTGTAACATCCTTGATTGGAGATGCTACCGGCAGGGAGTATGCCGACCTATCCCCATGAGCCTCTGTCTCTCAAACAACTGCTAATCTCACTTATATATATACTAATGCATGGGACCGATGTCCAACTCATTAATATAAATGTATAACATTTTTCATACTAAGTATTCAATTTTACTACACGTTTACAACCCTAATAGTGAACAGTTATAATGCAATACATGTATAATACAAGTTATGAAGAACTGGACTCTATTTCTGACTCGACCTGGTGGACCAAAAACCCTAGTGACTACCATCAGTATCCATTCCTTGAGCTCATCCTCCGGGCAAACCTGCAAAACAAAGAAACTGGGAGTGGGGGGTTAGATTGTTTGAACGATCCAAGTGAGTGGACAGTTTTAAAAATAGGTACTCAAATATTTTGAAAATATATGGTTCTAAAACAAAATTTATCTCAAATTATCTTTTATGAAATCTCTTTCATTAACTGAAAATAACTTTCTTTTCTTTCAAGTAAACTTTTCTGAAATATGCTTTTATAAAAATCTCTTATAAACTGTTTTTCTGAAAGCTTTATTTCTAGAAAACTTTTCTTTGTAAAACTATATTTTTCGAAAATCTGTCTCTGAAAATTGTCTCTGAAAATTGTCTCTGAAAAACCTGAAGCATGGGGGCATTAAGTATCGACGTCCCTATATACGCCTAACTAGAGCCATGTGTACAAATCCAATATTTACATATCGCTGTCTCCCAAAACATGCCACTATCTGTCGCTGAAACTAGTTATCTTGGGGCGTTTCGTATCGTCGTCTCCCAAGCCACTGAACTAGAACCGGGGGTGCAGATCTATGCTACCCTCCGAGCTTTGAATCTAGGATCTATGGGCATCTGTCATCCCTAGTCTGAACTATGATCTGGGGGTTACAAATCAAGTTACATACTGGGATGAATTTTTCCCCTTTCCTCGAAAACATAAAAAAAAAAAAAAAAACATGCTTTGAAAATATTTCTTTCTGAAACATCATCAATTGCAAAATAACTGAAATCAGACTTTGGCTATCGCCCTATATGCTTTTAAATATAAGTCTTATGTTAAAACATTTAAAAGAAAAGTAACTCTAGAAAAGAGGTCCACTCATATATTTTAGAGTATGGCTGATACTACTTTGCTTCGTTGAAGAATGTTGCGGTTCATGCGATGATCTATAATTGAGAAACTCAATTAGAATATAAATCATGGAATATGCTTTGGAACTAGGTTAAATTTATCCATTTGAATTCTTGTTATTACTTCAAGGCGTATGATACTTATATCATGATGTAATGTATTAGGGTGGCCACTAACACGATAGGGTGAAACTGAATTGAATAAAAACTATTTTGTGGAAATTTTGACCTCACGTCACCGAAACTTATGCGTCGAGGCGCGTAAAATTCTAAAAAGCCATGTATGAAAATTTCTAGTGCGCCTCACGATGCTGAAAGTCCATAAACAAATCTATATGAATTCCCCAGTACGTGTCACGATGTGCAAGGACTTACATCGCGACACCAACCTATTTTCTTAGGTTTATAACTTTGCTTCACATCATCTAGTTTACCCAAAGTATCACCAACACTTGAACTCTCTTCCAACTACAAAACTTATCTAATATCACCACTCATACACAACCCATTATCTAGAATGATTTAATTACCAAGCATAATATCCTGAACATATTCATATACAAATAAAACTCATTACATGTTTATACTCTTAAAAACACTCCTCAAATTGATGCTAAAACCAATTATGTAATTCTCATTATTTGGATAACCCAAGGTGTAAAATTAGGGCTTCATTTCCTTGCCCAAAATTGAAATTAGAAAGAAGAAAATGGAATAGAGAGCTTACTTGTGGTGGGATATGCTTGAAAGCATAACCAAATACTCCAAAAATATCATTAGAAGAAAAGAAAAAAATGAGAAAGCTTTTCAAATTCTTCCTCACGTTTTTAGCTTGCAAAGAGGATGAATGAATAGTGCTCTATTTATAGAGCAAGAGCTGCTTGTTTTTTTATTGCAAATGAATGGTCCATATTTGGCCACCTCACACTATTTTTAGGTTATTCTCGAATTTACTGTAGAAGTTTGGGTATTCAAGGTTTTGGACCTATTTCTAATTCGATTTGGGAAATATTTTCAATGTAAAAGTTGTAGGTCTCGATCTTAGATTTCTGACTATATAACATGCATAAAAATCAGAGATCATATGAAAACATTACGGCCAGATTACTAAATGCTATTTGGGATAGGAAGCAAGCTAAGTTCCACGTGAAATTTCAAGGAATTTACCGAACATCCCAAATGTCATTTTATGAGCATGTACTAGCTCGAATATAATTTATATCAAGTATTATACCTCTGATCTATAATACTCGTCAGACTCTGGTAACGTACAAGTCCCCGGGATCATCGAATGTTACACTCATTTTGCATCTCAGGTTATGTCATGCATTTTGTGTCTAAGGCTTAAGGAGATATGACTACCTATCTCATTCCAGTAGCATCTCAGAATTCCTGGGATGTTAGATGATATTATTATCTGAGCATCAATCATAGTAACAGTGATATTAGTGATTGAGTCTTAGTCATTGTCACAATAACTAAGTCTCTCACAATATCACAATGAAACTATAGTGACTTAGCCTCACTCTCTTAATGAGATATGACCAAGCACTGAAATATGATTGATTACGCTGAAAATATGAAAGTGATTGAGCTCACTAAAATATAAATTGGCTCAATAATAAATCATTATTATACCTTTTGATATTGATATATTTTCTATTTTTTACTCAATTTAAATAGGCTTAGGCCCATGCGATGTGATTTTAGATGTTCTTATGAATCATGAATTAGATGTTCTAGCAAAAAAAAAAAAATAAGTTTATTTTAGTGACAGCTGTCAATATTGTGTCATACATCAATAAATTTGGGACCGATTTCAGTTTTACAAATATCTATATTTGAGAGAGCTTTATTGATAAAAATTTTAGGTATGAATGTCAAGAATATGCATCATTTTACAAATTATAATTGTAATATCTCGAATATTTTTCGGAACGGTTCTGGAAGATTTCTGAATTAAAATTTAGAATTTAGAACTGAATGATATTCATAAATAAGACTTTATATGTTGGGATATATAATAATAATCGAAAGTGAAGCTTCGTCCCGTTGCAACACGTGTGGCTTTAAGGACCAATTATGTGATTTCTATTTAATTCGATATACGCATAAAAGTTTGTTGTTTCAACTATAAAAATAACAATCAAATCCCAAAGAGTTTATTCTTAAACCATCAAACTCGTGTTTTCGAGATGAACAACTTTCATGTTGAATATTTTTCGAAATTTGCATGCGAAGGACTTCAAAAATATAAATTTTCGAGAAGACCTCATGAGAGAGGCCTAATTGTAATTTCGTAGATGCCTGAACGTAAATTTTATAAACTTTTTTTTATAAATACCCATAGTTTCCAGAAATTTCCAAAATTGAATACTTCTCAAACTCTTCTTCTCGACCATATGTCCCCAAATTAACATTAAGCTTTGCCTGATCGCGTCAGCTGACCAGCCAGAGGGTGCGGTAGCCACCCCTACATATTTTAGTGGCCGGCGGTAGCCCCCAAGATGCCGACGTATGGGGAAAATGAGAAGGATGTTAGTGTCTTACACATGCCCAAGGTCTCTAAATAATTATTTGTGTGTGAATATATCAAGTAAAATTTACGGAATAACTTACATTGATTGGTTATGAAATTCGAAATTTCCAACAAATGTAGAAGCTCCAAACTTTTGTGTTGTGTTCAAAACTCCTGGGTGAGTTTCCATAACACCTCACTTGACTCCCTTAAATGTTAGCATACTTGAAATTTTGTAACAAAATTTCAATGGAGAGAATGGAAGCTCACGGCTTCAAGAAGAAAGAGATGGGTGAATAGTTTTTTCCAAAAACTTGTTTCCAAAATTTTTTTTGTTAAGTTAAATGCTTCAATTTAAAGTAGCCAACTACTTCCATCACAAATAGTGACATGTAATGTAGGTTGTGGGTCCCAACCAATTATGAATTCAAAATTCAAGTTGGGTTACACAACACACTTTAGGGCTGGGTTCGTTTAATCCGATTAAACGAATTTTCCTTCGTGAGGTAATTAAATCCAATTTAATTAAATTTTAATGCCTAGAAAAATTATTGCGAAATTCGCTTACGAATTAATTCCAAATTAATTAGTTCACCCCAATTAAAATTCAACTTTAATTCTGGATTGAAATCCAATTTCAATTATTATATCCAATATATTATTTAATAAATTAATTCCAAATTAATCACGTACTATCTTCTAGACGAATTTAATCCCAGATAAATTCTTGCCGCAATTAATCCCAGATTAATTTTCTCTCTCATAATTAATCTCAGATTAATTCTGTCCGAGTCAAATGTCATTGGTGAATCTTTGGGAAGCGACCCAAGAGATTCCTAGATATCTTGGTAGTAAATCTGATTTTCGGACTATCCGACAAGTTCGTACCTCATACCATGTTCTCACCGATTTACAAAACATGGTTGGCTTCTAGCAAAGCACCGTGTCAATCCAATTTTCCAGAAATATCCACGGAGGAATATTATCTGTATCAGGCGTAGTAATACTTATGTAATGCGTAATACGATCCAGTAGATAATGTCATATGCTAGGCCTAGGGCTGGAATTATGTATGCCCCGTACGAAGAATATATCGGATCACTAGAAACTAGTCTCTATAATCGGATAATCATGACCTAGTCATAAAATCCCGATAGCTGTAATATTTAAGAGTACTAGTTTCGTATCAAGCGTGATCATCATCTTCATATGACTGAAGTGATACTCCCATCTTGATATCACACCCAATACCTTATGATTCTCAGTAAACCTAGAAGAGGCATACACAGAATATGTTAAAGCTCCAGATGACTAAAATCAAAGCATACTTAGCGATGCAAGTCTCAGGTTAAAGACCACATACACCTACCCTGATTCGGATTCCCATAGACATATAGTCATACTATCAATGGGACTCTGAGGGGTCAATTTCTTTTGAGAACTACGCAGTAAAGCTTCCATAACTCGCACAAGTGTAATACTAGTTTATTCCGCATTATCGATGTCTAGTCTCGATAATACTACGACTATGGATATTTAATGATTAAACCATTCATGGATTAATACTGTCTTATATCTTACTAATCTGGTACTAATCATATGGACTTTTACCATTTATATATCCAAGTAATCCAATTAAAAAAAATGAGAAATTAGCAATTTCTTTTGTCACATAGTTGATTTATACAAAAACATAATGTCTTTTATAAATAGTGATGCTATGGGTCATAATTGTCCAACAATCTCCCACTTGGCTCATAGCCAATCACTCAAGTATCTAACACCTGAACTATGTACATGTCGCTAAAACTTTTATTGAGAAATAGCTTTCGTCAGCGAATCTGTTATGTTGTCATTTGATGCGATCTTCTCAATCTTCATATCACCACGATGTATGATCTTACGAATCAGATAGAAACGTCGAAGTACAGGCTTGGATCGTTGATGAGACCGTGGTTCATTAGCCTGTTCTATAGCCCCGTTATTGTCACAAACTTCTTCTTTTGCTACCTCAGCTACAGCAATGTATTCTGTTTCTATTGTTGAATCAGTAATAGTCTCTTGCTTGGATGATTTCCAGCTCACTGCTCCGTTGTTCAAACAAAAAATGTACCCCGATTGCGACTTACAGTCGTCTTTATCGGTTTGGAAACTTGCATCGGTGAACCTAGTCAACTCAAGTTCTCCATCTCCATAGACTAAGAAAGCATCCTTAGTTCATCTAAGACCTTTAAGGATATTTTTAACAATAATCCAGTGACCATCACCTTGATCGACCTGATAGCGACTGTACATGCTCAAAGTGTATGAGACATCAGGTCGCGTACATATCATGGCATACATGATCGATCCAATTGCAGAAGTGAATTGGATCTGATTCATTGAATCTCTCTCATCTGGAGTTTTAGGACACATGTCCTTAGATAGAGAGATGCCAGGTGACACAGGAAGCAGCCCCCTCTTAGACTGATCAATGTTGAGCATCTTCAACACTTTGTCAATGTATGATCTATGTGAGAGTCCAAGCAGCTTTCTAGATCTATCCCGGTAGAGCTTTATTCAAAGAATAAAGGCTGTTTTTCCCAGGTCTTTCATGGAGAATTTTAATGAAAGCCAAGCTTTCACCGATTGTAACATGGGAATGTCATTGCCTAAAAATAATACATCATCAATGTATAGGATAATAAATTTTAGTGCGCTCCCACTAACATTCTTATATACACAAGAATTATCTTCGTTTTGAATGAAACCATATTCTTTTATGATCTCATCAAGACGTTGGTTCCCAGAATGCGATGCTTGCTTCAATTCATAAATGGATCGCTTTAACTTGAAAACCTTGTTTGAATGTTTTGGCATGATAAACCGTTAGGCTGTTGCATATAAACATCCTCCAAAAGGTTTTCTTCAAAGAAAGCGATTTTGAAGTCCATCTGTCATATTTCATAATCGAAATATGCAGCAATAGCAAGAATTATTCGAATGGATTTAATCATGGAAAATGGTGAAAAAGTCTCGTCGTAATTGACACCATGCCGTTGACGATACTATTTCACTTCAAGCCTAGCTTTGTTCGTTTGTATATTGCCATCCATGTCTGTCTTCCTCTTAAAGACCAATTTACAACCAATAAACTTAACGTCTTCTGGTGCATCAACCAGTGTCCAAACTTGGTTGGTATACATGGAATCCTTTTCGGACTTCATGGCCTCTTGCCATAAAGTGGAGTCGATACCTTGTATCGCTTTCTCATACGTAGCCGGCTCATTATCCTCAATAAGATTAATATCTATATGAGGTGAGATCAGAAACCCATACCTCTCAGGTTGTTTTCTGACTCTCTCCGACCTACGTGGTTCTTACGTATTAGAAGATCGTGGAGCAGTCTCATCCCTGATGGACTATTCTTGTTCCGAGAGGGGGTCGGTGCCAAGAATAGTATCACTCCGATTTTCATCGAGTTCTACTTTCCTCCCACTTATCACTGCATCAATGAATTCCTTTTCTAGGAAAACTACATGAAGAGAAAAAAAAAATTTCTCTTGTGGCTGCAGAAGTTATATCCTTTGTTTTCCCTAGGATTACCTACAAATATGAACTTATCCGATTTGGGTTCTATTTTGGTACCATCCAAACATTTAACATATGCCCATCTGTTAGATAATTATGACCCATAGCATCACTATTTGTATAGAACATGGTGTTGTTGTACAAATTAACTATGTGATAAAAGAAATTGCTCTTTTATCATTTGTAATTAGATTATCGGGATATGTAAATGATAAAAGTCCATATGATTAGTACCGGATTAATAAGATATGAGACAATATTAATCCAATAAGGTTTAATCATTAAATATCACTAGTCGTAGTATTATCGAGACTGAACATCGATAATGCGGAATAAACTAGTATTACACTTGTGCGTGTTATGGGAGCAAGATGGCATAGTTCTCATATATTTGTGTATTGGATACTCATGCAAGTGTAATAGGAGGTTGTGTTTACCGATGGTACAGAAACAGCTTCGCTTTGGATAGATCCCTCAGAATCCCATTGGTAGTATGACTATGTGTCTATGGGAGTCCGAATCAGGGTAGGTGTATTTGGTCTTAACCTGAGACTTGCATCGCTAATACTTGCGACAATCAATATACTTTGGTTTTGGTCGTCTAGGGCTTTAACAGGTTCTGTGTACGCCTCTTCTGGGTATACTGAGAATCGTAGTATATTGGGTGAGATGTCAAGAAGGAAGTATCATTTCAGTCATATGGAGATGATGATCACGCAGGGATACAGAACTGGTACTCTAAGTGCTATAGCCATCGGGGAAGTATGACTAGGTCATGACTTTTCGATCATAAAGAGACTAGTTTCTAGTGATCCGATATATGCTTCGTACAGAGTAGACACAACTCCAGCCCCAAGCCTTGCATGTGACATCTGATACTGGATCGTAATATGTAATACTACGTATACTATGCCTGACAAAGATCTTGTATTCCGTAGAAGAATATTTCAAGAGAATTGGGTAGGCATGGTGCTTTGCTAGAAGCCAACCATGTCTTGTAAATCGGTAAAGGCATGGTACAGGGTACGCACGTGTACGGATAGTCCGATGATCGTATTTACTGCCAACATATCCAGGGATCTCTTGGGTCGCATCCCAAAGATTCACCGATGATGTTTGACTCGAACAATATTAATCTGGATTAATTAAAAGAGAGAATACTAATCTGGGATTAATTTATAGAGAGAAAATTAATTTGGGATTAATTACGGTAAGTTAATCTAGGATTAATTATCAGAGAAAGAATTAATCTGGGATTAATTGCATCGAGAATTTATCTGGGATTAAATTCGTCAAGGAGAGAGAACGCGATTAATTTGGAATTAATCGATAAAATAAATTTAATAGTTAAATTAGATTTACTATTTAATTTATTTAATTGGGCTAAAATAATATATTAGATATATTAAATGAAATCGGATTTCAACGAGGAATTAAATTGGATTTTAATTCTAACGAACGAATTAATTTGGAATTAATTCACGAGTGACTTTCGTAATAATTTTGCTAGGTATTATTATTTAATTAAATCCGATTTAATTATGTCGAGACGAAAAATTCGTTTAATTTGTTCAACACACTTTTGGGCTCGGGTTCGTTTAATCGGATTAAACGAACCCGAGCCAAAAGTGTGTTGAACAAGGCCACTTGAATTTGAATTTAAAGTGGAACCCACTTCACTTACATCATTAGTCACCTTTGGTGATTAATATGGATGACGGATTTTGGTAGAATCTTATAAAACACTCTTTGTCTTTTGAAAAAGGAAAATTCAATTAATGATTATTATTATCATTTTTTTCTTTTTTAAAATTAAGGCAGAATGGCCTTATTTGCTGCTCTTGGCCGAATGGCCAAAAATGAAGAAATTGGTCGATTAAAATGAAGAAGATATTGGCCGAGTAAATGATGAACATAGCCACTGACTTCATTTAATACCATGGCACCTGCTCCCTGACATGAAAAAAAAAAAGCAATATGTTTTGCTTTTCTTTCAGAAAAAAAAAAAAAAAAAAAAAACGCTATTGGCAAGAATGGCTTCTTTTGAAGAGTCAAAATGGTCTCTGACCTGCGCAATTGGATTTTGGCCACTGTTCTTGTTTTTTAACAAGACTGGTTGCTCCTCTATCTCTTCGGCACAAAGTTTGTTCCATTTGTTCTTACTAGCACATTTGGGAGTCAAATGAAGGTGATAAGGATACTCACCCATGAGCATGGAAGCTTCAACATCAATGGAAGTTTTGAACTCAACCGATCAATGTAAGTCCTCCGCAACTTATTTTTTGATTTTTTATTCACACACGAATCACGCTTAGAGATCCTGTGGCATGTCTAGGACATTAACAATGATATCAGAGCGAAATCTAAGCATAATTTAATTTCTAGGATTTATAGACTTTATTTAGGGATTTTTGCTGGAGCTTGTAAATGCCTAAATTGGTTGTTAGGACTTGGTTGGATGATGATGACTTGAAGTTATGCATGATTGATTTTGTGTTGGGTTAGATTAATTTTCCCTAAAATCTATACCTTGGCCGAACATACCCTAGGAATTGCTCATGGTAATTTTTTGATAATTGACAATTGGATGTGTTAAATGGCTTGATCAAAATATTGAATGTTGATTTAATTGGATTGAAATCAAATTGAAGGATTTTTGTTGCCATTGCCGTGAGTATGAAGCATGTTGGAATCGATTGATTGTGCTTTAATTTGTGTTGGACATAAATTAAAATGTTAAGCATGATTAATTAGATTAATTAATATTTTGGAAATAATATATTAATTAATAATTATGTTAATTGCACTTTAATTGAATTAATATTTAATTTGTTGTATTTGGGCTAATGGGCTTGGTTAGGCCAAAATTTAATCTTGGATTATATTTGGGCCTAAACCATTTCCAAAAAGTCCAAAATATGACTATTGGGCCTTTAATAATTTAATTGGGCCTAATGGGGTAAAATTGATTTATGGCATATGGTGATTCCTAATTGGGCCTTGGCATGGCCAAAGCTCACGCCTAAAGAATTAATTAAAAACCATTGGACTTTAATTGAATAGTATTGGATACTAATTGGGCCTTTGAGACCCATTAAGATTGGATTTGGAATCCAAGTCTTTAAGGCACATAAATAAGTGCAATTATTTAATTTGGAGTTAAATAAGAATTAGTATTGGATACAATTTAAATTGGATTTAAAATTTTAGTTCGATATAATTTAAGAATACTTACTTTTAGTATTTATTCTTAAATGAGTTTGATTCTAGCAAATCAAATTTTTGTATGAACATTGGATGGTCATTAATCAAAGATTAATTAATTGGATTAGATTGATTGAATAACATGCTTTGTGTGAATACTTGGATGTATGTATGAATAATGTATATCGGATGAATATTAGAAGGGTGAGGGCAATTTTGGAAATTATTGTAATAAATTTAGAATTTATTAAATTGGACCTACATGTCCAGCCTATTACCTCTATTCTCATTGTATTTATCTTCTCACCAATTCCCCTCAAAGTAAATAAGGTTTCTTTAGAAGTATTATATAATTGAGTAGAAGTAAGAATATTGCTAGCGGAAGAGAGGAAAGAGAGAGATTTGTTCTATGAACAAATTATATTATATATCCGTATATCATTATTATTTTATTCGCGCCTTATTATGCTTTTAGAATGCATGTTTAAGGGTGTATGATGAGACCTAATCAAAGATAGTAAAATGGTTGCCAAATCGCGACAAAAACTCTCATTTCATATTAAGCATTTTTCCTTCCATTGAGTGATTCTCTCTCAGATCCAAGATTGACATTGGTTTATTGGCCAAAGTCAAGACCTTTGTCCATCGCGAATGTGTTTGAATCATGAAGGCTTTGTTCCATATCGTACGTCTTGGGCAAGTTGTCATTTTTTGGCCAAAGTCAAGGTCACTTCTTGTTCATCGGCCTCGATTACGAAGCTTTCCCTCTGTCAATGGGTCACGCTTGAATGGTCTCATTAAGCTTGTTGAGCCAAAGACAAGGCTTAGTTGATTCAGAGGAAAAGGTTAGGGAATATATCGGATATATTTACATATATTGGATATATGTTTCGGACTTGGAGGTCAACCTACTGGATCTAGGAATTGGATGGGATCCAGTTGATCTTAGAGATCTACCTAGTTAAGTTTCATACAACTTATTGGCCAAAGGCAAGGATGTGTGTTATTTAACGGGATCCTAGCCCACTAGGAAACTAAGTTTCCCGAGTACTTCACAGAGAGTTAGAGGCTCACCGAAAATTAGTGAGAGGCAAGTTTTAAATTTGTAATTTCGTTTAGATACTTGTTAATACGCGCTCATTTCATTTTTCGTCATTAATTATTTATAAATATATTAGTTGAACTAATATTTAATTGTTGTTTTAATTAAATAGATAGACTGTAATCAAACTACTTCATTTGTAGTTGGTTATATAATTGGATTATGGTAATCAATATATTTGAATGTAACCAATCAATTGTTATTGATTATATAGTTAGACTATAGTAATCATTACATTTAATTGTACCTGAAATCGTTGATTAGATAGTTGGACTATAGCAATCAAGATGACTTAAAGATTAGCGTCAAATGACATAATCCTGGGAAAATTTCTTTGACGGCTTTAATTTTTAGATTGAGAATGGA
>SKCR01032076.1:0-69610 GCA_019454045.1 Zanthoxylum bungeanum | reverse complement strand
GAGCTTGGGACAGCCGGTGGTTTTACCTGCACCGCGGCCCAGAAACGTTTCCAAAAAAAAAAAAAATAGTAGGATGATAAAGGCTTGAAATTGTAAGGTCTAGGCATCTAATTATTGTGATATATTTTGGCATCTTCACCATCACCAATCCTCCATCTATAACCTTAATGAATAACCTTTCTTCCCCACATGATACTCCTCCATATAAAAGACAGCTGAAAACCCACATTCGCTTCAAGAAAACCATATTTATTAAAGTATCTCGCTTTCAACACTCTTGCTACTAACGGATCAAGATATGTTATAATTCTCCAACTTTGCTTAGCCAGAAAAACTTGGTTAAAACTTGAGATGTCCCTAAAAGCCCAAATCTTTTCTGTGTTTTGTGTGACAAAGATGCCATTTTTTTCATCTGAAGGTCACCACCAAGATTTTGCTATTTCTTTCTGAATATCATCACATAAGCCATTGAGGTATTCTGAATACACTCATTATATACATAAGTTGGAATTGTTTGGGCCACCGCTTTAATTAAAACTTCCTTGCCCTCATTATAGAAACATTTTCTCTACCATCCCAGATATTCTCCTCCTCGTAACCTTGAGTTCTAGCTCATTTAAAAAACTTTTGTCCCTCCATTCTATCATTGATGGCAATCCCAAATATTTTTCATGTATTGAAGCCACCCTAAGCTTAAGGATATTCTTGATGTCAGAAACTTGACCCATTGCTACATTCTCACTGAAAAACATGGAAGACTTGTCCATGTTAAAAAGTGAACCTGACATTGCGGCATAGGTCTCTAAAATGGTCTTCAAGTTCTGGCAATCAAATGTTTTTGCGCTTAAGAAAATCAGGCTATCGTCTGCCAAAATGAGGTGAGTAATTGAGATCTACATGCTGAATTTTAGCCTCTGAATCAACTTCTTTTCATCAAATTAGAGAAAGCCTCTACGTACAAAAATAAACAATAAGGTGACAATAGACAGCCTTATTTAAGATCTATTTGAGAAAAGAATTTCCCCTTAGCCTCCCTGTTGATTGATGATTTTCGTCTCAGGGGCAATAAGGGAATATCGCTCCCGGGACAATCCTCATTCAATAGTGAATTTATTTGGTTATGGGAAACCAAAAGCAAACTTTGACAAAAAAAGTTAAACACACAGATCAACTCAGAGTATTAACTTGATTCGGCGGATTAAATCCAACCTACGTCCACAGGCACAAAATGAATGGTGTATTTTATTACTGAAATATGCTCGGCCGACCTATTTTGTGATCGATCAGTGTGAAAACTGAGCTGTTTGTGAGTATAGTGTTACAAGATGACTACTTCTTTTCTTTTATTTTTGTAATCTCTCTCCCCTTTAATCAACATATCCTTCCTTTATATACCCCAGAATTACATCACTATTCCTTCGACTTTATGACTTCCCTGTGATCCCCAACTGGTGGCAGGGTTTTCTACCTCGTGACTATCTTCACCGAAAGTAAGCCTGTTGTCTGACGGTATGTCACCTCACTCCTATTTTATTTACTGACACACGCATCTATAATGGCGACAGCCTGTAAAGTATCTCCGGGAGGTGACACGTGGATCTTTTGTCGGTCTATTAGGTCGGTTAAGTGACCTGCCGAACTATCCAAGCTGCTACCGACCTGTCCCAATACATCCGAACTCATCCGCTGGTTCCAGGGGTAAAGCCAAATCAAACCAAGCTCTTGGTCAAATGTGGTCGGCCTCGGCTTCGAAATCGTCGGCCTCTGAAATCTGTGCCACGACATATCTTCTGGATGGTCAGCTCCGAGAAGGAGGTGTTCGGACCTTCTAGCTGTCTAGAAACTGTTCAACACGTCTTATCATCTGATCCTCTAAGAAATTAAAAATTCTCTATCTTCCCTTGTCGAGCTGTTCAAAATACTTTGTCTTTGAAAACACCATCAACATATGTCCCATAGTTCTCGGTTCCAACGAGTGTATGAGTTGGTACCGGGAACTATAAAAAAGTGTGGTACTGTTGATAAACTGGTCGGTGGTCGTCACAGAAAAAATTACCTCCGCTACTAATCAGGTCTTCCTTTGCCATCTTCATGTGCTCAGTCACTGATGATTCCGATGTTTATCCAAATGATTCTCTGAATTTAAATAAATTCCTCATTTACCCTCCTGGTAGCCGTCCCAGCAGAAGACGAAGCTCCTCATGTCGTCCAAATTGAAACTGACATCCCTTCTGCCTGGCCTATACCAAAAATCTTGCCTCTCGGACCAGATCAAGATAAACTTACAGCCCATTTTCCTCTTTTGATGTTTGCCTCTGAATGCTACCTTTCATGTCTTCCATACTTAGCATGATTCCAAATTTTAACTTGCTAACTCGTTCTTCTAAATCTGAATATGAGAAGAGATCTTGATCCCGACCAATTCGAACCCGATCATGTGGGGAATGCTTTGTCCTTGTGCCATTGATGATGCACTTAATAAGATGTAAACCGACCCCGAGTTGAAGAGAATAAAACGTCTGCGAAACAATCCAGTCCCGAGCTGAGAAGAACATGGCTCTGGGGGAATGTTACATCCCCAGACCGAAGAGGCTGACTCGGTGGGAAGTAATCCGACCCCGAGTTGAGAGTAATACTTGGCTCTGGGGGAATGTTACATCCCCACACCGAAGAGGCTGACTCGGTGGGACGTAATTCGACCCCGAGTTGAGAGTAATACTTGGCTTTGGGGGAATGTTATGTTCCCATACAGAAAAGGCTGACTCGGAGGGACGTAATCCGACCCCGAGTTGAGAGTAATACTTGGCTCTGAGGGAATATTACGTCCCCAGATCGGAGAAGTTGACTCGGTGCTCTGAGGGAATGTTACGTCCCCAGACTGAAGAGGCTAACTCGGTGGGACGTAACCTGACCCTGAGTTGAGAGTAATACTTGACTCTGGGGGAATATTACGTCCCCAAACCGAAGAGGCTGACTCGATGGGACGTAACTCGACCCCGAGTTGATAAAACCGTAAGGCCTTGGCGGAACGAATCCAGTCCCGAGCCAAATAATCATCAGGCCTCGGTGGAATGAATCCAGCCCCGAGCCAAATAAACCAACTGGCCTCGGCGGAACAAATCCAACCCCAAGCCAAAAAATCATCAAGCCTCGGCGGAACGAATCCAGCCCCGAGCCAAAAAACCAACTGGTCTCGGTGGAACAAATCCAGCCCCGAGCCAAATAATCATCAGGCCTAGGTGGAACAAATCCAGCCCTGAGCTAAATAACCCAACTAGCCTCGGCGAAACAAATCCAGCCCCGAGCCAATGGTGATCGAAACTTGACATATGCGTCCATTTGTTATGAATCGATAAAAATCAAAATAAGAGTTAGGCAGAATGAAAACAATGGAGGTGACTTAGCACATACTCCATGAAAAGAAGAAAGAAAGAACGAATAACAACACTGGCGGCCCGAGGTAGCGTCCTACATGATGCATCCAAAACACAACTCTGAACCTTACAATTCAGCGTCCCGATAAACCATGATACGGATCGGTGAGCGGCTGAGACCCTAAGTGCAGAACCATCCTTATGTTGGGCGGCTCTGGAACCTGCATACGCCACGAGAGAAAGACATCCACGTACCATGTTTTTCCTGATCCGAGCGGTCAAGCTAAACCTACGGGAACACACTCCACGCAGTCGCCTCCCCTAAATCGGTTAGACAGATTGCTTCACGGGGGAACTCACTCCCTGCGGTCGTCATCCCGAGGTGATCCACAAAAATGCGAGTCATGGGGTAGTAACGCTCCGGCCTCGAATCACGATGGGTTCGCATTTTTCCCACATACACTTCATCCCTTGAAGCGTTTTGGACCCTCAAAAGTGAAAGGAGCCAGGTCAGGATACTTCTACCCAGGGGTTTGATAATGACACCCAAGAGTGGCGTGCCACGGGCTTGGTGCCCTTCATAGTTACCGATCACCCATTCGCTTCGAGCACATCCCAAGAATATTGAAAGCAACTTTCACATTTAATTAACAAACAAACAAGATAGACAAGTTTTTTAAGAAAAAAATAAGAGTAATAGACAAGTTTTTTAAGAAAAAAATAAGAGTTTTATTTATATTTAAAGAATCTATTGCCCTTCTTACAACTCTTTGCGGGACATTTTAAAAGAGGCTTTTACAATGCTTTCTTCTGCTTCTTGTTTTGCAGTCTGACCAAATCTTCTTGTCCGAACTTGACTCCGAGAACCTCCGATGCGTATGCCGTATTTGTAAACTTCACACACAAACTGGTTCCCGAGTCACGGTTTTTTCAGATCCACCTGATCTGACCTTGCTTTCAGAACACGCCAACAAGATCCCTCCGTGCCGAGCTCTCGATAGGCATCATTCAACAATGTATTTTCCCAAGATCTAGCATATCCCGAGAAAATCTGGGAACCTGGGCAATGCCTTCTGTCTGTGCTCCGCGTGATTTTGACATATACTTATTACCTTTTTTCCGGTTTAGGGAAGATCACCGCACTAATTGAGGACTCGCCTGAGGTACGTCCCCCAATGCCATTGGCTGACCAGTTCCCCGACTGATCTTTTAGTACAAATAACTTACGAAACTGAAGATTGGTAGCTGGAGAGGCGTAGTACCCCACAGAGGAACTTGTCCAGCCGTCGCCGACGGACGTTACTCATCCCCACTGTTACATGACATTCTACAACTCAAGCGGGATGGGTGGCTGTTGGCTAACCTTTTTACATTTCATTATACAACTCAAGGAAAGCGTCTGTTGCTGACTCCATATAAATTCCTCATATAAATCCATCTTTCTCTCCTTTTTAATCTGCTTATTCACATTCATTTCCCCCTTCATCCATTCTGCTGCTGAGCTCTCTGACGATCGGTGGTTTCCACCTTCTGCCATCGTCCTACTACGTAAGGTGCTTTTTGTTGAATCTCCACAGACGGCGCCAACTGTTGACGGCTGATTTTCGTCTCATGGGCAATAAGGGAATATCGCTCCAGGGATAATTTTCCTTCAATAGTGAATTTGTTTGGTTATGGGAAACCAAAAGCAAACTTTGACCAAAAAAAAAGGTTAAACACACAGGTCAACACAGAGTATTAACGTGGTTCGGCGGATTAAATCCAACCTACGTCCACGGGCACAAAATGGATGGTATATTTTATTACTGAAATGTGCTCGGGCGACCTATTTTATGATCGGTCAGTGTGGAAACCAAGCTGTTTGTGAGTATAGTGTTACAAGATGACTACTTCTTTTCTTTTGTTTTTGTTATCTCTCTCCCCTTTAATCAACTTATCCTTCTTTTATATACCCCAGAATTACATCACTATTCCTTCGACTTTATGATTTCCACGTGATCCCCAGATGGTGGTAGGGATTTATGCACCGTGACTGTCTTCACCGAAAGTAAGCCTGTTGTCTGACGGTCTGTCACCTCACTTCTGTTTTCTTTACTGACACACGCATCTATAATGGCGACAGCCTGTAAAGTATATGCGGGAGGTGACACGTGGATCTTCTGTCGGTCTATTAGGTCGGCTAAGTGACCTGTCGAACTATCCAAAATGCTACCGACCTGTCCCAATACGTCCGAGCTCATCCGCTGATTCCATGAGGTAAAGCCAAATCAAACCAAGCTCTTGGTCAATATGGTCGGCCTCGGCTCTGAAATCGTCGGCCTTTGAAAATTACGCCACAACATATCGTCTGGATGGTCGGCTCCGAGAATGAGGTGTTCGGACCTTCTAGCTGTCTAGGAATTGTTCAACACGTCTTATCATTCGATCCTCCAAGAAATTGAAAATTCTATCTCTTCCCTTACCGAGCTGTTCAAAATATTTTGTCTTTGAAAACACCATCAACACTCCCCATTTATAAGAACGGAAAAAGATGTTGAGGATACACATCCCATAATTAAATCAATCCAGAAATCCGAGAACCTCAATCTCGACATAACACTTTTCAAAAATTGTCACATAAAATCCTCTAAATATCTTATTATTCATATTTGCCTCCCTCATCGCAAATGCCTTCAATTATGCTGGTGATGGTAATTTTTAGCACCAAGGCATCTGAACAGTACGGCAGAGGTAGAAAAAGTATTTCCTTCATGGGGGAAGGCCAACTTCCACGAAGGTTAACTTTCTTTTTAGCCAGTCCCTTAATACCGACCCAGCCTGAAGGGTATTGTCGACCACATGAGATGACATGTGCCAACAGTAATGGCCGAGTACTTGGTGATCCATGACCGACCACTTCAGAATGGTTGGTTAAATATGGTCGGATCGGCAGCAGCATTCTCAGTTCAGAGGACCATTGTGACCGACCTCCTAAAGATATTCTAAGAAAGTGGTTAAGAAACTTTCTCTGAACTCATGACCAGTCCGCCCAAAAAAGGTAATTCATCCTTAGCTTGACTTTATAGACTTAACATTCTCTGAACTGATGACCAGTCCGCCCACAACAAAAATAGAAGTCTGAAAGCCTTTTATATTGCAAAGGAAGAGTAATGTCGTCACCATCATCCCTTTTTTTAGCAGAAATAACTTCCTTAAATACTTTTTGATATCAATGGAGATTCTAACCCTGATGAAACTACCTAGACAATCTCCATTTGTATCTGTAACAACATCCTCTACCACACCAATTTTATTTCCCAGTTCAGTTATGGTACTTCTATCCATACACATAATTGGAAGGTTGTGAATTTGAACCCAAGAGGATGCATGGGAAAAGTCTTGTTCTATTATGTTCCCAATCCATTTTGGTTCTGTAAGCACTAAAAGAGATATATCAAAATGCCATGGTCCCTCTCAATACCCTTTGTTTATTAGATTTAAAGGCAAATTTAAACATGAAAACATCATTCCCTATGCTCTAAATCTGCAGGAAAATTCTCTAATATCTAGTAAAATTGTAAGAGAGACATGTCTCTTAAGAAATATCTTATGGGAAAGACACAAAAATAAATAGACATATCCTCTAAAGTGAAGGTATACATATTTATGCTTTAAAATGAATCAGGAAAAAGATATATCCCTTAAGAGGATTACATCATAAACCAAAGGGTGCCCACAAAGCGCCCATCTATGCCTATAAAAATGGGCATCGGGTTCATTTTCTAAGCATCTAAAAATTTCATAAATCAATCATTATTAAGAGAGTCAATTCTAGAGAGAGTTTCCACCATTATTACAAGTTCAAGTTCTTTAAAAAATGAGTGTCCATTCTACAAGAAGTAACCAAATAATCCTAGACATCTGTGGAGTACCGAGGATGAGCTAGTAAGTTCTTAAGGACATAGGCATCTCGTCTTGGTTTAAGATAATTATTTTCTTCAACACATTTCCAGGTTTTTTCTTATTTCTAATTTTCCATATATAAGTTTTACAGAAATAATTTTGATTAGAAGATGCATGTTAAATTTGATTAATAACACATTAATTTAACAATAATCTTACGAACTTATTAATTTCTATGTGTTGTTAACTTTGAATTTTACATGTTTTAATGATTTTCTTCTTGAAAATTGCGTTATATGCATGAAAATTACGTAAGGGCGTTCGAACGCCCGACGAACGCATAAGGGAAAACACTATATTTCATAGTTTCGGGAAGATCTGGAAGTTTGTTATAGTTGATTTGATAGATTTATAAAGCTAGATATTTTTAGAGTAATGAAACTGAAATCGTTGAAAACAAACTTAATTTGGGTGTTTCGGGAAGATCTGGAAGTTTGTTATAGTTGAGTCGAGAATTTCGCATAATATCGGTTTTAATCATTTCCCTTGTTTGTTTTAATAAATTTGACTAGAATCAGGAGTGATCGTCAAACGAGGTAAGTATTCCATGTGCTGGATACTTGAAGCTTGGTAAATTATTTACATGTTTTGTGTTATATTAGGTTAGAGTCATGCTTAAATAATTCATGCACAAGTTTAGTAGTATCAACCACCACAATTTTGGGTTGGTTATAGCCATGAGTTGGCAATCAAATCGGTTCACCATCAAGCTTGGGATGTTTATGTTCGAGTCGATGGATCACCCAAGTTGCAGTCACCCACTCTAAAGTCATAGGGATATCATAAGAGGCCATAAATTATGTTGTTTATATTTTGTATCGTGAAATGCACAGTGATGTATGTATGTTTTTGAAAAAAAGTTTTAATTTGTATGTGTGATTGTGGGCACGGAGTCATGAAGAATTGATGTTGAGGACTAGAATGTCTTGATTTTGTACTGAAGGTTCGTTTTGCATATTTGATGTTGATTACAGGTCGAATTAGTACTGGAGTGTGATCCAGATAGTCAAATTTTAGGGTACTTCATATCCGTTTTCCGTTAGGATTGTGGCTTAGGAAGATTATTCATGTCTCATGTTGGAAGCATCCTTCATCTGGCAGGATTATAATGTGATATTATGTTGGATGTAACAAGAGATATATTTCATCAATTACCCATAATAACTTGGTATGAGTATTCCTCTATTTAAGGATACACGGATCGAGTCCAATTCAATTAAAAAAAAAAAAAAGAGATTAACCAATCTCTCTCGTAAGTCGGATACCAAAATACAAAATTTTTGCCTCAATAACATCAACATATGTGTGGTTAAGAACTTTATAAGGACTTTCAAATTCAAAATTCGATTCAATTTTTTCAGTTTCAATTATTCTTTTGCCTCCTACTAGACAAATTCATATAAAATTTCAAATCTTTAATAAAATATACGTTTGATACGTGAGATTGAATCGAATGGAAGTTGCAATTCCTCAATTAAGTTTTTTGTTTAATCGCCAAATTCATATATTCGGTGCTTCAAATGCTTGAAGAGGAGTAGCATGCATAGAAATTTTTTAGCTACAAATTAGAAGCAAAATAAATAAATAAATAGAGACCAATATTTGCAGTGTAATTACAGCACAATTATTTATGTGAGCATATTTATAGGCTTTTAGCCCAAACCCAAAAGAGAAATAGTCAATTTTCCAGGCCCAAAAGATTAAATCTGAAATTGCTCTTCTAGAAACATAATGTAATAATTGTGAAAATCAATGCCCATGTGGTAGGAATTTAAGAATTTTTAATTAAATATCTCATTATAAAATAATCACGAAGATTTGGTTTTATATATATATATATATATATATATTTTAAAAGTTACAAGTGGGAGGTCCCAATTTTTAATTTTTTTTTTAATCTCTCATCAGATTCGAGTTCTGATAATAAATTAAATAGAATTACTTTAAAATTATTAGTGCATGTTCATTAGAGGCTACATGTATTTAGTTTTTTTTTTTTTTTTCATTGGAGTTTAATAAAGAATCACATCAGCCAATTTTATGTTGCACAAGATTTAAAAAGATTGTATTTCTTATAGATGACAAAGAAAGCTTCAAAATACTTTTGATTTGGTAAATCAGACCCTCATTTAGGGTTGGCAAAAATCTCTGAAAGAGCGGGACCTTTTTCGATTGGGAGAGTGGATTGAGTATGAAAAATAGGAAAAAAAAATTAACGTCGGAATGAAGACGGAGAAAATTTAATATTTATTTCTTATTTGGGGAAGGAGGAGGATTATGCAAAATCTTAATCCCCTCTCTATTATTCATCTAAGTCTTTATTTATTTATTTTTAATAAATATGTTGAAAATTTTATTTATAATTTTATATAGATGTAAAAAAAAATCTTAATATTTATAAAAATATATAAATTATAAATAATATATATATATGCGGAATAACAGCAAGAGCATGCACAGATATGTGCGGAAAAACAACACCGTAATAATAATAAAAGAAATTTTTTTTGAATCGTTGAAACTCCGCCGTCAAACCATCTCTTCCGGGCTCAAATGGAGTAATCGACTGTTTCATGCTCTTATAAGAATCACACTCTCTAAATTCGAACTCAAGACCTCAATGTGAGATCTTGAACTTTACACCACCAAATCACATCCCTTAGGGACAGTAAAAGAGAAATCTCTCACAACTAATCCGATAAAATATGGCAAAAAATCACAAGAAAAGAGATATATATATATAATTAGCGACGGAAGTTTGTTTCCGTCTCTAATTTAGAGATGAAATTTTTTTTGTCGTTAAATTTCATCCATAATTTCATTATCCGTTTCAATTCCGTCTCAATTCTGTCGCTAAAACTGCAATTTCTTGTAGTGTATATTAATAATTAAGAGATAAATATGGTGTTGAAGAACAATCAGAGAATGCAATCCAATTTTATTGAAACAGAAACTTTAAAAATAATATTACAAAACAAACCAAAGACAAAAACTTACAAATCAAGTAATCAAAATTTATAAATAACAAACCGACTTCTGTAGATTGAGGATAGCACTGAATGCTATGTCCTATAGCAGAAATTCGCCCCCTACTCTGTGCTTGTAGTTATTCGGACGTCTGCCACCAGGATTTAACAATCTGATGATCGAATGTTTTGCACTAAAAATCTGATCCCTGACGAATTTACTTGGTATTGTTTGCTTTTAAGGATCAGTTAGTTTGCAGAGAATTTTATGAAATTTGAATTCTGTATCTCAGATTCTTTTTCTGCAAGTCTTCCTTTTATATATAGAAAGAATAAAATGGTTGTTAATTCCAAAACGATTTCCATTTTACAGTTATAATCCAAAAGGGTATGTTGATCATTTCAAAGATGGGCCTTGTGGTTCTTGGGCTCTTGTGAGTCCTTGATTAAGTGCCTTATTTTTTCAAAACGTTTTTTGATTTTATTTTTTAAATAGAAGGGTATGTTGCCATCTTTGAATAATTAATATATATTAATTGTCATGCCAACCATACATCAACCAAACCCAAGCCCACTTGCTTTTTTCCAATTTAATATAAGTGTTTAGAATACACTTATAAACCTTTCATCTTCTCTATACATTTCAGATGTGGGACTACACCCACTATTTCTATACAAACTCTCATATATGGTTCATATAAAAGCAATACATTATTTTTTTTGAAAATATTAAAAAATTTCTCCGTCAAATCACATAATCCAAATTTAAACAAAACAAATAAAATATTCGATTATCCTAAACTCTTATTAAAATGTACTCTATCTACTACCAATACACCGCGAATACAAACTAACTCAACACTATCATATTATCCTTATCATCAGAAGCTACATCATATATTAATAAGTTTCATTGTGAAACGCGATGCTGCATTTTTCAAAGTCACCGACCTGTCAGAAAAACCAGTTGGACGAAATTAATTAATATTTTGGAATCAAACAACATCACATCCATCGAGTTATTATAATTTTTTATAAGATATGGCCCGAAAAATCAGTCGACAGCTACAATAAATTCTAACTATTTTGTCATTTAAGCGTCATCACCATGTTAGGTTCTTTGGAAAATTAAAAAAAAAAAAAAACACCCCATTATTATAAACATATAATATAATATTTAGCCATGTTTAGGGCACGTCCTTAATGGATGCTTTGAGCTTCATTTCACTCGTTTCCAATTCTATATAAACCCTTGAGTTGTTCTTCATCTTCATCACAAATCACAAAAACTTTGATAATTATTTTTCTTTTTAAGTCTCTTTTAAGCTAAATTAAAATGGGTGTCATTCGCTTTGAGAGAGAAGTTGCAAGTGCTATTGCACCATCAAGATTGTTCAATGCTTTCTATGATGCTCAAAATTTGTTTCCAAAGGCAGTGCCACAAGTAATTAAGAGCATCGATATTCTTGAAGGAGATGGAGGTGTTGGTACTATTAAATTGTGGAACTTTGCTGACGGTATGTTTCAAATCTAACCTAATCACTTTACCATTTTCTATACCTATTGTTTGGACGGAATCGACACGAATAAGTATAAATACACGTGTGAAAAAAAGTTACGGATACAATACATGAGATAATATATTATGTTCCAGGTGTATATGTCATCTCTCTCACAGCAGCTTGGTCTCACCCGAAACATAATATAATTTTTCTACAATACATGTATATTTATTCATACCCATTAGTTGAATAAATCGAATACGAGTATTTATATTTTCATATCAGATATGTTATCATCCCTTTCGTTAATATCTCATTTTATTGTTGGGGTAAATAGAATCTAGTAATGTTATAATTTGTTGAGGTCTCGACCTATCGGTTAATGAAATATAATAAGAATGAAATTGTGATTGACACAGGAGGTGATTACAAGCACTCGAAGCAAAGGATAGATGCACTTGACAAGGAAAATTTCACATGCAAGTACACTTTGTATGAAGGAGATGGGGCAGCAGAAATCTTGGAGAAAGCTGTGTATGATATTAAGGTCGAAGCTTCTAGCAATGGCGGAAGCGTTCAGAAATTTTCTACAGAGATCCATGTGAAGGGTGATCAAGAGCTCAAAGAGGAATACATTAAGGACACTGAAGAAAAAGCATTGGGAATGTACAAGCTTGTGGAAGATTATCTCTTGGCTAACCCTCATCTCTATGCCTAAAATTAATCATTCACTTGAATGATTGATTGGCTTTCGCAATTTCGAATAATTTGGGTTGCTAATTTGAATAAGGATTGTGATCTTGTGATGAGCTTTCGGTTTGTTGTTAATTTGGCAAGCTTTTTGTTGAAGCTTGAATTATTGTACTAGTACTACTTTGTGTTTGTTTGTTCAATAATATTGCTAAGTCTAAGCTTTTTTATTTATTTGTTTTAATAGAAGTTTTTTTAAAAAAAAAAAAAAAATCGTTGCAAACCCCACCGTGAAATCATCTTTTAAATGAGGAATAAATATCCTCACTTATTCCCACCCTGAGAGAGTTGTAACACCCCAAATTTATTTACCCATATTTTAACCTATTAATTTTGGTGCGTTAGGAATTTATAGGGGTGGCAATTTGGGTCAGGATTCGTTTATTCGTTCGATTCGATTCGCTTTAAAGCGAATACGAGTTTGAAAAAATGGATTCGTTTAATAAATGAGTCAATTCGATTCGATTCGTTTAATAAACGAATCGAATACGAATTTAAGCTCATTAATTCGTTTATTCGTTTAGGATTCGTTTTATTATTTTTATTTACTAGTTCTTGTTAATTTTCAATTAATATTCGAGAAATTCACTACAAGAATTATGGCTTTTAACGTCCAAATATTTATTCGACGCTAAAAGTGAGTTTTAGCGTCGAAAATCATTTTCGACGCTATATGTCATATTTTTAGCGACGGAATAAAATTTCGACGCAGAATATTAATGTTTTAGCGTCGAAAATTTTTTTCGACGCTAAAACTCACATTTAGCGTCGAATAATATTCGACGCTGAATAATTATATTATTGCAATAATTTTTGGCTCCAAATATTACACTTTTAGCGTCAAAAAAATGGAGTCGACGCCAAAAATATACTTTTAGCGTCGAACATATATCGTCGCTAAAGGTTTATGAAGTTTCCACCGACAAATCCTTGATTCTTTAGCGTCTACATTATATTCGACGCTAACTTTTTTATATTTAGCGTCGAAAAAACGGTTTCGACGCTTAAAACGTCAATAATTAGCGTCGAAATTGAATATTCGACGCCAAAAATATACTTTTAGCGTCGAACATATATCGTCGCTAAAGGTTTATGAAGTTTCCACCGACAGGTCCTTGATTCTTTCGCGTCTAAATTAAATTCGACGCTAATTGTTGATATTTAGCGTCGAAAAAACGGTTTCGACGCTAAAAACGGCAACAATTAGCGTCGAATACTCAATTCGACGCTAAAGATAGATTAAAATGCAGATGATCACCAACCCTTCTCCCCCTCTGTTTTTTCTCTCATTCTCTTCATTTTCATCCTCTGAAATCTGAGAATTTCTCCTTTACAGCCTCACATCTCTCCTAAAAATTTTCAATAAAATTGTAATCAATTTCCGATAAGGTAATTCTTCTTTCATATTTCTTTATTATTTTCAATTTTTATGATTATATATGTTGTTTATATGTTGTTTGTTAGTGATTTATGATTCATATATGTAGAGTAAGTATATTAATTAATAAAATATAATTTTTTTGTAAACTATTTAATTTATCAACCAAATATATATATATATATATATGCTTAAATTAAGTATTACTGAATTAGTAATGTTGATTACTGTAAAATGATATCTAATAATTATATTATTATATTTAGGTATTCTGCTGAAATGGATAGAAATTGGATGAGCTCTCTGGATAGATTGTGTGTTGAATATCGTAATGGAGTGTCTGAGTTTATGGAAGTCGCAAAGCAACACATTGATGCAGAAGGTCGTGTTCGTTGTCCATGTGCTAATTGTTTGAATAGGAAAAAGAAGCGGTTAGATGAAGTTCATAATCATTTATACATGCCAGGAATATCACCGACTTACCGTACGTGGATTTATCACGGTGAGCAGTATCATTCTCAGTCACGGTTTTTTGATGTCGGCTAAGGGAGCAGTAGTTACAATCAACCTGCAAACGATGAGATCACCGATATTTTGCATGACTTACAAGGTCCACAACTTGGTCATAGTGTTAGTGGTGACATGCCAGTGTTAAGTGGAAATGATCAAAATTTATTTAGTGAACTACTTGATGAGGCAAAAAAAATTCCATTCGAAGGTGCTGGAATGTCGATCTTGAATTTCGTTGTGAAATTATTACACATTAAAGTGATCAACAGAATGACCAACAAAAGTATCGATATGATGTTAGAGTTACTGGCCCAAATGTTACCGGTTGGAAGCGAATTGCCTAAGTCGTACTACGAGGCAAAGAAAATGTTGCGTGATCTGGGAATGGGGTATGAATCCATTCATGCTTGTAAGTTTGATTGTGTATTATTTCGTGCCGAGTATGAATCACTTGAACATTGTCCGATATGTGGTGAAAGTCGGTACAAAGTCCGTGTTATGGGGAAGAAAGTGCCTCAAAAGATATTGCGATATTTCCCTTTAACGCCCAGGCTGCAGAGATTGTTCATGTCACGACACACAGCAACTGATATGATGTGGCATCATGAAAAGAGGATCGGTGCGGAGGGCATACTTAGACATCCTGCGGACGAAACCGAATGGAAGGAATTTGATGACATGTACCCCCGTTTCGCTGAGGACCCCCGTAATGTCAGGTTAGGTCTTGCCTCTGATGGTTTTAACCCATTTGGGAATATGTACAACTCTTATAGCATCTGGCCCGTTATTGTCATTCCATATAACTTACCTCCATGGAAATGTATGAAGGATCCGTTCATGTTTATGTCATTGCTTATCCCTGGTCCACGTTCACCTGGTAAAGATATAAATATTTACTTGAGACCATTGATCGAGGAGTTACAAATATTATGGAATGTGGGTGTGCATACCTATGATGCAGCTTCAGAGCAGTATTTTCATATGCATGCCGCATTATTATGGACCATTAATGATTTTCCAGCCTATGGTTCATTATCTGGATGGAGCACTAAGGGATACATGGCATGTCCAGTTTGTGCGGATCATACACCTTCGCAACGATTACGGAATAAAATCGGATACACGGGGCACAGGAGATTTCTTGAGTCGAGTCATCCTTGGCGGATGAGTAAATTATTTAACGGGCAACATGAACCTCAGAGTAAGCCCAGTCGATTGTCTGCATTTGACATACTTTGCCAACATCAACATCTCAAAGACAGCACACCATGTAAACATCCTAATAATAGAGATAAAAATCGAAAACGGTTACCTGAAGAGTTGAATTGGACAGGAAAGAGTATTTTCTTTGAGTTAGAATATTGGGGGACTCTGAGTTTGCGACATAATTTGGATGTAATGCATATAGAGAAAAAATTTGTGAGAGTTTAGTGGGTACACTATTCAATATTCCGGGTAAGACAAAAGACACTGTAAATGCTAGATTGGACCTAGAAGATCTTAGAATTCGCAGTGAATTGCATTTACAAGACTCATCTCGAGGTTTTATTAAGCCTCCTGCTAGTTATGTGCTCAATCAATCGGAGAGAAAATCATTCTGTGATTGGCTGAAAATGGTTAAATTCCCTGATAATTATGCATCCAATATTGGGCGTTGGGTCAGAGATGATACAATAACGGGATTAAAGAGTCACGATTGTCATGTGCTGCTCGAGATTCTCTTCCTGTTGGCATTCGACCTTATCTCCCCCCGAATGTATGCGACGTCGTACTTGATCTATGTGGCTTCTTTAAACAATTGTGTCAGAGGACATTAAGCACATCTGTTATTGACGACCTTGAGCGAGGAATCGTGATAATCCTATGCAAGCTGGAGCGAATTTTGCCACCCGCTTTCTTTGATGTCATGGTACATCTGGCTGTGCATTTACCGGCTGAAGCTAGAAAGGGAGGTCCTGTCCATTACAGATGGATGTATCCCATTGAGAGGTACTATATATATATATATATATATATATACAGTTTTATATAAGAAAATTTTTAACCGTTTTTATGTGCATAGAATTTAGTCTTAATGCAAACTTGTTGTCATATCTGCAGAGCTTTGGGAGATTACAAAAAATATGTGAAAAACAAGGCACGCCCTGAAGGTTCAATAGCTGAAGCTGTTATAATAAATGAAGCAATAACATTTTGTTCGATGTACATGCAGAATATTGAAACTCATTTCAATCGTCGGTCACTAAACTATGATGGAGATGCAAGTAATAACCAAGAGATCACAGTGTTCCGTCAAAATTACAGACCATTTGGGGCAGTAGGTGTCAAATTACTAACCCTTCAGGAAGTTCAACGTGCGCATTGGTTTATATTGAGTAATTGTGATGAAGTGCAACCGTATTTAACGTAAGTTTTTCTGGTGCATCATTACTGTATTTTTTCCATACATTAACCGTGATAATTTATTGTAGGCAACATCTAACAATGCTACAATATGATGGTGACCATAATGTTGATGAAACCCACAAAAAAGAATTTCCTAAATGGTTTGAGACAACTGTAAGTTAGAATATTTTATTTATTTTGACATTTCAGTTTGTTATATTAACATTAGACATTTCAGTTTGTTATATTAACACATATATTTCATTGTCAGATTATTAATCAAGTGCAAAATGGTCAATTGGACTCGCAATCCTCGTTGGTTTCTTGGCTTATGGGCCTCAAAAGCAGGCGTATGAGTACAGTGGATGTATTGTCAACGGAGTTAGATTTCATACCGAACAGCGAGATGTTAATCATGTGACTCAAAATTCTGGAATTGTAGTCCAAGGAGAACACGGCTCAGATGTAATTGACTTCTACGGCGTATTGCAATCGGTCATTGAGTTGGTATATCGACCCAGACGACATATTGTGCTATTCCAATGTAAGTGGTTTGACACAAATGCCAGAAAGAGGAGAATTCAAGTTAGTAATCATCTCACGTCAATTAATGTTCAACGTTGTTGGTACAAGAATGATCCATACATTTTTTGTACGCAAGCACGTTCAGTGATATATATACCTGATCCTAAGTTAGGAACTGGATGGATGGTGGTAGAAAAGTTACAACATAGGGCCATTTGGGACGCAGGAGAGAAAGATAGAGTTGACATATCAGATGAAACACAAGAAGTCTCCGGCAATTTTGAAGTTCCTGAACAGATATTTGTTGGACCAACTGTCAACGTTCCTGAAAATATAACATTAACTCGATCTAGTACAGACGTTGAGCTAATTCCTCATTTTGAAGTGAGCGTTGAAGTAGCAAGTGAAGAACAATTTGACACTGAAGATGACTTCGATTCCAGTCACGAATCCTCAAATACCGACGATAATAGTGATTAATTATGAAGTTACAGTATTTTTGTGATGGATGAATAATTTTATGGATTAATGTATGGTTGTTGATTTTAATTACTCTTTAGATATGGTTGAAATATTAACGTAATGATTAATAGTATAACTATGATATGAATGAGTTTTTGCTGCTGAGTTGAGGAAGAAGAGAAGCACTGGTTTTAGGGATTTAAAGGACATTTAGCGTCGAAATAATTGACTTTTAGCATCGCAGTAGTCGACGCTAATTGTTAAGCGGGTTAATGAAAAATTAGGGTTTTTTTTCCGGGAAATTTAATTTTTATTTAGCGTCGAAATACAATAGTCGACGCTAAATGTAAGATATATAGCGTCGATTATTAATCGACGCTAATTTTAATTTACTCGACGGTAAATGTGAGACGTTTGGCGTCGACTTTTGTATTTCGACGCTAGATGTCTTACATTTAGCGTCGACAATTGTATTTCGACGCTATATGTCTTTAATTTAGCGTCGAATGTTATATTTCGACGCTAAATAAAAATTAAATTTCCCGGAAAAAACCCTAATTTTTCATTAACCGCCTTACAATTAGCGTCGAAGTAATCGACGCTAAAAGTCAATTATTTCGATGCTAAATGTCCTTTAAATCCCTAAAACCAGTGCTTCTCTTCTTCCTCGGCTCAGCAGCAAAAAACTCATTCATCCTTCATTAATCGATTCTCCAACAGTGACGAACGAAGGAAATCAACAGGTAAGTCTCCTTTGTTGATTTAAAATTGTTGATGAGGATGAATTTGATGAATTTGAGGATGAGATTGATGATATTATTGATGAATTTGATGAATTTTTGATTGATGAAATTGATGATGATGATGATAGATGATGATGATGATAGATGATGATGACGATGATGATGACGATTTTGAAGACGAACAGTAGCATTTGCTGCTGTTCTTGGCCAGAACAACAGCAATTTGCTGCTGTTCTTGCCTTGCCAAATCAAAATCGTCATCATCATGTTTTATAACTGTTTGATCAAAATCGGCCGTTTATATAATGTTAAGTTTGAATTTGTGCCCTCTTTGGTTAATTATAATTGTTTGATAGATCAATTATGTGGTTTTCGCGTGTTAGTAATGCTCATAAATTGGTTTATGATTGCGGAGGATATGCCGCAAGGGAAGAGTGTTAATGGGGACTTAGCTTATGGACATATGATTGACTCGCTTTGTGTGGCTTGTGATGTATTGGTGATGTGAATAATGAATGCATATGTGAAATGAATAAATGAATGAATGAATTTGAAAACGAAAGTGAGCATTCGATGTTATAAGCGCTTTTGTTAAGTTGTATTGACTTGTATGGATATGTATGTATATGTATAAGAACTTTGGAATTTGATGACGCTAATGCGACGGGTTTTTGCAGATGGCACAGGGCAATCGCAAACGGGCTACCGCGACTCCATCTACATCAGCAAGGGCAACTGGCCCTGGTGATTTCTCTGCTAGCACAGGTGAGTCAAGTACAGTGAAGGGTCGAGGACGCACCCGTGGCCTGGGGTTGGCTAAGTACGTTAAGGCTCACGGGCGTATCCGGATAGAGATATCAGATGATGGACAAACTCAAGTCGGACAACATAATTCAGCGTTTAATACAGCCATAGGAGCTACAGCTCGATATGAAGCTCCCCAAAACTACGTATCTTGGAGAAAGATACCGTGGGAGACGAAACTGAACCAGCTATTCCCTTCGCTACTTGTAAGTTTTCGATATTGTTTGTTATTTAACATTTTTATTTTATACTTATTTTTACTCGAATTTTCATGTAGGAATGGTTCAACTTCGATCTGACCCAAGTGAATGTCCAACAATATATTGACTACCACATGGGGAAAAGTTATAAAGATTATAGAACAAAAGTCCTGAAACCAATATTCGACGAACATGGACCTTCAAATGCTCCACAACACAAGTCTGATTTTATAGAGGAACAAGATTGGACATTCTTATGTGAGCTTTGGTCGAGCAAAAAACACGAGGTAAATTTTGAAATAAACGGAAATTTATAATTGTCTTTGTTTTCGGTACTTACAGTGTTCGTGAATACATGATAAATGTCACGCAAATGCGGAAAATCGAAGTCACTTGCGTTTTAACCACCGTGGAGGTTCGAAGCCATTTATCCAACATCGTGCCGAACATTCTGAGGTAAATATATCCTAACGTAAAATTTAACAGTTAATTGTTTTTTACTATCTGGAATAATATTGAATTTATTTTATGTTTATAACAGAGTAGCACAGGTGAGGTGCAATCATTTCCAGATTTTTTCCGTGTGACGCATTACAATGACAAGAATAAATGGATAAATGAAGAAGCCGAACGCTGCTATGTAAGTTTCAGTTTTTAAAATAAAATAATTAATATTATATATGTTAATTTTTTTTCTCAAATTCTAATATTAACTTATTTTTTGAAACAGAACGAAATGATGGAACTCCAACATCAAACTCAGGAGACAGGGACCGACCCCATACCAGATGAGCAGCTGTCGCAATTGGTTTTCCAGAATCAGACAGCTTACAACGTTGGTCTTGGCACTCGTAAGAAGCCAACGTCATCTGCACGTAATAGTGGTAATTCGGACAATGTCTCTCTTCGAGACGAGTAGTCACCACCAAAGACGAGCTGCAGCAGACTAAGGAGAAGCTACAACAGGTCACGGTGGACCATGAGAAGAAGATGATGGACCACAAGAAGAAGAAGATGGAGCAGTTGGAACAGCAACTGCAGGCTTTCCGTCAGATTCGAGGCCTCAATGAGTCATGGTGCATCGGGCTCGAGCGTCCCCCCATCACAGTAGTAATTAATTTTATATTTGGTTTTGTATAAATATTTTGAACAAATAGATTTAATATAATATTTCTTTTTTCTAAAATAAATTTCAATATAATATTTCGTCATTTTGTTATTAATTACATTTTTTTCAACTAAATTAAATAATTTAGACCAAAAAATAAGTAAATCACTAATTTTTTTTTAAAAAAATTTTGTCTTTAGCGTCGAATATTTCGACGCTAATAGTATACAAAATGGCCGCTGTAAGCGTTCATATAATTCTTTTTTAATATACGTTAGCGTCGACAGTTTTCGACGCTAAAAGTAATTTTGGCGTCGAAATATTTTGACGCTAATGTTAACAAAATGGTCGCTGTAAACTTACATATAATACTTTTTTAATATACTTTAGCGTCGACACGTTTCGACGCTAAAAGTTTTAATTTTTGCGTCGATATAGTTCGTCGCCAAATATACAATATAGCGTCGAATAATTTTATTTAGCGTCGAAAATAATTGGACGCATAATACTGTTTTTTTGCGTCGCATTACATTATTTCGACGCTAAAAGTGGTTTTCGTCGACATTTATCGTCCATTGTTTGCGTCTGATTTTTTCGACGCTAAATGTTATTTGCGTCGAAAGGTTAACTTATTGCGTCGAAATTCTTCGACGCTAAATGGTCTAATTCTTGTAGTGATTATAGCTAATTATCATAGAAAAAGTAATATTTTCGATATTTGGTGAGGTATTTTTAGTAAATATATTAATTACATATTTCATATGTATATATTTAAGAAGAATTAATGTAAATCAAGTGTGGTAATTTATTTTATTAAATAATATCATTGACTAAATGAATAAACGAATATTCGTATTCGATTCGTTTAATAAACGAATCGAATACGAATCCTGATATTAGGATTCGTTTAATAAACGAATCGAATACGAATCCATCACATTTCGATTCGATTCGTTTAGGATTCGATACGAATTCGATTCGTTGATTCGTTTTACCACCCCTAGGAATTTAGGACTAGTTTACTTGTTTTACAAAAATTGAAATTAAAAATTATCAACGGAAAACTTGAAAGGTGGCAAATGATAATTGCCATGTAGTATATAATATAAACACACACAAACCCTAAATCCAGCAAAAAAAAAAAAAAAAACAAAAAAAAACAACAAAAAAAAAAAAAAACAAACAACAACGTGAGAGAGAGGGAAAAGAGAGAAAAAAAAGGAGAAAAAGAGAGAATTTGGTCCCGATCTGTCCGTCCCGTAGCCAATCGCGACTGGCTCTTCAAAGGAAAACGTAGATCTCGACGAGAGGATTAGTTTGGTGGTGGTTTAATCTCGGAAAACTCCATATTTCCGTAGAAATCCCGTTACGAAACTTTTAATAGTTTTTCTTGATTTCCCGTTGATCCGGAACTCTGATTGACAAACCGTCAGTGGCATTGGAACCGAGAGGGGGAGACGAACGCTCGGCCGCCGGAAAATTTGGAGTCCGGCCGGCGCGTGGCCCGCACGAGCGCCTTGCTCAGTGGCGCGTGATGTTAGGGATATGCCCTATACCCAACTTGTGAATTGGCTATATGTACATGTATTTGTAATATTTCATTAATTAATAAAATAACAATCTTTATTATACGTGTCTTACATAACTTATATGAATCATCAACACTGTAATAAAGCCCATGGAGTAATAAGATGATGGCTTCCACGCCTTATGAGAATCATTACTCTTAATTCTTAAATATTCATAGTCATAGTTTTGTGAATAATATGGGCGTTCACAAAGCGGAGAGACTAGCATGATGATATGATCCGCCCTTAAGTGGGGTAGCCGATCTCATAGGCTACTAGCGGAGATCTGTCCGCTTGGTGTATCACATGGATGGATGAGTTGCTCGTGTCCATCAAACTGACCGCCGAAAGTTTTCATATGAAGTGTTTATCCCATGTGTCTGTGACTTTCATGTATCGATTATATGACTAGTCCTTAGACTTGAGGTCTTTACAATCTTATGTGTGGATCAAATAACTTTGGCATTCTCCTTCCCCGATTCAAAAGATCCGGTCATAAGGGTGTGATTGGGTCATTTGTTGAAACACATGAAGTTTGTAAAGATACAACAGAGAATCGCCACTCTCTCGGATAATATTTTCTTATAAGAGTAGTATTCCATTTCACGAGTTGATATGTGTGATTAGTGCTTGAGACTGTGGCCACAACGGAAGAATCATGTGAGATTCTTGGGTTAGCACGATTCATGACACTATCAACATCATACCTTTGACCATATGGGTAGACACTTTCCGCATCATAGGTCAATAGGTGGGGATACAGTGAGGTGATGGACCGTATCATATGTAAATCGCATACAGAATGGGTATATATATCTTTCCTTCTCATTTGGGGGCCTTGACATGTTGCTAGATGTCAACCTTGGTCATTTAAATCGAACGACCATCTAATCGGAAGATAATTTATGTTCGATTAATTTATCACGATTCATTTCATGTCCAACTTGAGGGGAACCCAAAAGGTCACATATAACAAAGTCGAAATCAATGGTTAACAGTGCACAGTACAAATATAACAATATATATGATTGCTGTAAGAATTGTTCACAAATGGTTCAATGTTTAATTATTGAACAGATTATTTATGAGGTTCCATAGTGGCTTAGGGATTGGTGAATGACGATAGGGGCACTTTGGGAATTGGAATTAAAAAAATTACTATTCACGTGAATAGTAATATGAATAGTATTTTTTTTTTGTTATTTGTTTTGAATTCCAATTCGGCCCAAACTCTTATTAGGGTTTTATAATCTCATTAAACCACTAAAATAAGATCCAGTGACTAAGATTAAATTAGATTTTATCCCACATCGGATTCTTAATTAATTTTGTTGTCTTTGGAGCACTATATAAACCCAAAGAATTCTTCACAAATTTGTTACACCCAAATCTTTCATATCATGAGTTTATATAAGTGAGCAACTCTAAAGTTTAAGAGTAAGCCACTAATTTTGAGGATCTTTAAGTTTAATTGACTAGAGGAACCTCGAGTTAAAAGTTTTGAGGTATTTGCCTAGGCTAGCACCAATGGCAAAATACATGTGCACTCATGGTGTAGTCTTGCCGTTGAGTTTTGGCTTTGGTGTGTCCATCTTTGGAGGCCACACACTTGGGTGGCTCTTTGGAACGTGGAAGAGCTTGCTGAGTTCGAGAAAAGATTGTAAATTGGAGGGATGACTGGAGGAGTCTTCGGTTCAAGTAAGTCTTTTTCTTTCTTTATTTTAATTAGAGTTCTTATGATAGTTAGCATGTTTAGGTTTATATTCTTTGCATGTTTTATGAGTTTTATGCTTAGAATATATAGTAACATGTCTAGGCTTGTAGAATAATAAAAACAAATAGGTATTGGGCAAATGGAAAGCGGCATAATAATTTTAATTTTTCGCTGCGCACTCACGGCCGCTTCCCAACACGTGAGGCCCACACGCGGCCAGAGAAGGAGGCGCGTGGCCCACATGCGCTGGACAGAATATTCCCTCCAACTTCCCGAGTCTTCCTCCGTGATTTCTCGACCATTTCGAGTAGTAACAGACCTCCGAATCTAAATTTTCGTGTAATTTATCGTTATATTCGGTTTATGCATATTATGTATTTCGGAACGATAAATAGCTTTAAAGTATGATTAATTTACATGTTTGGACCATATAAATGATTACCTTGTGGTTAGAAGTGAATGATGGACTTTATCGGAAAATATAGTCGAGTAAGATTGTATGCGGGAAATTATTGTGAGCCCGAGATTTGAGATAGTGATGTTGAATTGAATTGTGGATGTTGGGATTAGAATTTGAATGTAAGTTGATGACTATGGGTTGTATAACAGAAGTCTGTATTATAGACGGAACTTTGCCGAAATTTTGTTAGGATTGCGAGAGCGACCGAGTCACTTTTCTTGGGTATTCTTTCATCTATTCTAGTTATAATTATGTTCCTTATCATAAATTCTTTTATCTCTATAGGTGATCATGATACCATAAGCAGAGACAATCCTGCTGCATAGTTCCTTTCTCGGTAGTTAGCTCACCAGGTGCGTGGATAAGCTTGTAACATTGATGTTTTCAAAAGTATATAATATGTATGTTTTCTTAAATGAATTTTTTAAGGTAATGCATTAAATGATTTTGTTTTTAGAAATTTTATATTTTGGTATAAAGTATGGATCGGATATTGATTATGTTGAAATCATGTGTTTGTGATATATGAGAAACTTGCATGATTTGAGATATATGAGCATATGTTTTTGAAATGATTTTTTTGTTAGGATGCACCGTGTACTTATATGCGCCAGATTATTTACCGTCAGACGAGGTCTCATGTTGCCAGTTTTTCCTCTGGATGCCAGTTATTGTTGGAAAATGCTTATGAGTAAGCATTTTGATGCACAATTTTTAAGCATGATCCACTTCGTGTTAGTGGATGTTATTGAATGATTCAGATACTCCTCCGTGAGTAGTTTGAAATGGTATATTCATATGCTTAAATTGGTGCTTGGGTGAATGATAAATTGTGGCTCAAAGTTCACCCATTGGTGTTGGAAAATAAAGAGAAATGTGTTTATCCCACATGGGAAAGCTATTAGAGAGAAAATGTCTTTATATATGATTGCTCATATGTAGATGGGTAAGAGTTATAAGGATAGAGGCTCTCTCTACGTGCGTGCGCAGGGGGGTGCAAATCAAAATCCGAACAAGCTTGGCTCGTATGCACCCGCGCGTCCTGCGTACACGAATACCGGACCAAATTGTGCGGGCCCGGCCAAGCCAATTTTTGCTAGTCTCTTTATTTTTCCAATCCTTTTGAAGTTCCATAACAGTTAATTTAATTCTTTTGAGGGTTACTTCAAGTGAAAGGTCTCTCATTACTGTGATTTTAATTGGCACAATTATTTTCCTTCTATAAAAGGCATGCAATGTTTTTGTAGAGATAGACACAACACAGATCAGAGCATTTTGTTTTCTTTGTTTTCAGTTTTAGCAGAGTTCAAACACTTTAGTGGTTCGTTGGAAACGGGTTTTTGGTGGTGCCCATACTCGTTCGTTTTCCGTTGCATCCTGGGAAACAAACATCTCACGTTCTACTGCACATTCGGTATAGGACGGATTTGTTTTAAGGATATTGTTGAAATCAACAAGCCTCAGAATAATGAATATTTAAGCTGATTTGAGGGTCCGCTCTTGAGGGTCTGCTCATCAGCCTCTGCCTCCGCTCGCTAGCCTCTGCATCTGCTCATCAGCCTCTGCCTCAGCCTCATCAGCCTCTGCCTCTGCTCATCAGCCTCTGCCTCTGCTCATCAGCCTATGCCTGTCTCATCAGCCTCTGCCTCCGCTCGCCAGCCTTTGCCTCCGCTCCCCAGCCTCTGCCTCTGCTCCTCAGCCTCTGCCTCTGCTCGCCAGCCTCTGCCTCTGCTCGTCAGCCTCTGCCGTCAGGGTCTGCTCTCAAGGTATGCTCTATGGGTCTGATTTCAGGGTCTGCCGAGAAGGTATGATTTCAGAGTCTACCGATAGGGTCTGCTGGGCTAAATTTAAGTCTAATTCGGATTTAATTATAACTACCAAAATATTTGTAATAATTGTAATAAAGTCTTAAAACAAAATTCGACTCTGTGGATATGGAAATCAGTCCAAACACAGTAGATCCGAATATGGCAGCCTCTTCGGCTGGCCAGAATGTTGTAGCAGCCCCCGTGGCTGACCAAAGTGCAGTGGCAGCCTCTTCGGCTGGCCAACTTGCTTCAGCCTCTAGGCTTAATATGGCAGCCGATGTGGCTGGCCAAGGTGTTGCTGCCTCTATGGCTAGACAACCTGTTGGACATGTGAGCCATGTCAATCCTGCTGCGGAAAAACCTGAAAAATTCAGTGGTCAGAATTTCAAAAGGTGGCAACAGAAAATGTTTTTCTACTTGACCACGTTTAACCTTCGAGGTTTCTAAAGGAAGATGCTCCTGTACCCGCGGAGGGTGAGATTGATATCCAAGTGATCAGTGCGATCGATGCTTGAAAACATTCTGAATTCTTATGTCGGAATTATATGCTGAATGGGCTAAGTGATTCCTTGTACAGTGTGTACGTCGGAATGAAAACAGCTAAAGGGCTTTGGGAATCTTTAGATCGAAAATATAAAACTGAGGATGCCGGTACTAAGAAATTTGTCGTAGGCCGTTTCCTAGATTTTAAGATGATTGATTCCAAAACTATGTTAAGCCAAGTACAAGAACTGCAGATTATACTAGCAGAAATTCATGCTGATGGGATGAGTTTAAGTGAAACCTTCCAAGTAGCCTCGATAATTGAGAAACTACCACCGGGTTGGAAAGATTTCAAGAATTATCTAAAGCATAAGCGAAAAGAAATGAGCATTGAAGACTTGGTTCTTAAGCTGAGAATCGAGGAAGATAACCGAGTATCAGATAAGAGAGGAATGACTCATGAGGCCAAAGAAAATGTTGTCGAACATGGCCATAAGAACAAGAACCTCAAGAACAAAGGGTCAAAAATGGGCCCTAAAGGAGGAGTTTCCAAGAAATCAAAATTTCAAGGAAGATGCTTCAACTGTGACAAAATGGGTCACAAGTCTTCTGAGTACAGACTGCCGAAGAAGAAAAAGAACCAAGAGGCTAATGTGACTCAAGATGTTTCAGACATTAACCTTTCTGCTGTGGTTTCTAAGGTGAATCTGGTGGGTTCAAACCCAAGAGAGTGGTGGATTGATACTGGTGCCACTCGACATGTGTGCTCGGACAAGAGCATGTTTTCTTCATTTGAGCCTGCTGGTAATGGGGAAAAAATATACATGGGAAATTCAGCAACATCTGAGATTGAAGGTCAAGGAAAGATGATTCTGAAGATGACCTCTGGGAAATAGTTGACTTTGAACAATGTTCTGTATGTACCTGAAATACGGAAGAATCTTGTGTCTGGATCGCTTCTGAACAAGCATGGGTTCCAGATGGTGTTCGAGTCTGATAAAGTAGTTTTGACTAAAAATGGGATGTATGTGGGAAAAAGGTATGTAACTGATGGGCTCTTTAAGCTCAATGTAATGGTTGTTAAACCCAAGAATATCAATAAAGCTAGTTCTTCTGCTTATATTGTTGAGTACTCTAATCTATGGCATGGTAGATTAGGCCATGTTAATTTTAATTCATTGCGGAAATTAATTAACATGAATCACATTCCCAATTTTAAAATTGATAACAAACATAAGTGTGATACTTGTGTTGAGGCAAAACTAACAAGATCATCTTTTCATAGTATTGAAAGAAACTCTGAACCACTTGATCTTATTCATACCGATGTATGTGATTTTAATTCAATACAATCGAGAGGTGGTAATAAATATTTTATTACCTTTATTGATGATTGCACAAGATTTTGCTATGTGTATTTGATGAAAAGCAAGGACGAAGCTATAGAGAAATTTGTTCTCTATAAGAATGAATTTGAGAACCAACTGAATAAAAGAATTAATGAGTTAAGAAGTGATCGTGGCGGTGAGTATGTTTTTCTTTTTGAATCACTTTGTGAACAAAATGGAATCATACATCAAACCACAGCTCCTTATTCACCTTAATCCAATGGGATTGCGGAACAGAAGAATCATACCTTGAAAGAGATGATGAACGCTATGTTAATCAGCTCTGGCTTACCTCAGAATATGTATGGAGAAGCTGTCTTATCAGCTAATTACCTTTTAAATAAGGTACCACGGAAAGAAGTAGGGAAAACTCCTTATGAAATGTGGAAAGGAAGATTACCTTCCTCTAAATTCCTACGAGTGTGGGGGTGTCTTGCCAAAGTAGTAATTCCTCCACCTAAGAAGGTAAAGATAGGACCGAAAACTGTTGATTGTGTTTTCATAGGATATGCACATAACAGTAATGCTTATCGATTTCTTGTGCATGAGTCTACTGTACCAGATATTCACAAGAATACGATTATAGAGTCGAGGAATGCATCATTTTTCGAATACGTTTTTCCTTGTAAAACTAATTCGAATTCAAATGTGCACAAACGGGCACATGAGACTATCAGTGAAGATGGTCAGGACCAAGACCACATAAATATTCCAGAGGATCAACAAGTTGTTGAACTTGAACCAAGACATAGCAAAAGAGCTAGAATGGAAAAATCATTTGGTCCAGATTTTCTGACATTTTTGCTAGAGAATGATCATCAAAGCTATAACGAAGCTGTAAGGTCAGCTGATGGTGCTTTGTGGAAAGATGCCATCAATAGTGAAATTGAATCCATCTTACAAAATCACACATGGGAGTTAGTGAATCTTCCTCTAGGATGTAAACCTTTAGGGTCCAAGTGGATTTTCAAAAAGAAAATGAAGGCAGATGGATCAATTGACAAGTACAAAGCAAGACTTGCAATTAAATGTTACAGACAACGTGAAGGTCTTGATTACTTTGATACTTATTCTCCTGTAACGAGAATAAATTCCATAAGGATGATACTAGCGATTGCAGCTTTGCACAATCTTGAGGTACATCAGATGGATGTGAAAACAGCTTTTCTGAATGGAGATTTAGATGAAGAAATCTACATAGAACAACCTGAAGGCTTTATAGCTCCAGGACAAGAAAAGAAAGTCTGTAAGTTAGTTAAATCCTTGTATGGATTGAAAAAAGCTCCGAAATAGTGGCATAAAAAGTTTGACGACACCATGTTGGCAAATGGTTTCAAAATCAATGAATGTGATAAGTGTATTTATGTCAGAGAGACAGAAGTTGGCTATGTCATTTTATGTCTCTACGTTGATGACATATTGATTGTCGGGAGTGATGTTAAAATGGTGAAAACTACCAAAAATATGCTGAAATCTAAGTTTGACATGAAAGACATGGGTCTAGCAGATGTCATTCTGGGAATAAAGATCTCGAGAAGTCCAGATGGACTTATTCTTGATCAGTCGCACTATGTGGACAAGATTCTTGGTAAATTCAACAATGATGATTCTGCTGTGGCTAGAACTCTTTTAGATGTAGGTTTACATCTATCAAAGAATAGAGGAGAGAGTATATCTCAAGTAGAATACTCTATAGTTATCGGGAGTTTGATGTATCCATCGAGTTGTACAAGGCCTGATATAGCCTGTACAATAAACAAGCTCAGCAGAAATACGAGTAATCCATGGGTTGATCACTGGAAAGCAATAGTGAGAGTACTCAGATACCTATGTTTTACTCGTAATTATGGGTTGCACTATCATAGATATCCAGCTGTAGTCGAAGGATACAGTGATGCTAATTGGATATCTGACATGAAAGACTCAAAGTCTACCAGTGGCTATGTTTTTACACTAACAGGTGCATCTATATCATGGAAATCCTCCAAACAAACTGTGATAGCCAGATTTACAATGGAATCAGAATTCATTGCATTAGATAAGTGTGCTGAAAAAGCAGAATGGCTTCGAAATTTTCTAGAGGATATTCCAAGTTGGCCTAAGCCAGTGCCAGCAATTTGCATCCATTGCGATAGTCAATCTGCAATTGGAAGGGCACATAACAATATGTATAATGGTAAGTCTAGACGTATTCGTCGTAGACACAATACCGTTAGACAATTACTCTCTACTGGAGTTATCTCAATTGACTATGTAAAGCCAAAGGATAACATTGCGGATCCGCTAACCAAATGGTTAAACAGAGAGTTAGTTGTGAAATCATCGAGGGGAATGAGACTAAAGCCCGTTAGATAAATGTTTATTACGAAGGAAAACCCAACTTTGTTGACTGGAGATCCCAAGATCTAGGTTCAATGGGACAACCTACTCGTAAAAGACATAATTGGTTCATTGTGGGGGGTTACCCTCTAGTCCATTCTGATGGGGTTATTTAGGGGGTGAATCCGGTAACGCAGCGGAAGCGGTGAAAATCCGATTTTCAGATTTCAAAACTTTTTCTCGGATAAATTAAATAAACATATTTATTTAATATTCCAATAATCAAATTATGAAAATAAATTCAATAAAACATTTTTAGGTGAATTTACCGAAATACCCTTGCTTTGTGTTTTTGTCCGTTTTAGTCCGAAATTGATCCAATCAATTTTGAATGATTCTAAATCATTTATAAGATGAACTTATGATGTTCAAAACATCAAAACACCAAAGCAACCAAAATCCCCAATTTCCCTTCACAAGGCCGAGAGCACCATTTGGTGCCAAAGTTGACCATTTGGTCATTTCATGCTTCAAAACTCATCCAAATGAAATCCAATCAACATGAAACTTTGCATGCATCATATACACACCCAAATGCTCAACATATATGAAAACCCCCAAATTTGGAATTAGTTAAAAAACCTAATTTTTCAATTTCCTCAAATTGGACAAATTAGACCAAATACATTAAATCAATTACTTCAATCATCATTCTTCCATCCAATCCAAGTCTCAACACAATGAAACAACTCAAGATCAAATCTAGGTCATTTAAGAGTGGGTCAATAACTCTAGATTAGCAACATGGTTTCATAAACCTTAAAAGAATCCTTACAACTACAATAGTCACAAGTTTCCTTCACCATACATGCTCAACACTTCTATCAAACTTCCACCAACAAAAACACAAAGAAAAAAAAGAAAAAATAATCTAAGAACATCACATGTTGAAGCCTTGAACCTAAGGAACATATTCCTCTCTAATAGTAAGTTTGAAAAACTTACTAAATTCCAAGCTATCTTTGATTTTGTCTTTCTTTTCTCAAGCTTTCTTTGCCTTTCTTCAATGGAGTTTATATGATAAAGTGTATTAGGTTAAGTGTATCATGAAATGAAAATCAATTTATACTTGTTCCATTTTGCCTTTGGCCGAAAATGCCAAGCCAAATACAAGATAAATAAATTTCAATTTCATTTCAAATTCATTTGGTCAACTTGGACAAATATCTTATAAACAACTTATTAGATATTTATTTTGGTCAACAAATGAAACTAATGTCATTTACTTTAAATATCCTAACATAAGATATTTATATTTTAATTAATTTAATCATTTAACAATTAAATAATTAATTAATTAATCAAATACAAATATATTAAATATATGTATAATATTTACATTAAATATTAAAAACATATATTCATTTAGGAAATAAGTCAAATAACTCATTTTGACTATTAATTAATGTGTATTTAAATTAATCAAGTATTAAATGTAAATACACAATAATTAAGGAAATGACTATCTAGTCTCTTTAGCATGTATCTTGCGTTTAACCATTAAACGACTTTATAAATAATCAATATTATTTATTTATGTTGCTCTAGTGCTCAACGAGTATGTTTCATTATTGAGACTCTCTAGGTTCAGGTATATCAGTCACGAAATCAAATTTCGTGTCCATAATCTATCCACCCGTAGATTATGACGATCACGGATAATCTCGCTGAACTATACAGGTCGAGGTCATCGCAAATGTATAATTCCTCCGTCACAGGTATCCGGATAAATCCCAGAGATATAGATGTAAACGTCAAATCTCTATCGGGACTATCCAGTCGACTATTCTATTAGCAATCTCAAAAAGAATGTTTAGAACTAACTTCTAAACTTACCACGGGCCCATGGTTTTATCTGATTGCTAATCATATGGACTACCTATGCTCTGGTACACAGAACTGACGGATCCTATCTTGATACACATAGGACACCCTGAGGATCTATCTACACCCAACGAACAGGCGGAGGTCTGATCTAAATAGATCGGTGACGTGACTGCCGTCTAAGTGTAGAAGATGTCTCATGTGCCCACAATGGCATCTCAAGTCTAAGAATCACAAGTGCTACTCAACCCAAGAAGATTCTTATGACGCTGGTGTACCATCCATTAAGAATCTTCGGTGAGTCGTTCAGTGTTTATCCACTATAAACACCTACACGTCTATACTAGTCTCCAAGACTTATGGTTCATTGAGAAACCATTGGAATCATATATTCCAGTATACGACACATGTACCGGTCTCAACGGGTTTACTATACTGACCAAGTAGTGTAAACCTTGACCAGGAACTATCTGAGAATGACAACGTCATGATACGACTCAATGTCCGTTGCGACGCTTTTGCAACTGTATCATGACTAATCATTCTAGGGTCATTACGTCTTTACCATATAAAAGATTAGATTATATTATAGAAACTGTATATATTATTACTAATAATAATGTTTTACAGAAGTATTTAACAAAATACAACCGGGAATTGGCGCTCTGAGCACCAACCCCTACAAAATCTCCCACTTGCTCTAGTGCCAATATCGATTGTATCTAATACCCATCGACTCCACGTGTTTATCAAATAACTTCGGAGGTATGGCCTTCGTCAGCGGGTCTGCTACGTTGTCTTCACTCGGTACCTTGCACACGACAATATCCCCTCGCGACACGATCTCTCGAATGATGTGGTACTTGCGTTCCACATGCTTCGACTTCTGATGCGCCCTCGGTTCCTTTGCTTGCGCAATGGCTCCAGTATTATCACAGTATAACGGAATCGCATTCTCGATACTTGGGACAACTCCCAATTCTGTGATGATAAAATTTTATCCACACAGCCTCTTTTGCAGCTTCAGAAGCTGCAATATATTCCGCCTCAGTGGTGGAATCAGCTGTCGATCCCTGTTTGGAACTCTTCCAACAAACTGCACCTCTGTTAAGGGTAAAGACAAATCCAGATGTAGACTTTCTATCATCGGGATCCGATTGAAAATCGGAGTCTGTATACCCGTTAACCTGCAGTTCGTTTCCTCCATAAATAATCAACTTATCCTTAGTACCCTTAAGATACTTTAGGATATGTTTAATGGCCATCCAATAGTCATTACCTGGATTGGACTGATATCGACTGGTTACGCTAACAGCGAAACTGATATCAGGCCTCGTACATAACATGGCATACATTATGCTACCCAAACACGAAGCATAAGGTTGGTTAGACATTCTAACCTTCTCATCTTCTGTTTGTGGACACATCTTCTTGGAAAGATGAATCCCATGTCTGAACGGTATGTTTGCTGTCTTACAGTTACCAAAGCTATACCGTTCCAAGATCTTATCTACGTACGTTGATTGGGATAACCCAATCAGCCTCCTATGTCTATCTCGATAGAGTTTTATCCCTAAAACATAGGAAGCTTCTCCCAGGTCCTTCATGGAGAAATTCTTACAGAGAGATATGCTTTAACGCTTTGTAACATACCTAAATCATTCCCAATGATTAGGATGTCATCAACATACAGGACTAAAAATACGACCATGCTCCCACTGGCCTTCTGATACACACAGGATTCTTCCGAATTCTTGAGAAAACCAGACGATCTGATAATCTCGTCAAAACGAAGATTCCAACTTCGTGAAGCTTGTTTAAGTCCATAAATGGACTTCTTAAGCTTACATACCATACCCGAGGTTTCGCTGGATGTGAAACCTTCCGGCTGTTCCATATAGATTTCTTCATCAAGAAATCCATTTAGAAAAGCCGTTTTGACATCCATTTGCCAAATCTCGTAGTCATGATACGCAGCTATAGAAAGCAAAATCCGGATAGACTTAAGCATTGCTACCGGTGAAAAAGTTTCATCTTAGTCGACGCCAGGTCGCTGCGTGTAACCTTTTGCTACCAGTCGGGCCTTGTAAGTTTCAACCTTACCGTCAGGCCCGCGCTTCCTCTTGTAAACCCATTTACAACCGATAGGAACAATTCCTTCGGGAAGCGGAATCAAGTCCCAAACTTGATTTTCATGCATTGAGTCTATCTCGGATTTCATGGCACTTTGCCATTTCACGGAGTCGATGTCCAACATCGATTCTCTATAGGTGAAAGGATCTGTCTCTTCAACTAAAAGAACATCCAGACTCTTTTCTTGTATCAAATACAAGCGTTCAGGAGGTCTAGATACCCTTTCCGACCTACGGAGTGTGTGTGTTGAAGGTCCTTCATCTACTTGAACTTCAGGTTCCTCCGTTGGCTCGTTGTTTTCAGGTTGGACTTCATCAAGCTCAACCTGTCTATGATCACCACCTTCTGACAAAAATTCTACTTCTAGAAATTTTGCGAAGCGAGCTACGAACACATTTCGATGCTCGGTATCATAGAACAGATATCCCCTCGTGTTCGAGGGATATCCAACAAACCTAAACTTTTGCCCTCGAGGCGAAAGCTTACTTTGCTGAGTTACCCTGACATAGGCAGGACAACCCCAAACCTTAATATAATTAAGATTTGGTCTCCTACCGAACCATATCTGATACGGTGTCGTAGGAACAGCCTTTGAAGGAATCTTATTCAAAAGATGTGCGGCTGTTAAGAGACAGTAACCCCATAAGTAATAGGGCAAATCTGTGAAACTCAACATCGATCGGACCATATCCAATAAAGTCCGATTTCTTCTTTCAGATACACCATTGTGCTGTGGTGTACCTGGAGGAGTATATTGAGCGAGAATCCCATTCTCCTTCATATAATCCATGAACTCACCACTCATATATTCACCGCCTCGATCTGATCGAAGGCATTTAATATATTTACCAGTTTGTTTTTCTACTTCATTTCGGAACTCTTTGAACTTTTCAAAGGTTTCCGATTTATGTCGCATCAAATACACATAACCGTACCGTGATAAATCATCGGTAAAGGTAACGAAGTACGAATAACCACTGTGAGCAGTTTGACTTAGTGGACCACATACATCAGAATGTACGAGTTCCAGTAAGTTAGTGGCACGGTGTCCAACACCAGAAAATGGGGCTTTGGTCATCTTACCCTGAATACAGGATTCACAAGTTGGATAGGATTCAATGGTAAGATCTGATATCAAACCATTCCTAACCAATTGGGTAAGGCGTTTAACGCCAATGTGACCAAGTCTCATATGCCAAAGTTCAGTATTATTAATTACAGGTAAACTACGTTTATTAACTCCAGTACTTAATATATCTTTTGAAGTTTGCAATGTTGCTGGTTTGGACAACTAAGGATCTGAATATTATTTTTATCATATAAATACAAAGAACTATTCTTAATATTAATACAATAGCCTTCTGTATCTAATACAAAAAGTGATATAATATTAGCGACACATCCCGGTACAAAATGACAGTCATATAACAAAAGTGTCACATTCGGTAATGAGATCTCGCATACTCCCACTGCAACTGCATCCAAAGAGTCTCCACTCCCGAATCGCAACTGCATCTCTCCAGGCTTCAGTTTCCTACTTTCCTTCAGCACCTGCAACGAATTGCAAATGTGAATGGGACAAGCAGAATCTAAAATCCAGCTGGATGTAACGGCTTCACAAGCCAAAGATAAATCAATAACTGGAAAAATAAAAGTACCTGATGTAGAAGCTCTGTCTCTCCTCACTGGGCAATGTAATCAGGATAGTTCCTTTTCCAGTGCCCAACTTTGCCGCAGTGGTGGCATTTGTCTTCAGAAGCCCTTTTGGGCTTGGCTATCTTCGCCTGCTGTGGAGGACCGAAGGCCTTCTGTAGGCACTGTATTTTTACACATAGAACCCGATGAGGAGTCTTATTTGGAGACAACTACCTTTTAAGTCCCGGAGGTCACGGGAAACGGACATCGGAAGGGGAAATTCAGAATAAACAAGGTTCACTGTTTTCGTTCGTGCTACGTTCGTGTTTACGTTCGAACGTCAAACAGATTGCGGGCGTTCGTGCCGCGTTCGAGGAAGCGTTCGAACGGTGTCGGTAATTCTGGTTTTACTGCTAGCCTCACATCCAGCCCAATTAGCCCCCCAAAGCCCATAAAACACATCCCAATTTAAATAAATAAATATTAATTAAAACATTAACTAAATAATATAATAATTAAATTAATTAAATGATTAAATAAAACATATACCAAATAAAATAAACAATTACCAACTTAAACTAAAATCATGCCTAAATTAAACAAATCACACACTAAATCAAAATATAATCATGCCTAATTAAAATCAATCAACCAATTATATTCCCAATCTAATAAGATTATTCCCAAACTTAAATATTGTATTCCTAAACCAAGCCAATCAAATATTCAACCTTCCCTATCTAGCCAAGATTTGTCCCCCCTCAATCTTTGACTTCCCTTAACCAAACCAAATCAAATCCTTTGACTTCCCTAACCAAACCAAATCAAATCTCTTTCCTTGTCAAGCCCAACCCTTTGCCTATAAAAAGAACCATTCACCAACCTTCTCAACCCTAGTTGGTCCCCTAGTCCCCTAGTCCCTAACTCATACACAACACACAAAAATTACAGGAGGAACACACCCAAGGAAACAATAAGCAAAAGATAAAGAGGAAAAGGCAGCGAAACCACAAGGAAACAATAGCAAAAGACGGAAAACGACGACTCAAAACAGTAAGACAACGAACGAGAACAGTGAACCAGTGAACCAGGAGAGTTGCGGAGCACCCCCCCTTCCGACGATCGTGTACCGTACATCCGAGAGATGATTTAAAAGGTTAGACCTGAGGGTACCTTTTCATTAGTTTATATTCGTTTTATTATTATTATTATTGCATTCTATTCGCATGAGAGTCGTTTATGGAAGCATGTTGTGGCTTGAATGAAATGGAAGAGTGTCGTCTCTTGTGGTATATAGGATGGAAACCCAGACGTAAATTCCGTAGCCGAATCCGAATGGACGGTAGTGCGGTCTGTACATGGGACACAACTCCACGTACCACTTGAATAAACAGCACATTCTCTTGTTTTGTGTTGCTCTTATGTATTTATTTTTGTCATTTAAATTCTGCATGTTGCTTATTTATGCATGACTCAATCGAGCGCATGGGCTTAGTAAGTGTGATGTGAGATCCCCTATGGGGAGGGGTTAAAGCCCTTTACCACGATGCTTTGCCGCGCCGGTTGATGTGTGTTCGGTTGGATGCAAGACACGTTCAATCGGACATACTTAGGATAGTATGATTGTCTTTGTGTTTGTATGCATGATGTGATGTGACGCGCATGGGCTTAGTATGTTGGTCTAAAGGTCATCTCTTTGAGAGATCAAGAGCCCCCATAAGGCCACATTTACGGCAGTACTTCGCCGCGCCCCCTTTATTTGATGTTTATGCATTTTTGCCCATTTCATGCATCAGGTCCGTGTCCGTTCAAACGCGTTCACGAACGCAATTCGAACGCGCATACATTTCGCCTTATCATGCATCAGGTCTCATTTCCGTTCGAACGCGTTAACAAACGCCATACGAACGTGAGCATTCTGTTTCATTTCCGTTCGAACGCGTTAACAAACGCCATACGAACGTGAACATTCTGTTCCATTTCCGTTCGAACGCGTTTACGAACGCTACTCGAATGCGAGCATTATGTCTCATTTCCGTTCGAACGCGTTTACGAACGCCACACGAACGTGCACACACTGAACTGAGTCTGTCTTATCATATTCATGCATAATTGCCTCTTGGTTGATCTTTCTTGTGTTATATAGCCAACTGTATTATTTGTATTCAAGCATGATTAGGTTATTAGTATGTTATTTGGTTAATAGGTTCATGAGATAGTACTCAAGCATGATTATGTTGTTCTTAGTTTTCCATAACATAGGATTGAAATATGTTCATGAGATTGCCATGTGACGTTGCATGTTGTGATGAACTTGTTGATGTATGCATATGAATTTAGAAGCATGATATTCTTGGAAATAAATGTTATTTAAAGCCTGGTTAAATTATCATATAAATCCTTTTTATTACAAGTGACATAAGTAAGGGACCATTCCGAACCCAACGGTTTGAGGTCTTCCCTTGCGAGGGGTGAGTGCGGCCTTAAATCTTTGTCCCGGTTCACACCGGGTGGCGACTCCATGTTATGTAATCCTTCCCAACTAGGCCGCGAGCCTAGGAACGTGCGTCGCCCAGGTCCTGTGTCCCACACCTTCTTCTTCTTCCCTTTCTTCTTCTTTCCCTTGGACATTCCTTGGGAAGAAGCAGACAGAGAAGTAGATCTAGGTGGGCGAGTCGGTACTCCCTTCTTCAGATCCTCTTCTGCCGTGAGCAACATCCTATGTAGCTCCTGGTAGGTGCAGACTGTCCCGTGCATGTTGAAGTACATCACAAACTGGCGGAATGAAGCTGGCAGAGAACCAAGAATGACACTCCTATCGAGAATGTCATTCAGGATGAGATTATGTTGCCTCAATTGATCGATCAAATCGATCATTTGAAGAACATGTGGGCTAACATTTTGCCCCTCATCCAGACGCGCATGGAACAGTTCCATGGCGACCTTGTGAACAATAACCTGTTCCTGGTTCTCGAACGATTGTCTTAATCGCGTTATCATACTATAGGAATCTGATGTTCCATAGTATTGTTGCTTGAGTTTCGGAGAGAGCGAACTAAGAATGTATGATTTAACCCTTAAATCATCATTCTTCCAAGCTTCAAAAACTTGGCGTTCCTCCTCCGAAGCATCCTCACCCACTGCAAGGGGTAAAGGACCCTCAAGAACATAACCCAACTTTTCGGAATCGAGGACAATCCTCAAATCCAATTCCCAGTCTGTAAAGTTCTCAGCGCCTTTCAGTTTGTTCGCATCTAACTTACGCGCAAAATGGTTTGTGGATTGACCCGCCATCGTAAATCTATCATATAGATCACGAAAAATGGTTAGCAGAAATAAAGCAGTTTCATATAATATCAAAAGCATAAACTAGATCATGGATTTTCAATCTAATATGCCCCTCCCACTAAATCATGCAATACTGTAATCCCAAAACAGAATACAAATATTTAATAATTAAATTAAATACTAATAGTGAAAAGTGGATCCCGTGAATATATTTTGGCTCACAGCAGAGGCACGGTCTCGCCTACGTATATTCATCAGGTAGACAACTCATTTGTCAATCATTCACTAATGACTCCTAAGTACCCGGTCCTGGCCGTTTCTCGTTGTCGCTGCGAAGGCAAGCCCACAAGGAGACGTACCAAGGTTAAACTCGCCAATGATAAACTCAAGTTACTTACGTAATCCTGACAGCTGGGCACGTTCAGAATTCCGCTTTCGCTTGAATTTATCTAGTATCTAATATACATCCGGTATAAATAAATCTTTATCGGCTACACCCTCACAGCAGAGGCACGGTCTCGGATGTAGTCACAAAGAGATATTCATAAACCGTATTGACAAGACGGACCATATAACATGCATCAAATACATAATTACATTAAAACCTTATTATTAGGGATTTTCCGCTAAGTGTCATAGACCCTAAATCTAATCAAATTAGTTCCTAATAAGCATGCATAAAGTCAAGAAAACATGATTAAACATTGATTCAATGAAGGCTAATCATATTAGGTGGCCTAGAATCAGACTCGCTCTGATACCATTTTGATGGGGTTATTTAGGGGGTGAATCCGGTAACGCAGCGGAAGCGGTGAAAATTCGATTTTCAGATTTCAAAACTTTTTCTCGGATAAATTAAATAAACATATTTATTTAATATTCCAATAATCAAATTATGAAAATAAATTCAATAAAACATTTTTAGGTGAATTTACCGAAATACCCTTGCTTTGTGTTTTTGTCCGTTTTAGTCCGAAATTGATCCAATCAATTTTGAATGATTCTAAATCATTTCTAAGATGAACTTATGATGTTCAAAACATCAAAACACCAAAGCAACCAAAATCCCCAATTTCCCTTCACAAGGCCGAGAGCACCATTTGGTGCCAAAGTTGACCATTTGGTCATTTCATGCTTCAAAACTCATCCAAATGAAATCCAATCAACATGAAACTTTGCATGCATCATATACACACCCAAATTCTCAACATATATGAAAACCCCCAAATTTGGAATTAGTTAAAAAACCTAATTTTTCAATTTCCTCAAATTGGACAAATTAGACCAAATACATTAAATCAATTACTTCAATCATCATTCTTCCATCCAATCCAAGTCTCAACACAATGAAACAACTCAAGATCAAATCTAGGTCATTTAAGAGTGGTTCAATAACTCTATATTAGCAACATGGTTTCATAAACCTTAAAAGAATCCTTACAACTACAATAGTCACAAGTTTCCTTCACCATACATGCTCAACACTTCTATCAAACTTCCACCAACAAAAACACAAAGAAATAAAGAAAGAAATAATCTAAGAACATCACATGTTGAAGCCTTGAACCTAAGGAACATATTCCTCTCTAATAGTAAGTTTGAAAAACTTACTAAATTCCAAGCTATCTTTGATTTTGTCTTTCTTTTCTCAAGCTTTCTTTGCCTTTCTTCAATGGAGTTTATATGATAAAGTGTATTAGGTTAATTGTATCATGAAATGAAAATCAATTTATACTTGTTCCATTTTGCCTTTGGCCGAAAATGCCAAGCCAAATACAAGATAAATAAATTCAATTTCATTTCAAATTCATTGGGTCAACTTGGACAAATATCTTATAAACAACTTTATTAGATATTTATTTTGGTCAACAAATGCAACTAATGTCATTTACTTTAAATATCCTAACATAAGATATTTATATTTTAATTAATTAATCATTTAACAATTAAATAATTAATTAATTAATCAAATACAAATATATTAAATATATGTATAATATTTACATTAAATATTAAAAACATATATTCATTAGGAAATAAGTCAAATAACTCATTTTGACTATTAATTAATGTGTATTTAAATTAATCAAGTATTAAATGTAAATACACAATAATTAAGGAAATGACTATCCAGTCTCTTTAGCATGTATCTTGCGTTTAACCATTAAACGACTTTATAAATAATCAATATTATTTATTTATGTTGCTCTAGTGCTCAACGAGTATGTTTCATTATTGAGACTCTCTAGGTTCAGGTATATCCGTCACGAAATCAAATTTCGTGTCCATAATCTATCCACCCGTAGATTATGACGATCACGGATAATCTCGCTGAACTATACAGGTCGAGGTCATCGCAAATGTATAATTCCTCCGTCACAGGTATCCGGATAAATCCCAGAGATATAGATGTAAACGTCAAATCTCTATCGGGACTATCCAGTCGACTATTCTATTAGCAATCTCAAAAAGAATGTTTAGAACTAACTTCTAAACTTACCACGGGCCCATGGTTTTATCTGATTGCTAATCATATGGACTACCTATGCTCTGGTACACAGAACTGACGGATCCTATCTTGATACACATAGGACACCCTGAGGATCTATCTACACCCAACGAACAGGCGGAGGTCTGATCTAAATAGATCGGTGACGTGACTGCCGTCTAAGTGTAGAAGATGTATCATGTGCCCACAATGGCATCTCAAGTCTAAGAATCACAAGTGCTACTCAACCCAAGAAGATTCTTATTGACGCTGGTGTACCATCCATTAAGAATCTTCGGTGAGTCGTTCAGTGTTTATCCACTATAAACACCTACACGTCTATACTAGTCTCCAAGACTTATGGTTCATTGAGAAACCATTGGAATCATATATTCCAGTATACGACATGTACCGGTCTCAACGGGTTTACTATACTGACCAAGTAGTGTAAACCTTGACAGGAACTGTCTGAGAATGACAACGTCATGATACGAATCAATGTCCGTTGCGACGCTTTTGCAACTGTATCATGACTAATCATTTTAGGGTCATTACGTCTTTACCATATAAAAGATTAGATTATATTATAGAAACTGCATATATTATTACTAATAATAATGTTTTACAGAAGTATTTAACAAAATACAACCGGGAATTGGCGCTCTGAGCACAAACCCCTACACATTCCTATGGTGAAATGAAACAGTGATGCTCGTATGGATAGAGGTTAAGCAAAGGCTTTTAATGATTCTTATGCGTCGGGAATCCGAGCAGAGTATTACGAGATACTCTTAAATAAGAAATCACATATGTAAGAGAGGAGTGGGGTCGCTTCAAGGGAATTGTACGGGGCACAATTCTTATAAACTCTTGCAGAACCAGGTTGATGTTCATGGCCAAAATGAACATAATAATGAGAACTCATATGTGTTAGGTAAAATATCTGTGTGATATATGTTCTCTATTTACATGAACGGCAGTACAGTTCAATGACATCGTGTCCACTGTCAGCCAGTAAATGAGATATATTTTCACAAGGGAAGGTTCAAAGGCTGATGCCTACCTATCCTATGCAGGTGTTGAACCGTTGAACTCTTCTAGGTCAAAATAAAATATTTTATAAAATATTTTTTATTTGACGGTTTTCGCCAATTTCATTCATGTGGTGGATTGTTGGAAAATGCTTATGAGTAAGCATTTTGAGGCATAATTTTTAAGCATGATCCATTTCGTGTTAGTGGATGTTATTGAATGATTCAGATACTCCTCCGTGAGTAGTTTGAAATGGTATATTCATATGCTTAAATTGGTGCTTGGGTGAATGAGAAATTGTTACTCAAAGTTCACCCATTGGTGTTGGAAAATAAAGAGAAATGTGTTTGTCCCACATGGGAAAGCTATTAGAGAGAAAATGTTTTTATATATGATTGCTCATATGTAGATGGGTAAGAGTTATAAGGATAGAGGCTCTCTCTACGTGCGCGCGCAGGGGGTGCAAATCAAAATCCTAACAAGCTTGGTTCGTGTGCACCCGTGCGTCTTGCGTACACGAATACCAGACCAAATTGTGCGGGCCCGGCCCAGTCAATTTTTGCTAGTCTCTTTATTTTTCCAAGCCTTTTGAGGGTTACTTCAAGTGAAAGGTCTCTCATTAGTGTGATTTTAATTGGCACAATTATTTTCCTTCTATAAAAGGCATGCAATGTTTTTGTTTTTGTAGAGATAGACACAACATAGATCAGAGCATTTTGTTTTCTTTGTTTTCGGTTTTAGCAGAGTTCAAACACTTTAGTGGTTCGTTGGAAACAGGTTTTTGGTGGTGCCCATACTCGTTCGTTTTCCATTGCATCATGGGAAACAAACGTCTGACGTTCTACTGCACCTTCGGTAGGGGACGAATTTGTTTTAAGGATATTGTTGAAATCAACAAGCCTCGAAATAATGAAGATTTGGGCTGATTTCAGGGTCCGCTCGTGAGGGTCTGCTCATCAGCATCTGCCTCCGCTCGCCAGCCTCTGCCTCTACTCATCAGCCTCTGCCTCTGCCTCATCGGCCTCTGCCTCTGCTCATCAGCCTATGCCTGCCTCATCAGCCTCTGCCTCCGCTCGCCAGCCTCTGCTCTCAGCCTCCGCTCTCAGCCTCTGCCGTCAGGGTCTGCTTTCAGGGTCTGCTCTATGGGTCTGATTTCAGGGTCTGCCGAGAAGGTCTGATTTCAGGGTCTACCAATAGGGTCTGCTGGGCTAAATTTAAGTCTAATTCTGATTTCCTTGTAACTACCAAAATATTTGTAATAATTGTAATACAGTTATTACCGTGGGGATGGCCCATGTTGCCATCTTTGCCGTATTGTCACGAGAGTGCATATAGATGAATGAAAAAATTTATTTTACAGAGTATTCTTGAGCATAATGAGTTTATGAGAAATGATATGTATGATTTCAAGTAAATATTTGATATATGGATTGAATACTTATGTATTTATTTATATTATGAAAGACTTATTTGATTCACCTTGCTACTGTTGGGGTTGGTGCTCAGAGCGCCAATTCCCGGTTGTATTTCTTTTGTATACTTCTGTAAAACATTATTATTATGAATAATATATGCAGTTTCTATAATATAATGTATCTTTTTATATGGTAAAGACGTAATGACCTTAGAATGATTAGTCATGGTACTGTTGCAAAAGCGTCGCAACTGACATTGAGTAGTATCATGACGTTGTCATTCTCAGACAGTTCCTGGTCAAGGTTTACACTACTTGGTTAGTAAAGTAAACCCGTTGAGACCGGTACATGTCGTATACTGGAATATATGATTCCAATGGTTTCTCAATGAACCATTAGTCTTGGAGACTAGTATAGACGTGTAGGTGTTTATAGCGGATAAACACTGAACGACTCACCGAAGATTCTTAATGGATGGTACACCAGCGTCAATAAGAATCTTCTCGGGTTGAGTAGCACTTGTGATTCTTAGACTTGAGATGCCATTGTGGGCACATGAGACATCTTCTACACTTAGATGGCAGTCACGTCACCGATCTATTTAGATCAGACCTCCGTCTGTTCGTTCGGTGTAGATATATCCTCAAGGTGTCCTATTTGTATCAAGATAGGATCCGTCAGTTCTGTGTACCAGAGCATAGGTAGTCCATATGATTAGCAATCAGATAAAACCATGGGCCCGTGGTAAAGTTTAGAAGCTAGTTCTAAACATTCTTTTAGAGATTGCTAAAAAAATATTCGACTGGATAATCCCTGTAGAGATTTGACGTTTACATCTATATCTCTGGGATTTATCCGGATACCTGTGACGGAGGAATTATACATTTGCCATGACCTCGACCTGTATGATTCAGCGAGATTATCCGTGATCGTCATAATTTACGGGTGGATAAATTATGGACACGAAATGGATTTCGTGACAGATATACCCGAATCTAGATAGTCTCAATAATGAAATATACTCGTAGAGCACTAGAGCAACACTTATAAATAATGTTGATTATTTATAAAGTCGTTTAAAGCTTAAACGCAAAAATACATGCTTGGGGACCCGATAGTCATTTCCTTAATTATTGTGTATTTACATTTAATACTTGATTAATTTAAATACACATTAATTAATAGTCAAATTGAGATATTTGACTAATATCATAAATGTATATATGTATTTAATATTTAATGTAAATATAATACATATATTTAATATATTTGTATTTATTTAATTGTTAAATGATTAAGTTAATTAAAATATAAATATCTTAAGATTTAGATATTTGTTTTTAGGCTTAGTTGCCTTTGTTGACTTAATTAAAATATCTTTAAAGTGTTTATTAGATATTTTAACAAGTTGCTTAAATGAAATTGCAAATGAAATTGAAATTAATTTTGTTGTATTTGCTTGGCCAATTTCGGCCAAGGCTATTATGATACAAGTATATATTGTTTTTCATTTCATTTGTAAATTAACCTAATACACTTTTCACACAAAACTCCATTAAAGAAAGCAAAAGAAGCTAGAGTGAAAGAAAGGAAAAACAAAGGAAAAAGCTTGGTTTTAGTAAGTATTCTCAACTTACTATTAGAAAGGAAATTGTTCCTAAGGATCTAGGCTACATCTTGTGATGTTCTTATGTTATTCTTTGTGTTTTTGATGATGGAAGTTTTGTTAAAAGTGTTGAGCATGTATGATGAAGGAAGCTTATGACTATTGTAGTTGTAAGCATTCTTTTATGGTTTTGGAAACCTTGTTGCTAATCTAGAGTTGTTGATCCACTCTTAGATGACCTAGATTTGATCTTGAGTTGTTTCATTGTGTTGAGACTTTGATTGGATGGAAGAATGATGATTAAAGTAATTGATTTAAACCATTTGGTCTAATTTGTCCAATTTGAAGAAATTGAAAAATTAGGGTTCATGACCACTTCCAAATTTGGGGCTTTTCATTTATGTTGTGTATAAGGATGTTCATATGATGCATATAAATTTTCATGTTGATTGGATTACATCTTGATGTGTTTTGAAGCATGAAATGACAAGTGCACAATTTGGCACCCTAATGGTGCTCTCGGCCAAGGAGTGGAAATTTGGGGATTTTGGTTGCCTTGATGTTTTGAACATGCTAAGTTCATATTAGAAATGATTTAGAATAATTCAAAATTGATTTGATCAATTTCGGACTAAAATGAACAAAGTACCAAGTGTAAGGGCAATTTGGTAAATTCACTTAAATATGATTTATTGAATTTTATTTCATAATTTGATTATTGGATAATTAAATAAATATGTTTATTTAATTAATCCGAGAAAAAGTTTTGAAATCGGAAAATTCGATTTTCCACCGCTTCCGCTGCGTTACCGGATTTAGCCCATAAAAACCCCTACAGCTACTTGTTTATCCACGACACTAAGCTGTGATCAATTGCACTAAGCGTGAGTTTACCCCTTTTTTAACATTTCAGGTTTAGCAGATTAGTAGATCATTCATTTATCATCTGCTGTTTCATCATCATTTCCTGCCAGTAGAGAAAGGTTGTGCCACCAGTAGAGTGTCTTCATTATGTTTGGGATCATAGTTATAGACATTTCATTTTTGAGAGAATTTTATTATTTGGTCTTAGGCACTGAGCTTTTATTTGATACTGAGAATATTTACTTTTCTTCTTGGATATTTCTTTTGAGTTGGATCATGCAGATCCTATTTATATGATGATATTTTCAGCTTGGATTTTTCTTTGGTATTTGGAGGATTAATCCATATTAAAGGGGAAACTCTGTCTGTTTCAAGTCTCCGTCCCACCCCTACTCTACCTAAGAGGATGGGTGTGACACCTCTCCCATTCCTTCTCGTTATCATCCCTACCCTCATTTTATAGTACAAATACTTTTCTCAGGCCCAAAATGAGAGGTATGAGGTAATAAACACACCATACATAATAGTGAAACGTACCAACAGCTAATCGTATATTATAACTATGAACAAGAACATAGATATTTACTTGAGCGAGATCTAACAGCAAAAGCATGCACAGATATGTGCCGAAAAACAACATCATAATAATAATAAAATATTTTTTTTTTGAATCGTTGAACTCCGTTGTCAAACTACTTCTTCCGGATTTAAACGGAGCAATCGACTGTCTTATACTCTTACAAGAAACACACTCTCTAAAATCGAACTCAATACCTCAATATGAGATCTTGAACCCTACACCAACAACTACACCCCTTATGAACAATAAAAGAGAAATCTCTCACAACTAATCCGATAAAATAGGGAAAAGCTCACAAGAAAAGAGAAATATATTAATATTTAAGAGATAAATGTGATTCATACAAAATCAATACATAATTTTTTTGAAAATGTTAGAAATTTCGTCATCATCCAGTATTAAACGAAACAAATAAAATCCTCAATAATCCTTAATTCTTATAAAAAAAAAATACCTTTATATTAAATACAATCAAATTTTAAATTTTTTACCACCCTAAAATAAATACACACCAACACTGTTGTATCATTATTATCCTTATTATCAGAAGCTACAGCATATATTAATAAATTTCATTGTGAAACCCGATGCTGCATTTTTCAAAGACCAACCTGTCAGTCGGACGAAATTAATTAATATTTTGGAATCAAACAGCATCACATCCATCGAGTTGTTATAATTTTTTTATAAGATATGGCCCGAAAAATCAGTGGACCACTATAATAAATTGCAACTATTTTGTCATTTAAGAGTCATCACTAGAGGTGTCAAAATAAATAAACGAATCAAATTCGTGACGAATATTAAACGAATCGAATCATAATTTACTAAATTCGAGTTCGATTTATTTATTAAACGAATCATGATATTAGGATTCGGATTCGATTCGTTTAATAAACGAATATTCGTATTCGATTCGTTTATTTATTTAAATAAAATTAAACGAATCGAATCGAATTTAATATTCGTTAATTCATATTCGATTCGATTCGTTTATTCGTTTAATCCAAATTAAATACAAAATCAATAATAATATATCAAAAATCCTTACAATAACCTTCAATTCAGATTTCAAATTATATATCATTACATAATAATAAATAAAATTCATTGCAATATTCTTGTTGCCACCATTCTTGAAACATTTTCCTCTCTCCTCTCTTATCTCCAAAAAAGAAGAAAGAAAATGAGCTTGAATCTATGCATTCATTTCATTCTCGTCTTTCTTTTCATTCAATGGGCAGCTTCGTCTTTGCCAATCTCCGAAACTCTTCTTAATCATTGTAATTTGGTTAAAAAATGATGAAATCAGAACATTATTTTAGAAGCAAACAAACAAATGATGAAACCAGAACATTGTTCATCCTATAAATCCAAGATCCAAAGCTAGAACAAACAAATTAACAAATCCATCAAAAATATATATATAAAAATTCGAATCATTTTTGCCAAATCTTCATACTCTAATTCCAACCTTTAAAATAGTCAATTCATCATATTCTAACCTACCTATTAAAACACAAGGGTTTTTAATTATGTATTAGGCCTTCGAATTTGACTCATTTATCACCATCTCATTAACAAAGACACAAGCAAGTTTAAGACGATTACATTATCGACAATTAACACAACTAAGAGGAAGCTTACTGTAGGCACTGCATTTTTGCATATAAGTCCCGATGATGAGTCTCGCATGGAGACACTACCTCTTTTATTGTGAAAGTCGCGGGAAACGGACGTCGGAAGGGAATAGTCAAGAATTGACACATTGTTGGATTTACCTTGTTGGATTAGCTTCGGTTCGCTTGTTGGACCTCCGTTTCAAAACCCCATAAACCACTCACCAAGCCCATTTCACCCAAAACCCAATCCAAAAATAATTAAAACATTTAAAACATATCTCACAAATTAAATTAATTAAAACATTTAAAATACACCTCACAAATTAAATTAAATTAAATTAAATCAAACTTAAATTAAATTAAATCACATTCCTAAATTAAACAAAACTCATTCCTAAACTAAATAAAAAGCTTTCCTAATTCACTTAAATTACATTCCCTAACTAAAAAAAATAAATCAAATCAAATTAAATCACTTCCCCAAATTAAAAGATTTCCTTATCACATTCTAATTAAAAAAGATATCTCATTAATGCACAAATCATATTCCTTCCCCAATAAGGTAAGCCTCCATCCCTTTGCCTATAAAAAGAACCTTTAACTCAACCTTTCAAACCCTGGCTCAATCACACAACAAAATTCACCCAAAACCCTGGCTCATTCTCACGAAAAACACGAAGGAAAATAACCCTCGCTCTCTCTCTCCCCTCACTCACGTAGCCCACAAATCACTCTTACTTCACACACAAAACCAGCATTTCATCGCATAAGACTCCCCTCACGCCCCTAGCTTCATCACGCCTATACATCATTCAAGCCATCTCCACGTGAAGAAGCCACATGCCCCCCCCACACAGCACCTTCACGCACTCACGCACACTTCACGCCAACAGCCCCTAGCACCCAACAAACAAAACCCTGAAATTGCCGCATCACAAGCCATAGCTCACCCGCTCACGCTAATTGCCCTTCCAGCCTTTACGCCACCTGCACACACAAAGCCTAACTGCCCTCACAATTCATTGCCTCACTCTTCACAAACGTAAGCCACGCCACTTACTGCCCATAAGCCCACGTAACAAGTCATCAAACACGTCTCTGTCTGCCGCATACTGACCCAAAAAATTGCCGCACACCGCACTCAGTCCAGCCGCATATTTCACCCAAAACTACACGCAGAATCAACCATTAAAACTGTCCAGAAAATACCCTGAAACTGCACAACAAACTGCCCAGTTTTAGCCTTAAAATAATCCAAAAACAGCAGCTCAAAACTGCCCAAAACAATCCCAAAATTAACCCAAAGCAGTGACCAGAAAATACCCTTAAAACAGCAGCAAAACGAAGTGAAAATAGCGGCCCAAACAGCGAAACAATGAGGAAAAATGTTGGATTAGTGAACCAGAAAAGTTGCGGAGCAACAACCCTTCCGACGGCCGTGTAACGCGCTTTCGAGAGACGACAAAAAGAGGTTAGACCTGAGGGCACCCTTTTATTTATTATCTTTCATTTATTTTGTTTATTTAAAAATATTATCGCATGAGAGTCGTTTGAAGCATGGTGTGATTGTTGGATGAGCGGAATATGTGTCCCCTTTTGTGGTATATAGGATGGAAACCCGGACATAAATTCCGTAGCCGAATCTGAATGGACAGTAGTGCGGTTTGTACTCGGGACACAACGCCACGTACCACTTAAGAGACATATATTTCGTCTCATCCAAACTTGTGTTTGAGCATGTTGTAGTTCGTAGGTTATTTATTTGCTATTAAAGCATGATTATGTTGTTAGTCCGTTACTTATTAAAGCATGCATTAGCCTAGTTTATTATTTATCTTCAAAGCATGATTACGTTATTTTATGCATGATGTTTTGTTTAGTTTACGTTTATGCTTAAATGGCTATTCGTTTATTTTAGTTTAATGGTTCAATATGCTTATTGTGTGAAATTGTGTGCTTGTTGTTTAAAGACTTATTTTAATCATGCAAACTTAGATTATGAGTTACTTTGATGAATACATGTTAGGTCTAAGTTATCCTTGAGCATATATGTTGAGTAGATTCGGTTAGTTTATTGCAAAAATCATACTATCACAAGTGACGTAAGTAAGGGACCATTCCGAACCCAACGGTTTGAGGTCTTCCCTTGCGAGGGGTGAGTGCGGCCTTAAATCTCATTTTCCCGGGTCACACCGGGTGGTGATTCCATGTTATTTCATACTCCCAACTAGGCCGCGAGCCTAGAACAGCGTCGCCGATTTCTGTGTCTTACACTTACCCAAAGAAAAACGTAAAACCCAAATATTAATGAGGGGCTTAGGTGGAATATCCATGTGAAGATGATTTGCAATCTACATAAATCAATCGATATGGTATTGGTTCTGACCATTCAGGTAGACTCCACCTCCACTGCCACTGTCACGACCTCCATGACCATTAGAATAACCCATGCGGCCACCTCCACCACCACGACCACCTCTATAGAGATTAAAACATGAATTAATTCCATTGAAATGTGTTAGACATACAATAGAGTTAAACTATACAAAATTACCTTCATAGCAAGATTCGGCTAGGTCAATGGAGAAGAGAGGGAGAGGCGGCGGCTGAGTGTGTGAGATAGGGTTGGAAGTTGAGTGAGTGAAATAGGGTTATAATTTTTCTTTATATAGTTAATTTTTTAAGTTATATGTAATTACTAAAATATCCTTCTTCCTAAACACATTTTCAAAAATTATAATGGTTAATTTGTAATTTAATTAAACGAATATTAATCGAATTGGATTCAGATTCGATTCATTTATGATTTGTTTAATAAACGAACTCTAAACGAATAAACGAATTGACAAGCTCAGATTCGGATTCGATTCGTTTAATAAACGAATCGAATCGATTCATTTATTAAACGAATCCATTTTTCCAAACTCATATTCGCTTTAAAGTGAATCGAATCGAACGAATAAACGAATCCTCAAATTGCCACCCCTAGTCATCACCATGTTAGGAATTCTTTGGAAAAAAAAACAAAAAAACTCATTATTATAAACATATTATATAATATCTAGCCATGTTTACGGCAAGTCCTTAATGGATGCTTTGAGCTTCACTCGCTTCCAATTCTATATAAACCCTTGAGTTGTTGTTCTTCATATTCATTACAAATCACAAAAACTTTGATAATTATTTTTCTTTTCAAGTCTCTTTTAAGCTAATTAAAATGGGTGTCATTCGCTTTGAGAGAGAGATTGCAAGTGCTGTTGCACCTTCAAGATTGTTCAATGCTTTCTATGATGCTCAAAATTTGTTTCCAAAGGCAGCGCCACAAATAATTAAGAGCATCGATATTCTTGAAGGAGATGGAGGTGTTGGTACTATTAAATTGTGGAACTTTGCTGACGGTATGTTTCAAATCTAAACTAATTACTTTACCATTTTCTATACTTATTGTTTGGACGGAATCGACACGAATAAGTATAAATACACGTGTTAAAAAAAGTTAGTAGTACAATGCATGTATATTTGTTCATACTCATTAGTTAAATAAATCGAGTACGAATATTAATATTTTCATATCATATCCGATATGTTATCATCCATTTTGTTAATGGGAAACTATTAACGAGTGCCGTTAAGAATCCATTTAAGGAAAGTTTTGATAAAAAAAAAAAAGAAAAAAGAAAAAAGTCATAGTCTTTTTCATTTCTCATAAAAATAATGTCAAAATTTTCCTTAAATAAATTCTTAACAAGTGTCCTTAGGGCACTCATGAACATAATCCTTTGTTAATTTCTCATTTTATTGTTGGGGTAAACTAGTGACAGAAAAAAGACAAGGTTGAAGAGTAAATAGAATCTTTTAAAAATATAAAGTAATTAATGTTTTAATTTGTTGAGGTCTCGACCTATCGGTTAATGAATTATAATAATAATGAAATTTTGATTGACACAGGAGGTGATTACAAGCACTCGAAGCAAAGAATTGAAAAGATTGATGCACTTGACAAGGAAAATTTCACATGCAAGTACACTTTTTATGAAGGAGATGGGGCAGCCGAAATCTTGGAGAAAGCTGTGTATGATGTTAAGCTCGAAGCTACTAGCAATGGCGGAAGCGTTCAGAAATTTTCTGCAGAGATCCATGTGAAGGGTGATCAAGAGCTCAAAATTAAGGAGACTGAAGAAAAAGCATTGGGAATGTACAAGCTTGTTGAAGATTATCTCTTGGCTAACCCTCATCTCTATGCCTAAAATTAATCATTCACTTGAATGATTGATTGGCTTTTGCAATTTCGAATAATTTGGGTTGCTAATTTGAATAAGGATTGTGATCTTGTGATGAGCTTTCGGTTTGTAATTGTTTTGGCTAAGCTTTTTGTTGAAGCTTGAGTTAATGTACTACTACTACTTTGTGTTTGTTTGTTCAATAATATTGTCTAAGTCTAAGCTTTGTTATTTCTTGGTTTCAATAAAACTTTTTTTTTTTTTAAATCGTTGGAAATTCCATCGTCAAACCATCCCTTACAGACTTAAGCGGAGCAGGTAAAATTTGTAGCTGTTTCAAATTTTTATAAAAAACGCATTCCCTGAATTCAAAACAATATTTTAAGATGAGATCCTAAACCCTATATCACGAAGCCTTTGAGTCAATCTATTATTATCTAAAAATAATTGGGCTACTTATCTACCATTATCTGAAAAATCATATGATGAGCCTGAAAAATCATGTTCTCAGTTATGATAATGAAGATCAATATGAGCAAAAAATCATTACCATTAATTATGACATACATTTAAACAAATATTATTCATTAATTATAATATGTAATAAGCTAAGTATATTAGTATATATGCCCTTATGGTATGGAAATATGAAAAAAAAAATTATGTTGATTGATAATGTACAATGCAATTAAAAGTTTGCTCACCGTTCTTTATATATGTTTGGCTTTGATATTATGTCATTTAAAATTTGACACAAAGTTTAAACTATTTGATAGAAGCTCAACATTAGTTTTGAAAAAACCTTTTAACAAAATTTGAATTTCGTCCTTAAGGGGTGATTTAATAGTGTAAGGTTTATGATCTGATCTTCAGATTCTGGATTCGAATCTTAGGAGTGCGTTTATTGTAAGAGTCTACGACAGTCGGAGGTTTTACTTACTCCGCTTAAGTTCGGAAGATGTGGTTTGTCGGTGGGTTTCCAATGATTTCAAATATATATATATAAAATAAAAATTTGAATTTCATCATATCTTGGTGTTAATATTCCCTTACCGAAGTTCCTATTTGATAAATTGATTTATTTTTTCACACGGTAAGAAAGTTTAATTAATGTGATTAAAGTAATAAATAAATTTAATCGTTATTTTTATCATTATTGCTAGATTCTAACATCATATTTGCACATTAAACGAGAGCATATTAATAAGTTACTCAATTTAACTTTTTTACAATAAGGCAAGTGGACTAAAATTTGGAACTACCAAAAATAAAAACCTAGCCTATCAAATTGGGATGTAACAAGTAATTTTGTAGATATATTAGGAGTAAAATTTATATGGGAACAAGTTCTATTGGACCGCCCAACCAAAATCGGGTTGTGCCTAGTTTTTATTAATAAAAATTAAATTTTTTTAATTATATAAATTCATTTTTAATTATAAATTCATACATTTATAATTAAATTTTTAAAGTTCATTTTTAAGTATTAAAAAATTCAAAAAATGATTTTTTTTTTTTAAAAAAAAAATATATTTTATGAAAAACCTAGCCCCGGCCGACATCATCCGAACTCGGACCTGACCCGATCCGACCCGACCCGTTGCGACACTTAACAGTCATTAGTTTTGTTATCCTTTGGCTTTAAAAATTCATCCAATTCTGAATTTATAGTTTAATTTTGTTAATAATTATGCCTTTTACTTTGTTTAATGTACCACATCAAAATCTAACAGTTGGATTGCTAACAACTGCATTTTCTTGCATCCAATTCTGCAGCTATTAATTAATCTTATTCATTATTTTCAAAAACGGTGGCCAGCCCTTATTTATGGGACACCCTTTAAATTAATGTCAAATTTGTTGTTGCCAATTTCCAAGTCTCTATATATACACCCTTAAGTTGTTCTCTATTTGCACAAAATCAAAATCATTTTTGCATTCAAATAATTATTTTCAATTGCATTTCATTTTATTTTTTCAAGCTATTAAACAATATTATTATTATGGGTGTCATTCGTTTTGAGAAAGAGGTTCCAGCTGCTGTTGCCCCATCAAGAATGTTCAAAGCTTTCTTCCTTGATGCTCACAATTTTCTGCCGAAGTTGGTGCCTCAAGCAATCAAGAGCATTGACATTCTTGAAGGAGATGGAGGTGCTGGCACCATTAAAGTAACCAACTTTGCTGATGGTAAGTAAGTCCCACTTTTGTTGTTCTACTTGTAATATCTAACATTTATATTATGTATGAGGCTCGTAGATTTCTGAAAACCAGTGACGAAGTCAAAATATTGATTTAATATGGTAATATTTTTCATTATTGCGACGTAAATCAAAATTATCTTATTAACAAATCAATTTTTTTTATATTAATTTATATGATATATTTGAATATAATTTTAGATCGAGGGAGACGACGACTGTCCCCATTGGCCTCCAAGTGGCTTCGCCACTGTCTGAAACTGAACATAAACTTGTTACAAAATAGATTTCGATTCTTACAATTACGAAGTCTAAGAATTTATTTGGAAATACTTAAAATCATATCAAAAATAATTTCTTAATATTTATCTGAAATCTCTTAATAAAATATTTAAAAGAGTTAATTAAATAATACTCTCAAACTCGCGCTATATGTTTTTCTTAACCAAAATTCAGATTTATAACAAACGCCAAACGGCGCGTGGGAATATATGTTTATAATAACAACAGCCAAAGGCCCCTCAATTTTTGTGAAATTAACTATTTTCTACTCATGTTTTAAAATTCACTATAAGACTATATATAAGCCCTTGACAGATTATACAATTCGGTAAAAAATTAAGCACATTTCAATCCTTTTCTATTTTTTTTTTTTTAAAAAAAAAAAAAAATCTAACTGTTGAAAAATGAATGTACTTTGATACAATCAAACCGAATTTTTCGATTCGATTCCGATTTTGTTCGGTTCTACGATTCCAAAAAACTGGAACCGATTCGATTACGGTTCCAGCAACCGAACCATGGACACCCTTATGTGTCAGAGCTAAGAGCTAATGAAAGTTCCATGTGAATGGCAGGTAGTAAGTACAAGTATGCAAAGCACAGAATTGAAGAACTTGACAAGGGCAACTTCAGGTGCAAATACACTGTGATTGAAGGAGATATGTTTGCAGGAATCCTGGAATCAATTGTGTATGATATTAAGTATGAAGCTTCTGGCATTAATGGCGGATCCATTAGCAAGGTCATTACTGAGTTCCATACAAAGGGTGACCAAGAGATCAAAGAAGAGGACCTCAAGGATGCTGAAGAGAAAGCTATGGGATTGCACAGGATTGTGGAGGCACATCTCTTGGCAAATCCTGATCTCTATGCTTAAATTATCATTTCTAGGTTATTATTACAGTATAAATTTGGCTACTAATTAAATAAGGGTTGTTCCAGTTATGATTTGTGAGCTTTAATTAAATGTTGTTTAATTTTTTTTTTTTCTGAGCTTTGGTTGAAATGTTTACCCGAACCTTCACTGTTACTTGTGTTTGTTTAGTAAAATAAGTGGGTGTCTTCAAACCCTCAGTGTTGTATTAGAATTTGTGGCTTAATTACTTCTTAAATATCATGAAGTTTCAGCTTATTCTATGTTGATCTTCTTAGGGCTTTCTTGTGTTTTGTGAATATATATATACGATTAGACTCCGGTTCATATCTTACAATTCACATAAAATCTGCATTCAGTTAAAATTCAGAAGATTTTTTGTCTTTATCTCGCCTTACAGTTCACATAAAATCCACATGAACCTTACCTGAATCTGATCGATTATATAGGCGATTTTTTTCATGGGGCATACTTGCATAGTGGTTATGTTGATTTTTTTTTTTTTGAAATCATTGGAAATCTCACCGCTAAATCACCCCTTCAGGGCTTAAGCGGAGAAGGTAAAATCTCCGACTGTCCCAGATTCTTACAAGAAACATATTCCCTGAATTCGAATCCAGGACCTCAAGATGAGATCATGAACCCTACACTATCAAATCACGCCCCAGGAACGGCTATGTTGATTATTCTAGGTCTAATACAGAAATATCTCATATTTTTGTACGAAAAAACTTAATGATCTATTGATATTTCAAATTGACATATTAAACACCTGAATTTACTTAATCTAATAATTATTGATCCTCAGTTACTGATATGTACAAACACGTTTAAATTTAACTTATTACGTGCGTGATTGGAAAAGAAAAAGAAAGTTATTCTCATTAAATATTAGTAAGAGAACAGTGTAAAATAATGATGATGGTGTAAATTTTTTTTTTTTTTGAAATCGTTTGGAAATTCGATTTTCAAATCACTGTTTTTGGATTTAAGCGAGCAGGAAAAATCATCGACTGTCCCAGACTCTTACAAGCAAATCACTCATTGGATTTGAATCCAAGACCTCAAGGTGAGATCCTAAACCCTACACCACCAAGTCACGCCCCTTAAGGACGATGATGGTGTAAACGACCTCAACATACACAGAAACTAATTTTTTTTTTTGAAATCTCGCCGTCAAATCATCTCATTTAAATTTAAACAAAGTTAATAAAATCACCGACTATCCCACGGTTTTACAAAAAAAACATGTCAAATATTAAATTTAACAAATTGTATTATATAACAATAATGATATGTACTCAATCAATTAGACAATCAACTACATAATCACGTATATTTAGAAAATATAAAAATAAAAAGGGAATAAATTATTTATTTATTTCAAAATGCTGTTGACTTGTTGACTTGAAAGTTCAGTCTCTCTATATATCTAACCTTCAAGCTGTTCTCCAATTCCACAAAGTCTGAAACTCATCTCTGCAATCAAGCCAAACATGGGTGTCCTTAGCTTTGAAAAAGAGGGCTCAGTGGCTGTAGCTCCATCAAGGATGTTCAAGGCTTTTATCCTGGACTCTCACAATCTTTTCCCCAAGCTGTTTCCACAAGCTTTTAAGAGCATCCAATATGAACAAGGAGATGGAGATGTTGGCAGCATTAAAGTAATCTACTTAGCTGATGGTAATTATTTCTCATCACATTAAATTTCTCTGTGAATCTTTGCTCTATCCCTATATATATATATATATTTATGGTAAAACTTCATTTTTTTTTCTATAAGAATTTGAAATATTCAGAGATTTTATCTGTTTCGTTTAAACTCGGATCGAGTGATTTGACGGTGACTATTTGCGATACTTTAAAACCAAATCAGCATATAGCTTAAACAAAATGATTGTATCATACAGTAATCGTTTAAGTACAATTCCTTCATTTTTTTCCTTGCATTTTGACACTTTGGTCCTCTAGTTCAAAATAAGCATATTTTTTTTTCCTCTACAATTTAGATGATTAATTAATAATTAATGTCAAGTTTTGATATGATTGAAAAGGCAATAAGCACAAATATGCGAAGGAAAGAGTTGATGCACTTGACAAACACAACTATTCCTGCAAGTACACAGTCTTTGAAGCAGACTATATGCAAGACACACTTGAATCAATTGTGTTTGAAATTAAGTTTGAAGCTTCTGGCAATGGCGGTTCGATTTTCAAAAACTCTAATCAGTTTCACATTAAGGGTGATGATCAAGAAAGTAAAGTAGAAGAGGAACTCAACGGCCACGTGGAACAAGCAATGGCAATGTTCAAGGTTGTGGAAGCACATCTCTTGGCAAATCCTCATCTCTATGCCTAAAGCATCTTGGTTTTTTTTTTTTTTCAAATTTCCAATTTCGAATTTGGTTGCTAAAATAAAATTTTGATTGTGTCAACAATTTTGGGCTTTATGGTGTTTTCTAGCTTTGTTGTTGTTACATTTTTTTTTTTTAATTGTTAGAAATCTCGTTGTTAAATCATCAAATCCGGATTTAAGCGGAACAAGTAAAATCCCCGACTGTCTCAAGTTTTTATAAAAAAACATATTTCCTGTATTCGAATTCATGACCTAAATGTGAGATTCTAAGTCCTACACCACCAAATCACGTCATTTAGATACTATTTTATTGTTACATGCTCGACGATTTAATGTACTAGCAGATGATAAAGTCGTCGGACGCAATTGTAAGGCGTATGGTTACTAAATGGTCACTACTCTGTTAAAATGCATTGTGGTAATAGGAATAAATTTTTGTGTAATAGTGGTATAGGCGTGAATTGAAAAATGACATGTATAATTTAATATTTATTTTTTAATTATTTTTTAATTTTTAGCACTTGTGGCAATGAATGATTGACTTGTTGCATGGATGATGTGGTACCATTGTTGCACCAAAGATTTTCTCGTGGTAATAGATTCCGAGATTTGGATTTAATATTGAATTAAATTTATATTAATTTTTTTTATAAATTGTTATTGATAATTATGCAATAATAATTAAAATAGAAGTGAATCATAATTATTTATTATTATTAAAATATGTTTATGAAAAAATTAATATATTTTTTAAAGAAACCCGGGATCAAAATTCGTTCTAATGATATTGAAGAAGAGTAAACATCCATATTAGTACGGTGGAAATATGGAATTATTGATGAAGATTTTCGTGTAAAGATTTAGTGGTAGATTCAAACCATGTTTAATTTTATTTTAAAACAAAATATGATGTTTGTATAAGGTGGAAAAAATAATAATTAAAATTACGATTGTAAACAAAATAAAAAATCAAAATTACATAATTTTAAATATTATTTTATTACACTATCATGACTTTTTTTTTTATTATTATTATTATCTCGAAAGAATCAATAGATCAGAATGAGCAAAATATTAAATGTATCATCACGTGGATCAAGATATGGAAATACAACCCGAATCACGTGGACGAATCAATTTGGTCAGGAAGTAGATGATTTGATGCTCAAATATCATCTTCCAATAGCATTTTCTTTTCTCCAAAATTTAGAAATAGCAGGTGGGTGCTCACTGCTCAGTCAACAATGGAGTGCTAAATGAAAATACTGCTCTACTGTTGAGGTTGAATGGATGCATGTATCAAACAATAAGTCATAATAATGCAGTCCAGTAATTTGAGTTTGAAATCTTATCTTCAATATTTCTGATTCAAATTCTATATAATATTTTTATAAGAATTTAATATAGTTTCGGTTTATCCATATATCGACGTGAGATTTCTTCGGTATTTTTAAAAAATATTATATCAAAGAGAGATGATAGACATACATAAATTCTTACCGAAAATTACTACACCCCTCTCACAGTAGTTACAGTGATCAGTGATTACTGTATTTACAGTGAGAGAGATGTAGTAATTTTATGTAAGAATTTATGTATGACTATCATTTTTGTATATCAAATAATAATTTGTTATTATTATTTTTTTGTGAAAGTATTACTTTAAAAGAAATTATAAATGATATATATAATCAATAAACATAAAAAATATAGAAGAAGTTTATTTATTTTGTATAACTATATACTTAAATTTAAGGTAAATGTGATACAATTTATAATTTTTAGATAGATTGATGTATAAAATTTCAAATTTATATAATTTTTACTTACGAATCTTTGAATATATAATGGATAATTTCCTTATTTTTAAAGGAAAATGAGACACTCGTTAAAAATATATTTAATGTAAATTTAATGAGTGTCTTTAGGACATTCATTAGCATGACCCATTTTTAAATTTAAATTTAAATTAAAAAAAAAAAAAAAAAAAAAAACCCTCTTCGAGAATCTCCGGCCCGTGTATGCGAGTACCAACATTTATCATATGAACATTCCACACGATATCACCATTACCATTTACCAATGCCACCATTGAGTCATTTTGGTTTTCAAAGAAACTCGTATACACTTATAGATTCATACACGTGTCCATTATGTTTGTGTGATTCGGATGAGAATAGTTGGTGATATGGCGTCTCAAATGAGCGTGTCTTGATGGTGTATGACTTTTAATCTAATCTTAAGTCATTAGTTCGAATTCAGGGAGCGCGTTTTTTGTAAGAGTCCGAGACAACCGGATGTTTTACTTACTCCGCTTAATCCCAAGAGTGATGGTTTGAGGACAGTATTTCCAATGATTTCAAAAAAAAATGGTGAGATGGCTTTAAGAGCTATATGTTAAGTTTGATAAATAATATTATAATAAGAGTATAAATTATGAAATAAAAATTAGAGTATAAATTAGTGTAAAAAATAATGTTATGTTTTGATATTATAATCTTATGAGAATATAAAATATATTATAAACTAGCGTTAATTATATATTTAATATAACATTTAAACATCATTTTATAAGTTGACCAAATTATCATATTATGAAAATCAATTTGAGTCGCCCTAATATGGAAATATGCTTAAAATGGGCTAAAATTTAGGAGCTTAGGGGTCCCAATGCTGCCTCAAGACTCAACATATACGTAGCTAATTAGGGTAAATTATTTTAAGACCCTAGGATTTCGCATTAGTTCCTAATTGGTCCTCGTATTTTCAAAAATATCCCCAAATATTTCTAACATTTAATTTTGAGTGATGTTATATTGTTGTTATATACATGACTAGTTTTGGATATTTAGTTTGTTTATGATATTTATGAAAATTGCAATATCATTGGAAAAATGCATGATGACCAAATGCTTAGAGCAGCCGCCATTGTTGAACAAGTCAAGCTTTTGTGTCATCATCTTTAAAAAGATAATATAACATATGTTAAGAAGATATGGTTCACTTTAATTTTACATCCCAAAATACATCAATTAAATTTTATAAAATTATCCAGGACCCTTCTAACTAGCGATATGAGATATTATATTCTTTCATTGTTAAAGAATCATTTCCTTATCTCAGTACTGAGCCCATCACTTTTGAATCCGATTGAAAAAGCGTGATCAATTTAGTGCAAGAAAAGACGAGTAGCATTAAAGAGATTCAATTAATGGGTCATTTTCGACATTCAAAATGCTATTGGAATGAGTTCTTTCAGAGTCCAATTTATGCCTCGAGTATGCAATGTTGCAGCTCATAATTTAGCTAAGCTAACTTGTAAAAATTATACAGTGGGTGTATGTAGGGAGAAACCCCTACCTTGTAACTATTTTCTAGTGAAATATTTACTTTCTTTTTTTCTTTTTTTTTTTTAAAAAAAAAGACTTGTTTCCTTGTGAGGGTCAATAGAAACATAACGTAATAAAAAGCACATTGTAAACATATTCATCCATACATCGGGTCACAAGTCATTTATGATATCATTTCTAACCGCCTAGACTATGGGTGGTAATTTATGTCAAAATTCTTTTATTCGTTTGTTTCAATTCGCATTACACATAATATGGATTTGAAAAAAATCGATTCATTTAGTAAATTGATCAATGTACGGGCCAAATTTGGGCCTAAAGGTAAACTCGTCATTCCACTTTAGATTTGTGGATGAGTAAAGCCCAACACTGTAGTTTGACACCAATGACCTCAAGATGCCCCAGACACGTCTCATGCTTCTATCTAACCTCTCAACTACCGTAAATCTCTTTTTACTAATAAAAATACCTACTCCACATGCTAATGCTTCCCACTCACCAAAAGCATAATTATTGGACATATTTTGGGCCCATCTTTACTAATTACAGCCGCATTGCCAACTTAAAATGGTAATAGATATATCCTATAAATTGCAGCATAATTCAGAACATAGGCATTCAAGTCTTAGTTCTCATACTCGAGATCTCTAAGCTCCTTATTCCCTAAACACCAGCCACCGCCCTCATGGCAATCAATAGAAGTCAAGGTAACTTCCGACATTGTTCTTCCATTATTTACAACACGTCTTCATACTGACTTGAGCGTCGGAGTGCTTGCGGCTCCCACCACACTGGTGGGTAGTATTCCCCGCTCATTCTATCTTTGTTTTGCATGATCGCTAGTGCCCCCAACTTATAAATTCTCGATTGTGGACCTCGGGCGAAGTCCAGCATCCACAATCAATTCAATTAGATTCATTTATTAGACGAATAAAATATGAATTTGATGAATTCACCGATTCGTTTATTTATTTAAGAGTCATTTATTACTTTTCTTTTGTTAAGCATTGCTATTTTTTAATTACTATTCGAGAAATTATTGTTGATTACCACATAAAAATAATGTTTTCAAGACTCAGTAGGTCATTTTTAGTAAATTCACTAATTGTGTATTTTATACAAATACATTTATGAAGAATTAATGTAAATAATTTATGATAATTTATATCATTTAATCATATCAATACTAAACAAATATTCATTTAGTTTCGTTTATTAAATGAATCAAATACGAATTTATCAAATTTTGGATCAAATTCTTTTAGGTCTCGGTACAATTCCGACTTGTCAATTCATTTTGTCACCACTAGCCTAAACCGCCAACCAAATAGATATTATACGCTTTGAACATAAACATCGTCTGCTAATTTAGGAGAGCTCATGAATTATAAACTTGTTTAAAATCTTTTCCGCAAGTGATGTGAAATATTACATCCAAGCTTACTATGAAGAGAAATTTGGCTAAAGCTTTCACTTATTATTATTAATAATAATGTCATTTGTAATCTCTTAGTACTAAATTTACCAAAATTATTAATTAAAAAAATATAAAATAATTTATGTGATTTTATAAATTAATTATTTTATACAATTTTCGAAACTAAAACAGTATTGAGAGAGTGTAAATAGGATCCATCGATGTGCTTGTTAATTAATTCTCCTGCAGATAAGAACATATGAAGCCAAGAATTCATAGATAATTATCAGTTGAGTTGACTAAAAATTTGAAGATTTAATTGCTTATAAATAATTATAGTGACATCTTGGGCCATATAAGATTATCATTTCCTATTTCTTTAAAAAAAAAAAAGAAATTTCACAACCAAACCACCCAGTGGCGGAGCCAAGAATATAATTCAGAAGGGGCTTGTTATCTATAATGTGTTATTAATCAATTTTAACATGCAACTTTCAATCAAATTTTTAATGTGATACATTCAATAAAATATAGACATTGAAACTTAGAAGAACCTGAAAATTTATTTAGAAGATGATAAATGAGAATCAAGTTGAGTTGTCTCTGTCCTTAAAAACTTATTAGCCATGCGTCGGTGCTCAACGGATTACTTGTGGGCTTGTGACTAACGTTCTCCCATGATAACTTGGTTGCTTCATGTTGAATGAACACTCATTTCTCCAAGAAATTGAACTTGAAAATGGGGAAAATTCTTTATATACTTCAAATTTTTTAGAATAAATGTTTTTGGATTCTTTTGGATGATCAAAAAATGAATTCAAGCACCCATTTTTATAGACATAGAGGGTTACCTTTGAAAACAAATATCATTTTGTCAATGAAGACAACTCTTGAAGGGTTATAATCCTCCATGGGGCCCTTTCAACCTAAGGGTTATGTTATTTCCCATTAAAAAACATATTATTTCCTTTAAACTCAAATGTTTAGTCTTTTTCACTTAAAGATTTTATCATTTCATTCCCTCTATATATATATATATATATATATATATATATATATATATATATATATAAATTCAAGGGCTTCATGAGTTGTCCTAAATTTTGAGATGACATAGGGAAGTTCCTGAAACGAGACCCCTATTCATAAACGATAAAAAGTATAAAAAGTCATTACACATAAAATTTAACATTTTTGTTTAGATTTTGGATAAAATTTTGGGACCCCTCTGATTGAATAGTTGGTTGATTGATTTAAAGTGGTGACCAAAAAAATTAACAAAAATAAAAAATAGAAAATAAAAATATTTTACTTTAAGATTTAATATTTTAAAGTTTTGATATTTTAGAAGGGTTTTAAATTAAATAATAATGATTTATTTATAAAAAAAATAAATATTTTTTTTTCTTGGGCTAGCAGGGGCTGAAGCCCCAAGTGGCACTGCCACTGAAACCACCTATTTTGGATTTAAACGGAGCAAATAAAATCTCTGACTATCTCAGACTCTTACAAAAAACGTATTCCCTAAATTCGAACTCATGACCTCAGGTGAGATCCTGAACCCTACATTATCAAGCCACACTCACTTATTCTTCTTTGACTTATATGTCATTAGCTTCTTCTTTTTTCCCCTTTTTATGTAAAATAATATACTTTTTTTTTTTAAATTAATTATTATTTTTTCTTATTTGTATAGATCCGTAATGTTCACAAATTAAACTATTAGAGAGTTCCTCTTTTTCTCTGTGTTTTCTTTTACCACTTAATCTCTGCACTGTTACCTTTTCCTTCTTCTTCTTCTTCTTCTTCTTTTATTTTTTTAAAAAATAAAAATAAAATTTGTATATAAAAATGCAATCCCCTTGAAACCTCTTGTTTTCATTAAAATTTTGACAATCTCCCTCACATATTATGGTTATTTTGATAGTAATTTTTTGATATCATTATTGTGATGCGATACTATTAACTAATAATTATATGAAACTATCAATCAATAATTATATAAGATATAAAAGTTATGTTAAACAAAATTAAATTTACCGATACCATACTGTCAATAATTTCTAATATTTTTCTTAAAAAAATCGTAAAATTGTGTATTTGTCTCTACTGACACTTTTTGAAAAATTTCACTAGAAAAATATCAGTAAAACCCGTTTTTAACGTGATATTTTTTACTATTTAGCAAGCGTGATAAATTATTATTGAATTATTACATGGGTAACATTGTATCACTATTTTTTTTTTAATCTTGAGAATGTTACTTAACTAGTACTTATAATTCTATTATCAAGAAATTTCAAATATTTAACACTCACAAACAACTCCTAGTCCAGCCCCTGAACTTTCAAACACATCAATGTCCAACTTGATTGTCTTGAATGTTATATGAATGGCTTTGAAAATTAAACATTTAGAGTTTAATGAGCAAGTTCATTCACTTCCAATTTTATATAAATAGATGAGTTCTTGTTTATCTTCATCACTAAATACTCACAAACAACTCAAGTTGCAGCATTTTCATTGATCAAATTAATTTCCTTTGCCATTTTTCCTCTTTAAGCAAATTAATTAACATGGGTACCATTCGATTTGAGAAAGAGGTTCCAGCTGCTGTTGCTCCATCAAGAATGTTCAAGGCTTTCATTCTTGACAGTCACAATCTTTTCCCAAAGTTGGCGCCACAACATTAATTTTAAGAGCGTCGATATTCTTGAAGGAGATGGAGGCGTCGGCACCCTTAAACTATATACCTTGGGCGATGGTATTTTAATTTACTATCTGTTTGGTCGTAGGTTTTACTCCACAAATAGTGGTGGAGTCACATATAGCTTAACGGGGTAATTAATTTAATTGTTACTAATGAGATAAATTTGAATTGTCGTCACTAAAAAGAAAAATATTTATAATTTTTTTTTAAATATTCAGTTTTATTCTCACTTAATCAGAATTATAACTATGCGATTGTCTAGAAACAGCCTCACTATGAAAAAAGTGTCGGATACATCATGACATCCCCCAAACTCTATTTATATAGCTGAAGCCTTATGCTTAAACTTGGTATTTTTTCTCGTATCGTCCCGTTCCATTGGGATCCCATCTTGTTCGGAATGAGATTTGAAACATATTTTTTTGGCCCAATTTAAAAATGGGAAGGGATGAGAGGGGATAAAAAAAACATCTTAAAATTTTTTACAGGACGAGAAGAGATTTAAAGAGAAGCGAGATGAAACTAATACGATTTTATCTCAAAAAATAAATAAAACGGGACGAGACTAGGATTGACGTCTCATTCTCATCCCTACTTATGCATCAGTTACCAGAGTACTTCACTCTATTGTAAATTTAATTAAGTGAACATTTCTTGTCTAATGAAGAAGGAATTATGTGAATGACAGTCAGCGATGGGAAGCACATGAAGCGAAGAATTGATGAACTTGACAAGAACAAATTTACAGTGAAGTACAGAATCACTGGAAGAAATGGTGGCTGGGGAATCTTCGAGAAAGTTGTGTATTATATTAAGTTTGAAAGTTGTGGCTTATTGAAATAAGAGTTTATGTCAATGATCTGTTTAGCATTTTAATAAAATTTGCCATCTAGATTCGAGATTTGGAAGATACAAGAGGGTACAAAAATATTTGGACTTATTTTACTTTTTTATAAGTCCAAATAAATATGAAATATTTATTAACATGTAATTTTTAATCGTTAACAAGTAATTTTAACTATTAAACATGCAACATAACCATTAAACTTGAAATAAATTTTTAATAATATTTTTAAACATGCAACTAACACCATTGAATATGCAACTTCAACTATTAAACATTGAACTATGGCAAATAAATATGCAATACTTTCTAACATGCATGCAACTTTAAGCATTAAAGATGAAACCTAATCATTAATTTTGAAACTAATTTATAATAATATTTTAAAATTATTATATTAATTTTAAAATAATTTTTTAATATTTTAAGGGACATCTTGGGACATAAGATTGTCATTTCTTTGACTTGTATGTAATTAGCTATTTTTTTAATGTAAAATAATTTACTTTTTTCGTTTTGTCTTAATAGCATAATTACAGTCTAATCTGTTTTATGTGAATGAGATTTCAACTTCAGATTTTTATACAATTCTCAAAAAATTTACCACTAGAAATATGTAATTTTTAATTAATTATTATTATTTTCTTATTTGTATCTATATGGATTATAGATCCTTAATGTTCACTAATTAAACTATTAGAGAGTGCCTCTTTTCTATGTGTTTTCTTTTTCCACTTAATCTCTTATTACATTACGCTGCAATTTTTTATTTATTTTTTTTTTTTTTATATATTAAAATTTGTATAGAAAATGCATTCCACATGAAACCACTTGTTTTCATTAAAATTTTGACAATCTCCCTTACATATAGTCATTTGGGGAGTAATTTTTTGACATCACTGTTGTATGAGTGACGTGATATTACTAACTAATAATTATATATTATCATCAACTAATAATTATATAACAGTCCTCAAAGGGCGTGGATCTCACCTTGAGGTCTTGAGTTCGAATTCAGGGAGTGTGTTTCTTGTAAGAGTCTGGGACAGCCGATGGTTTTACCTGCTCCGCTTAAGCCTGGAAGGAGTGGTTTGGCGGCATGATTTTCAACAATTCCAAAATAATAATAATTATTATTATATAACATATATGAGTTATATTAAATAACACAACCATTTATTTAGATTTGTGACAAAGTATTATTGGATTATTTTATAAATTATGTTAAATAATAATATTTTAAACCTAGAGAAAATATTTTTAATATGATTTTAAACAATCACAAATAACTCCTAGTCCAGCCCCCAACTTTGAAACACATCAATGTCAAACTTGGGTGCCTTGAATGTTAGATTATGGATGGCTTTGAAATATTAAATAATTAGAGTTTAAGTAGCAAGTTCATTCACTTCCAATTTTATATAAACCATTTTGTTGTTCATCTTCATCACAAACTACTCATAAACTATCTCAATCATTTCCCTTTTTTAATTTTATTTTTGATTTATTTTGCTCTTTAAGCTAGCTAATTAATTAAGATGGGTGGCATTCGATTTGAGAAAGAGGTGCCAGCTGCTGTTGCTCCATCAAGAATGTTCAAGGCTTTCATTCTTGATTGTCACAATCTTTTCCCAAAGCTGGCTCCACAAGCTTTTAAGAGCATCGATATTCTTGAAGGAGATGGAGGCGTCGGCACCCTTAAACTATATACCTTCGGTGATGGTACGTTAATTTATTATCTGTTTGATCCTAAGTTTGCTCTCGAAATAATGAAAAGTTTGATTTATCGATAAAATAATGTTAATTTGTTCCCATTAAAATGAAAAGTGTTTATCATTTTTTTGTGAAAATCAAATTTTACTCTCACTTAATCATTTTCTAGCTACGCCATTGCCTAAAAACAATTTCTTTATATAAAAAAAAAAAGTAGGATGCATTATATTAGAATATTTTCCCTGAATTGCCTTAAATTTTATAGAGTTCTAATCGAATTCTTAAAATGGGATCCCTTCTGATAAAATGATAAAAAATTATATATGTCATATTGTACACTAAATATTAAAATTTCTCTATATTTAGTGACCCTAATTTTAATTAAAAAATTTAAGATCCCGACTAACGTCTGTGTCAACTCTCCGCAGAACCACTACTATCTATTTATAATTGAAATCATATGCATGTATACGATGTTTTAAGATGGGAGATTTAGTAATTCTCTCTAATATACAGAATTTCACTTGTAAATTTAAAATGAAGATTGAATTATATGAATGACAGCCAGCGATGGGAAGCACATGAAGCAAAGAATTGATGAACTTGACAAGGATAATTTTACAGTGAAGTACACGATCACTGAAAGAGATGGTGGCTGGGGAATCTTCGAGAAAGTTGTATATGATATTAAGTTTGAAAGTTCTGGCGACGAT